>JAECXO010000050.1:40000-600479 GCA_018152825.1 Scaptomyza hsui | reverse complement strand
TCATTGACATGACCTATAAATCATATTAAATATTAGATATTTTATAATACAAACACACATACATATATACGGACATACACTTACAGGGTTAGAAAAAGACACTTTGTAGAAACGAATAACTATACAACAACACAATCACAGCTAAAAAAGTAAGAAGGACTTAGATGAGCTAAAAATAGATGAGCTAGTCTCTTAAAACAACGCTTTCAGACATCCAGACGGACAGACAGACGGACATTTCTATATCGACTCGGCTGTTGAGGCTGATCAAAAATATATATATTTAATAGGGTCTAAAATGCTTCCTTCTGCCTGTTACACTCATTTGCACAAAACCATTATACCCCAATCACAGTACTACTTTGTTAATATATACACATATTACAACACCATCACTTTGAAACTTACCAAGTTGTAGAGTGGGCAGAGAACCAATTTTTAGACGCTTCTTTGAAACGCATCCCTCCTCAAAGTGCCTTTCACACACTCTAGTGCGGGTGTTTAAACCTAAATTTTCACACCACTCAATCGCACTGTCTTTGGGAACGCGAAATAGTTTTTTACCGCCAACGCAGTCTTTCACCGAACACTTGTAACAAATTGTTGTATTATTGTTTTCCATGTTTATTTCATATGAAATTGATGGGGTTATATTTGTGTGTGGGTTAGATTTGAAAAAATCTGATTTGTTTTGCATTAATTTATAACTTATCAAAATCTCGACCGAATCGTTTGAAATCTCAAGCATAAAAGCGCCTTTACATGTAACGTTACCCACACATTCAAAAAAAGCGCGCGCAACTCTTTGATTCTGCTTTGAACTCATCATAGACACAGCATAAAGCAAAAAATAATTAATTAATATTAATATTAAATAGATGGCGCATCTCATGCATTCAAGAATCCAGACATTTGAAAAAAAGTAAAACAACATTTTCTTATATATTTTTTTTTATTTTGTGTTTTTTTTTTTTAAATGTAAATAACAAATACATTCACACATTATAATATATGTATGTACATATCAAAGGCTGCAGCTCACTACCAAGCTTAGCCTAGGTCAGGTCTGTCTTAGTGTGTATGCGTGTGCTCATGGAAGCAGGCAAAACGCCACAAGACGCACAAATCGCATAAATTAGTATACCCTGTGCCCCAATATTAAGATATTGCTTATAAAATCACTAATATATTAACTTAGTATTAAGAATATAAATAGAAATAGAATATAAATAGAAAATACATTTATTTAGATGTAAGCTTAAATTTTTAATTGTCACATAAATCTTGTTTAGTTGATAATAAATGCTCTACATATTTGACAATAAATATTATTTAATATAAATAGAAAATACATTTATTTAGATGTAAGCTTAAATTTTTAATTGTCACATAAATCTTGTTTAGTTGATAATAAATGCTCTACATATTTGACAATAAATATTATTTAAATATTATATATTAGTGTTTTGCGTTAAATTTCGCAAAGTTTTAATAAAATCAAACTACCCTTCCTTGCTAGGGGTAGCAGCAAGCAGATTGAAGCAAAACTCTAAAATTGCCAAACTCAAGTTCTGTGACAACAACAAGAGAAATGAAGCACGGCAACATTTAATCTCTGTCTCGAGCCTCGCACACTTTGCGATCGCAACAAAATGCAAAACAATAATGGCCGACTTGGTTTATTTATCCGCGTTATCCAGTATCGCAAGCACCACATGATTTTCAACGAGTAGGCAAAACTAGTTGGCAAGGCAGACAACAAAATTACTCGCCATGTGCCTTCGCAACACAAAATGTTAATCTCTCAAAGCTGGCAGCTCTGAATACCTCTCTTGGTTTTCATTCTCGTTGGTTCACAGTGTAGTGGAAACCAAAACAGTACTAGAAATGTCCCATCTATAACATTATTTGGTCAGTGCTTTTACAGAACTGTTAATGTTATTGCTGCCATAGCATAGACGAATAAATGTAAAAAGCATAGACGAATAAATGTAAAAAGACTGGTAACCAGAGCCGGCGATGTTAACGCAACAGAGAGCCTCAGCACATTTTCGAAGCATACACAAGTAACGAGTAGCGGCAAGTTCCCCTAACATCGCACAGCTGCATTTGTTTTGATTTTTGCTTCTTTGTTTTCAACCTGCGTTTGGCGCCATATTTGTATTTTGCGTTTTGTTTATGCCCTGCTGATTATGATTTTTTTCGCAGGGCATGTGCACTAATATGCATTTACGCGTTGATTACGATTGAATAAATATTATGAAGCCAATTTTTATAGTATTATACATTAAGAAAACTAAGTTAAAAGCATATATTATTTATAATAATATTATTATTTGCTGGCTGCAAAAATGTATGGATAAGTGCTTTCCTGCTGTAGTTGTTCGACCCCGGGTTCAACACCGCGTTCGAGTTGATGTTTTTATATATGTTTATATTTTTTTTTTCTACTTTTTAGTTTTTTTTATCCAATTTAATGTTTTCGCACCACTCCACTTGTAGTTCTTCAGGTACGCGGAACAATTTGTTGCCCCCAACGCAACTTTTCACTACGCACTTGTAAACTACTCTTTTAACAATGTTTTCCATATTGAAATGGAACAAATAACATAAAATTAAGCAAATAAAAGTATAAATAATATTTTAGGGCTTTTAGTTTTGAAAAAAACTAGTCGCTTCAATCGTCAGCACAAAAGTATCAAAAAAGCATTAAAAGCGCGCAATTTTTGGTTTATTTTTCCTTTATCCACTTATTTTAACGCGCGTAAACTTTTGTTTTTGATTTGATTTCCTTTTGTGTTTCATTACATTGAACACAAAATAAGACCAACCTCAAGTCATCAACCTGCAAGAGCGGTCGTGGCGCAATTAGCTAGATGCTTCTTTGTAAAATGTTTTTTGACCCAAGTTCAACACGCAGCCAAATTAATCAAACTCTTTATTTTTTTCATCTTT
This sequence comes from Scaptomyza hsui, assembly GCA_018152825.1. NCBI lineage: Eukaryota > Metazoa > Arthropoda > Insecta > Diptera > Drosophilidae > Scaptomyza > Scaptomyza hsui. The sequence goes on along the minus strand of JAECXO010000050.1, from coordinate 597,524 downwards.
TTTTTTGCATTTTTATTTTAAATATATAGTACATTCGTATTTTATATAAATATTATAATATTAAATACAATTATTTATTTTAAAATAAAAACGGCGGCTGACTTTCAAAGCGTAGTCTGGCCTGTCTTTGTGTGTATGCATATTGTTGTGGACACCTAGGCAAAGAAAACGCACGAAACGTAGCCTAGGTCAGGCTCGTATTTGTGTGTATGCATGTGTAATACACATTGTGTATGTGAACAAGAAGAATAAGAAAACGCACCAAGGCAGCTAAAGTAGCAGTTGCTGACATTTAAAACTGCACAGATTAAAAATACCCTATGTCAGAATAATTAGTTATTGTCTATAAAACCACAAATATAAGCTTAGTATAGAAAGATAAGTATTTGAAAGCATAGTACGTTTTTTAAATGTTATTCTAAATTTTACATTAAGATATTTAAATTACATTTAATTATTTATAAGTGCCTTTCCTTATGGCCAAAACACATTTTAAAAATATCATAATTAAGTATATTGCGTTTATCTATTTAATAACGCAAAGTTTAAATAAAGTCAAACTACCCTTCCTTGCTAGGGTAGCAGCAACCAAATTCAAGCAAAAGTCTAAAATTGCAAAACTCAATTTCTGCGACAACAACAAGAGAAATGAAGTGCGGCAACAAACAATCTTTGTCCGGCACATCGCACACTTTGCAATCAAAACAAAGTGAAAACAATAATGGCCGACTTAATTCGGCAGTATGGAGGAAACCTGCCAAAGCAAATGACAAAAATTCCTCGCTATATTCTGTTTCCCCTTGTGTATGCTTCGCAATTGTGCTATGTTAGTTTAACAGAACATCGCCGGCTCTGGTTACCAGTCTTTTTACATTTATTCGTCTATGTAAAAAGACTGGTAACATAGACGATTAAATGTAAAAAGCATAGACGAATAAATGTAAAAAGACTGGTAACCAGAGCCGGCGATGTTCTGTTAAACTAACATAGCACAATTGCGAAGCATACACAAGGGGAATATAGCGAGTAATTTTTGTCATTTGCTTTGGCAGGTTTCCCCTCCATACTCGCCGAATTAAGTCGGCCATTATTGTTTTCATTTTGTTTTGATTGCAAAGTGTGCGATGTGCGAGACAAAGATTGTTTGTTGCCGCACTTCATTTCTCTTGTTGTTGTCGCAGAAATTGAGTTTTGCAATTTTAGACTTTTGCTTGAATCTGGTTGCTGCTACACTAGCAAGGAAGGGTAGTTTGACTTTATTTAAACTTTGCGTTATTAAATAGATAAACGCAATATACTTAATTATGATATTTTTAAAATGTGTTTTGGCCATAAGGAAAGGCACTTATAACTAATTAAATGTAATTTAAATATCTTAATGTAAAATTTAGAATAACATTTAAAAACGTACTATGCTTTCAAATACTTATCTTTCTATACTAAGCTTATATTTGTGGTTTTATAGACAATAACTAATTATTCTGACATAGGGTATTTTTAATCTGTGCAGTTTTAAATGTCAGCAACTGCTACTTTAGCTGCCTTGGTGCGTTTTCTTATTCTTCTTGTTCACATACACAATGTGTATTACACATGCATACACACAAATACGAGCCTGACCTAGGTTACGTTTCGTTTACATTTATTCGTCTATGCAAAGTGCAACCTAGCAGCTGTATTGGCGTTTACTAACATTAATTGAAAACAAGTAAAAACGTTGCAGTCGGACGCAACCGACTGCGGAATACTTTGATACCAGTAAAAGAACGGTTGATAAGGGGGAATGCAGGGGCGAAGAGTGTGGGCCACGTGGTAAACATCGCCAGCTATCATGTTACCAAATTTGGTGACTTAGCACAAAAACTGTGGAAGATAACTTAACTCCCAAATTTAAAAGGTGGGCGGCAGAGGTAGGCGTGGCATCCAAACTTTTGAATCAAATGTTTTTAACTGTCACTATTTATATTCCTAATAAGTTTGGTGGCTCTAGCTCAAAAACTGTTAAAGATATAGCCGATTCCGATTTTATAAGGCGGGTGGCAGAGGTGGGCGTGGCATCCAAAATTTTGATGAATTTTTTTGGGGAACGTCAATATCTATCTTCTCACAAAATTTGGTGGCTCTTGCCAAAAAATTGGAAAAATATAGGCGTTTCCAATTTCTTGGAGAAGGGGGGATGGGGGCGGAATCAGGGGGCGTGGCATCCAAGTTTTGATGGGGAACGTCAGTACCTATCTTGACACAAAATTTGGTGGCTCTAGCCCAAAAATGTGAAAACTATAGGCGTTTCCAATTTCATGGAGAAGGGAGGGATGGGGGCGGAATCAGGGGTCGTGGCATCCAAAATTTTGATGCATTTTTTTGTGGAACGTCAATATCTATCTTGACACAAAATTTGGTGGGTCTAGCCCAAAAAATGTGAAAACTATAGGCGTTTCCAATTTCTTGGAGAAGGGGGATGGGGGCGGAATCAGGGGGCGTGGCATCCAAGTTTTGATGGGGAACGTCAGTACCTATCTTGACACAAAATTTGGTGGCTCTAGCCCAAAAAATGTGAAACATTCACACATTATAATATATGTATGTACATATCAAAGGCTGCAGCTCACTACCAAGCTTAGCCTAGGTCAGGTCTGTCTTAGTGTGTATGCGTGTGCTCATGGAAGCAGGCAAAACGCCACAAGACGCACAAATCGCATAAATTAGTATACCCTGTGCCCCAATATTAAGATATTGCTTATAAAATCACTAATATATTAACTAAGTATTAAGATAAGAGTATAAATAGAAAATACATTTATTTAGATGTAAGCTTAAATTTTTAATTGTCACATAAATCTTGTTTAGTTGATAATAAATGCTCTACATATTTGACAATAAATATTATTTAAATATTATATATTAGTGTTTTGCGTTAAATTTCGCAAAGTTTTAATAAAATCAAACTACCCTTCCTTGCTAGGGTAGCAGCAAGCAGATTGAAGCAAAACTCTAAAATTGCCAAACTCAAGTTCTGTGACAACAACAAGAGAAATGAAGCACGGCAACATTTAATCTCTGTCTCGAGCCTCGCACACTTTGCGATCGCAACAAAATGCAAAACAATAATGGCCGACTTGGTTTATTTATCCGCGTTGTCCAGTATCGCAAGCACCACATGATTTTCAACGAGTAGGCAAAACTAGTTGGCAAGGCAGACAACAAAATTACTCGCCATGTGCCTTCGCAACACAAAATGTTAATCTCTCAAAGCTGGCAGCTCTGAATACCTCTCTTGGTTTTCATTCTCGTTGGTTCACAGTGTAGTGGAAACCAAAACAGTACTAGAAATGTCCCATCTATAACATTATTTGGTCAGTGCTTTTACAGAACTGTTAATGTTATTGCTGCCATAGCATAGACGAATAAATGTAAAAAGACTGGTAACATAGACGATTAAATGTAAAAAGCATAGACGAATAAATGTAAAAAGACTGGTAACCAGAGCCGGCGATGTTCTGTTAAACTAACATAGCACAATTGCTAAGCATACACAAGGGGAAACAGAATATAGCGAGTAATTTTTGTCATTTGCTTTGGCAGGTTTCCCCTCCATACTCGCCGAATTAAGTCGGCCATTATTGTTTTCATTTTGTTTTGATTGCAAAGTGTGCGATGTGCGAGACAAAGATTGTTTGTTGCCGCACTTCATTTCTCTTGTTGTTGTCGCAGAAATTGAGTTTTGCAATTTTAGACTTTTGCTTGAATCTGGTTGCTGCTACACTAGCAAGGAAGGGTAGTTTGACTTTATTTAAACTTTGCGTTATTAAATAGATAAACGCAATATACTTAATTATGATATTTTTAAAATGTGTTTTGGCCATAAGGAAAGGCACTTATAACTAATTAAATGTAATTTAAATATCTTAATGTAAAATTTAGAATAACATTTAAAAAACGTACTATGCTTTCAAATACTTATCTTTCTATATTAAGCTTATATTTGTGGTTTTATAGACAATAACTAATTATTCTGACATAGGGTATTTTTAATCTGTGCAGTTTTAAATGTCAGCAACTGCTACTTTAGCTGCCTTGGTGCGTTTTCTTATTCTTCTTGTTCACATACACAATGTGTATTACACATGCATACACACAAATACGAGCCTGACCTAGGTTACGTTTCGTTTACATTTATTCGTCTATGCAAAGTGCAACCTAGCAGCTGTATTGGCGTTTACTAACATTAATTGAAAACAAGTAAAAACGTTGCAGTCGGACGCAACCGACTGCGGAATACTTTGATACCAGTAAAAGAACGGTTGATAAGGGGGAATGCAGGGGCGAAGAGTGTGGGCCACGTGGTAAACATCGCCAGCTATCATGTTACCAAATTTGGTGACTTAGCACAAAAACTGTGGAAGATAACTTAACTCCCAAATTTAAAAGGTGGGCGGCAGAGGTAGGCGTGGCATCCAAACTTTTGAATCAAATGTTTTTAACTGTCACTATTTATATTCCTAATAAGTTTGGTGGCTCTAGCTCAAAAACTGTTAAAGATATAGCCGATTCCGATTTTATAAGGCGGGTGGCAGAGGTGGGCGTGGCATCCAAAATTTTGATGAATTTTTTTGGGGAACGTCAATATCTATCTTCTCACAAAATTTGGTGGCTCTTGCCCAAAAAATGTGAAAACTATAGGCGTTTCCAATTTCTTGGAGAAGGGGGATGGGGGCGGAATCAGGGGGCGTGGCATCCAAGTTTTGATGGGGAACGTCAGTACCTATCTTGACACAAAATTTGGTGGCTCTAGCCCAAAAAATGTGAAAACTATAGGCGTTTCCAATTTCATGGAGAAGGGAGGGATGGGGGCGGAATCAGGGGTCGTGGCATCCAAAATTTTGATGCATTTTTTGTGGAACGTCAATATCTATCTTGACACAAAATTTGGTGGGTCTAGCCCAAAAAATGTGAAAACTATAGGCGTTTCCAATTTCTTGGAGAAGGGGGATGGGGGCGGAATCAGGGGGCGTGGCATCCAAGTTTTGATGGGGAACGTCAGTACCTATCTTGACACAAAATTTGGTGGCTCTAGCCCAAAAAATGTGAAACATTCACACATTATAATATATGTATGTACATATCAAAGGCTGCAGCTCACTACCAAGCTTAGCCTAGGTCAGGTCTGTCTTAGTGTGTATGCGTGTGCTCATGGAAGCAGGCAAAACGCCACAAGACGCACAAATCGCATAAATTAGTATACCCTGTGCCCCAATATTAAGATATTGCTTATAAAATCACTAATATATTAACTAAGTATTAAGATAAGAGTATAAATAGAAAATACATTTATTTAGATGTAAGCTTAAATTTTTAATTGTCACATAAATCTTGTTTAGTTGATAATAAATGCTCTACATATTTGACAATAAATATTATTTAAATATTATATATTAGTGTTTTGCGTTAAATTTCGCAAAGTTTTAATAAAATCAAACTACCCTTCCTTGCTAGGGTAGCAGCAAGCAGATTGAAGCAAAACTCTAAAATTGCCAAACTCAAGTTCTGTGACAACAACAAGAGAAATGAAGCACGGCAACATTTAATCTCTGTCTCGAGCCTCGCACACTTTGCGATCGCAACAAAATGCAAAACAATAATGGCCGACTTGGTTTATTTATCCGCGTTGTCCAGTATCGCAAGCACCACATGATTTTCAACGAGTAGGCAAAACTAGTTGGCAAGGCAGACAACAAAATTACTCGCCATGTGCCTTCGCAACACAAAATGTTAATCTCTCAAAGCTGGCAGCTCTGAATACCTCTCTTGGTTTTCATTCTCGTTGGTTCACAGTGTAGTGGAAACCAAAACAGTACTAGAAATGTCCCATCTATAACATTATTTGGTCAGTGCTTTTACAGAACTGTTAATGTTATTGCTGCCATAGCATAGACGAATAAATGTAAAAAGACTGGTAACATAGACGATTAAATGTAAAAAGCATAGACGAATAAATGTAAAAAGACTGGTAACCAGAGCCGGCGATGTTCTGTTAAACTAACATAGCACAATTGCTAAGCATACACAAGGGGAAACAGAATATAGCGAGTAATTTTTGTCATTTGCTTTGGCAGGTTTCCCCTCCATACTCGCCGAATTAAGTCGGCCATTATTGTTTTCATTTTGTTTTGATTGCAAAGTGTGCGATGTGCGAGACAAAGATTGTTTGTTGCCGCACTTCATTTCTCTTGTTGTTGTCGCAGAAATTGAGTTTTGCAATTTTAGACTTTTGCTTGAATCTGGTTGCTGCTACACTAGCAAGGAAGGGTAGTTTGACTTTATTTAAACTTTGCGTTATTAAATAGATAAACGCAATATACTTAATTATGATATTTTTAAAATGTGTTTTGGCCATAAGGAAAGGCACTTATAACTAATTAAATGTAATTTAAATATCTTAATGTAAAATTTAGAATAACATTTAAAAAACGTACTATGCTTTCAAATACTTATCTTTCTATACTAAGCTTATATTTGTGGTTTTATAGACAATAAATAATTATTCTGACATAGGGTATTTTTAATCTGTGCAGTTTTAAATGTCAGCAACTGCTACTTTAGCTGCCTTGGTGCGTTTTCTTATTCTTCTTGTTCACATACACAATGTGTATTACACATGCATACACACAAATACGAGCCTGACCTAGGTTACGTTTTGTTTACATTTATTCGTCTATGCAAAGTGCAACCTAGCAGCTGTATTGGCGTTTACTAACATTAATTGAAAACAAGTAAAAACGTTGCAGTCGGACGCAACCGACTGCGGAATACTTTGATACCAGTAAAAGAACGGTTGATAAGGGGGAATGCAGGGGCGAAGAGTGTGGGCCATGTGGTAAACATCGCCAGCTATCATGTTACCAAATTTGGTGACTTAGCACAAAAACTGTGGAAGATAACTTAACTCCCAAATTTAAAAGGTGGGCGGCAGAGGTAGGCGTGGCATCCAAACTTTTGAATCAAATGTTTTTAACTGTCACTATTTATATTCCTAATAAGTTTGGTGGCTCTAGCTCAAAAACTGTTAAAGATATAGCCGATTCCGATTTTATAAGGCGGGTGGCAGAGGTGGGCGTGGCATCCAAAATTTTGATGAATTTTTTTGGGGAACGTCAATATCTATCTTCTCACAAAATTTGGTGGCTCTTGCCCAAAAAAAGTGAAAACTATAGGCGTTTCCAATTTCTTGGAGAAGGGGGGATGGGGGCGGAATCAGGGGGCGTGGCATCCAAGTTTTGATGGGGAACGTCAGTACCTATCTTGACACAAAATTTGGTGGCTCTAGCCCAAAAATGTGAAAACTATAGGCGTTTCCAATTTCATGGAGAAGGGAGGGATGGGGGCGGAATCAGGGGTCGTGGCATCCAAAATTTTGATGCATTTTTTGTGGAACGTCAATATCTATCTTGACACAAAATTTGGTGGGTCTAGCCCAAAAAATGTGAAAACTATAGGCGTTTCCAATTTCTTGGAGAAGGGGGGATGGGGGCGGAATCAGGGGGCGTGGCATCCAAGTTTTGATGGGGAACGTCAGTACCTATCTTGACACAAAATTTGGTGGCTCTAGCCCAAAAAATGTGAAAACTATAGCCGTTTCCAATTTCTTGGAGAAGGGGGGTTGGGGGCAGAATCAGGGGGGACTGGCATCCAAGTTTTGATGGGGAACGTCAGTACCTATCTTGACACAAAATTTGGTGGCTCTAGCCCAAAAAATGTGAAAACTATAGGCGTTTCCAATTTCATGGAGAAGGGGGGATGGGGGCGGAATCAGGGGGCGTGGCATCCAAAATTTTGATGCATTTTTTTGTGGAACGTCAATATCTATCTTGTCACAAAAAATGGTGGGTCTAGCCCAAAAAATGTGAAAACTATATGCGTTTCCAATTTCTTGGAGAAGGGGGGATGGGGGCGGAATCAGGGGACGTGGCATCCAAAATTTTGATGCATTTTTTTGTGGAACGTCAATATCTATCTTGACACAAAATTTGGTGGCTCTAGCCCAAAAAATGTGAAAACTATAGGCGTTTCCAATTTCTTGGAGAAGGGGGGATGGGGGCGGAATCATGGGGCGTGGCATCCAAAATTTTGATGCATTGTTTTGTGGAACGTCAATATCTATCTTCTCACAAAATTTGGTGGCTCTTGCCCAAAAAATGTGAAAACTATAGGCGTTTCCATTTTCTTGGAGAAGGGGGGATGGGGGCAGAATCAGGGGGCGTGGCATCCAAGTTTTGATGGGAAACGTCAGTACCTATCTTGACACAAAATTTGGTGGCTCTAGCCCAAAAAATGTGAAAACTATAGGCGTTTCCAATTTCATGGAGAAGGGGGGATGGGGGCGGAATCAGGGGTCGTGGCATCCAAAATTTTGATGCATTTTTTTGTGGAACGTCAATATCTATCTTGACACAAAATTTGGTGGGTCTAGCCCAAAAAATGTGAAAACTATAGGCGTTTCCAATTTCTTGGAGAAGGGGGGATGGGGGCGGAATCAGGGGGCGTGGCATCCAAGTTTTGATGGGGAACGTCAGTACCTATCTTGACACAAAATTTGGTGGCTCTAGCCCAAAAAATGTGAAAACTATAGCCGTTTCCAATTTCTTGGAGAAGGGGGTTGGGGGCAGAATCAGGGGGCGTGGCATCCAAGTTTTGATGGGGAACGTCTGTACCTATCTTGACACAAAATTTGGTGGCTCTAGCCCAAAAAATGTGAAAACTATAGGCGTTTCCAATTTCATGGAGAAGGGGGGGATGGGGGCGGAATCAGGGGGCGTGGCATCCAAAATTTTGATGCATTTTTTTGTGGAACGTCAATATCTATCTTGACACAAAAAATGGTGGGTCTAGCCCAAAAAATGTGAAAACTATAGGCGTTTCCAATTTCTTGGAGAAGGGGGGATGGGGGCGGAGTCAGGGGGCGTGGCATCCAAAATTTTGATGCATTTTTTTGTGGAACGTCAATATCTATCTTGACACAAAATTTGGTGGGTCTAGCCCAAAAAATGTGAAAACTATAGGCGTTTCCAATTTCTTGGAGAAGGGGGGATGGGGGCGGAATCATGGGGCGTGGCATCCAAAATTTTGATGCATTTTTTTGTGGAACGTCAATATCTATCTTGACACCAAATTTGGTGGGTCTAGCCCAAAAAATGTGAAAACTATAGGCGTTTCCAATTTCTTGGGGAAGGGGGGATGGGGGCGGAATCAGGGGGCGTGGCATCCAAGTTTTGATGGGGAACGTCAGTACCTATCTTGACACAAAATTTGGTGGCTCTAGCCCAAAAAATGTGAAAACTATAGGCGTTTCCAATTTCTTGGAGAAGGGGGGATGGGGGCGGAATCAGGGGGCGTGGCATCCAAAATTTTGATGCATTTTTTTGTGGAACGTCAATATCTATCTTGACACAAAATTTGGTGGGTCTAGCCCAAAAAATGTGAAAACTATAGGCGTTTCCAATTTCATAGTGAAGGGGGGATGTGGGCGGAATCAGGGGGCGTGGCATCCAAAAATTTTATGCATTTTTTTATGGAACGTCAATATCTATCTTGACACAAAATTTGGTGGGTCTAGCCCAAAAAATGTGAAAACTATAGGCGTTTCCAATTTCATGGAGAAGGGGGGATGGGGGCGGAATCAGGGGGCGTGGCATTCAAAATTTTTATGCATTTTTTTGTGGAACGTCAATATCTATCTTGACACAAAATTTGGTGGGTCTAGCCCATAAAATGTGAAAACTATAGGCGTTTCCAATTTCTTGGAGAAGGGGGGATGGGGGCGGAATCAGGGGGCGTGGCATCAAAGTTTTGATGGGGAACGTCAGTACCTATCTTGACACAAAATTTGGTGGCTCTAGCCCAAAAAATGTGAAAACTATAGGCGTTTCCAATTTCATGGAGAAGGGGGGATGGGGGCGGAATCAGGGGGCGTGGCATCCAAAATTTTGATGCATTTTTTTGTGGAACGTCAATATCTATCTTGACACAAAATTTGGTGGCTCTAGCCCAAAAAATGTGAAAACTATAGGCGTTTCCAGTTTCAAGGAGCAGGGATGATGGGGGCGGAAGGAGTGGGCGTGGCATCCAAAATTTTGATGCAGTTTTTTCAGGGACATGACTAGCTATCTGCGTGCAAAATTGTAACTCTAGCTGTAAGAATGTGAGAAATATTTGGTTTTATCGGTTTTCAGTTATCGAACTTATCGATTTCCCAGCCTCCTAGTAGGCGTGGCACCCCAGTCTTGACACTTTATCTGTCGCGCCTATAGACAAACATAATTGCAAAGTTTCAAGTCTCTAGCTTTACGGGTGTCGAAAAAAGTTGCGTTCATACAGACGGACAGACGGACAGACGGACACCATGACGGACATTGCACAAAACCAATATACTATGAGACCTTCGGTATCAAAGTATAATGACAAATGTAATAGCTAGTTGTTTAATATTTCTTTTCTTTTCAGGTGACGACTTCTTCTGGACTGGATGCGAAGGATGCACAGATGCCACAGGATGCCTCAGGATGCCACAGGATGTCAGGTAAGTTCAGTTTTTCCGGATTGTTGGAGAATTGGCGATACGCGCTGGCAAGCAGATGTATTTGCAAATTAGCAGTTTTGCATATTTTTGCCAAGCGTGTATAGGCTGGGCTGCGATTGTTGTTGCAGCGCCAGATGTGTTATAAAACCAATGTTGATTAGTTTTTTAATGTTTCTTCTCTTTTCAGGTGACGATCTCGGACCACAGGACTGGATGCGCAGGATGCACGGATGCCACAGGATGCCACAGGATGTCAGGTAAGTTCAGTTTTTCCGGATTGTTGGAGTATTGGCGATACGCGCATGGAAGCTGTTGAATGTGCAAATTAGCAGTTTTGCATATTTTTGCCAAGCGTGTATGCTGGGCTGCGGGTGTTGTTGCAGCGCCAAAAATGTTTTAGTCCAATAGTAACAGGTTCTAATTTTTCTTTTCAGGTGACTTCTGGACTTCTGGAGTGATTGCACAGAATGTATGCCGAGTACCGAATGGTGTTTTGCAGGTGTAGTTGCAGATGAAGTATCTTTTTAGAAGCCAATAGTGATTTGATTTCCTTTTATTTTTCTTTGCAGGTACAGCTACTGGACTTCTGGACTGGATGCTCAGGATGCTAGGATGCCACAGGATACCATGTGAGTTATTTAGTTTCAAAGTGGTGTTGGCGATATGCCTCGGCAAGCGTATGCAAATTAGCAATTTTGCATATTTTTGCCAAGCGTATGTGCTGGGCTGCTGGTGTTGTTGCAGCGCCGAGAATGTTTTAGTCCAATGATAGTTAGTATATTAATTATTAATTTCTTCTCTTTTCCGGTGATGACTTTTTGAATTGGGTGCGCGGGAAGCGCGGATGCCACTTTTAACATTAATTCTGCCAGTTCAACATTCTGGCAACACCATTGGGCGAATGCAGTGTTGCAAAGTGCGGATTAGTGGCTAATATGGCGTTTTCCAACATTAATTGAATATGAAAGATGTAGTAATTGGTTTTTTTTTTAGTGTTTTTCAGGTAATGGCTTTATATGGACTTCTGGACTGGATGCGTAGGCTGCACGGATGCTTCAGGATGCCAGGTGAGTAGTTTTCGTTTAGCGATGTATTGGCGACACGCCTTGGCAAACGTATGCAGGTTTGCAGTTTAGCAATTATGCACATTTTTGCCGAGCGTGTATGCTGGGCTGCTGCAGGTGTTGTTGCAGCGCCAAGTGTATGTTGAGAAACCATTACTGATTTAATTTCTTTTGTTTTTCTTTGCAGGTGATGACTTGGGACTTCTGGACTGGATGCGTTGGATGCTCGCCAGGTGCCGAATTGTGTTTTGCAGTGACCCAAATTGATTTGTTTTGATTTCTTTCTCTTTGCAGGTGACGACTTCTGGATCACAGGACTGGATGCGCAGGATGGACAGATGTCACAGGATACCAGGTAAGTAGAGTTATGTATTCTTTTTTTCCTTTTGCAGGTGAATTGGAATCGTCGCTGGAGAGTCATCGGGCCCGTTTCTGTGCCGCCGCCCAGGCCGGACATAACATTCTCGGCGCTTAGCAGACGACACAGTGGACCGCGTAGTGAAGCCAAGGATGAGGATGAAGCAGGCATTCAGCTTGCTTGCAGATTTTTGCAGGCTCGCATGGTGAGTACAGGTGTTGTGTTTGACTCGTTGTTTACTGGTCTGCCATAGTAAAAAAAAAGTAAAATAAAAGCATTATAAAAAATAGAAAATTTGATAATTAATTTTTGACTTTTTTTCTTTTTTATTTGCAGGTGTGAATTAGCCGTGGTTTATTCGCTGGTTTTGGGTGTGTGTTTTGGACAGCAGCATGTCGGGCTGCTGCCTTTTTGTCATCGTTATATTTTGTCCAGGTGAGTTTTTAACGTGCGCATGCGTATATTTCAAAATGTATTTTATTTTTCAAAAATACTAATTTTAATATGTTTTATTTTTATTTTCCATGCTGGTGTTAGTGCATAGATGCGTCACGTTGCTCGTCGCTGGAGTTAGTTGCTGCATATTGGTGTTGTTGGGATATGCTTGGAGAGCTGCAGTGGAAGACTCCAGGAGCGTTCGATGTCGATTATCTTGGTCGCTTCTTGGAACACAGAGGCAGCTAACAGAGCCGTCGCGTGTGTTGTCAAGTAGCGACCAGATTTGAAATGGCCAGGTAAGTATGGTGATGCGTTCGTTTCCGTCGGCGTAGTTGTTAGAATTAGTAGCAATTTAGTTTTGTTGTTGTGATTGATGTTTAGTTTTTTATTTTTTTTTATTGTTCATTTGTCGAACTTAATTAGTTAGCGGGCGCGAAGTTATGCTTGTTGTATTTGTTCGCATGTAATTTGCGTTTATGTAAGCTTGCAGTCCGTAGCGAGTGTGGTGGCTTATATTATTTGCAGGCATTCCCCGCATAAAGCAGGATGAGTGCCAGTCAATTTAGTTTTTAAATTAGCGAATAGTGCTATCTTTGAGTCATATTGATAATGATATAGAATATCACTCAAAGCTATTAGCAAAAGTGCTAATAGCCGGTAACTTCTTTTAATTTTTATATTTGTAGACCAATTTGTTTTGGCTGTAATGTTGTTGATATGTTGTTTTTTGCTACTAATTTAACATTTTTCTTCCATTTCTTTTTTTTACAGGTGATGAGCTGGTAGTTTGATGTTTCCGTTTAGGATTTATTGGTGCTACCAGGAACTGGCCCGCACCATGCCGCTGTTTGGCCAAGGATGGAGTTTAGCCAGCAGACAACAGCACAGACCAGGATTCAGGATGCAACAGGACAGGCTCCAATATGAGGCTGAGGCCAATTGTAGTCTGAATTGGAGTGGCGGTACTCGTTCAAAGCGGAATGATAAGATGAGTATTTTGGTATAATTTTTATAATTTTCATTTTAAGCAAAATTTTTAATTATTTCTTTTTCTCTTTTTCTTTTCAGGTGACGGCGCTGGAGGTGTTTGTGTGCATCATCACTGGATCAACGCTGGACTGGACTACGAGGGGGACCAGGTGAGTACGGGTGTTATAAATTCTCAGTTTTTTTGATTGACGTATTTGTTGTAATTTTTGTAGTTTTTATTTCTTTGCAGGTGGTGTTCAATTCCGTTGCTGGAGTATTGGCTGTGTTTTGACTGTTCGATACTTTTGCTTTTGCGATGCCGCTGTTTGGCCAAGGATGGAGTTTTAGCCAGCAGACAACAGCACGGACCAGGATTCAGGATTCAACAGGACAGACTCAAATAAGAGGCTGAGGCCAATTGTAGCCTGAATTGGAGTGGCGGTACTCGTTCAAAGCGGATTGAAAAGATAAGTATATTGATGTTGTTATTTTTATAATTTTCATTTATACCAAAATTTTTATAGTATTTTGTTTCTCTTTTTCTGTGCAAGTGTCGCGTCATGGTGTGCATCATCACTGGATCAACGCTGGCTGGACTACGAAGGGAAAAAAGTGAATAGGTGTTTTAAAAATTCCAATTTTTGATTGACTGTATTTGAATGCAACTTTTTTCTTTGGGTTTTTTTTTTTTTTTTTTGTATTATTTTTTTTTTTTTTTTTTTTTTTTTTTTTTTTTTTTTTATAATTTTTTTTTGCGAAGGATGGAGTTTTAGCCAGCAGACACCCGTAAAGACTAGAGATTGAGGATTCAATAGTACAGACTCAAATAAGGCTGAGGCCAATTGTAGCCTGAATTGAGTGGCGGTACTGGGCAAAAAAAAAAAAATATATTTATGTTGTTTTTATACTTAGATACGAAGGTCTCATAGTATATTGGTTTGTGCAATGCCGTCATTTCCTCCTTTTTCCCTCTGTATAAATGCAAGCTGATCAAACCGATAAAAAAGATTGCCCCTACAGGAGGGGGAAATCGATAAATTCGATAACTGAAAACCGATAAAACCAAATATTTCTCACATTCTTACAGCTAGAGTTACAAAATTTTGCACGCAGATAGTTAGTCATGTCCCTGAAAAAACTGCATCAAAATTTTGGATGCCACGCCCACTCCTTCCGCCTCCATCATCCCTGCTCCTTGAAATTGGAAACGCCTATTGTTTTCACATTTTTTGGGCTAGAGCCACCAAATTTGGTAGGAAGATATATGGTGACATCTACAAAAGATCTGCATCAAAAATTAGGACGCCACGCCCACCTCTGCCGCCCACCATTTAAAATCGGAAATTTCGATATCTCTTACAGTTTTTAAGCTAGAGCCCGTAAATTCGGTAAAAAGATAGAAGGCAACATATACCAAAGATCTGCATCAAAATTTTGGATGCCACGCCCACCCAAGCCACCCGCCTTATAAAATTGGAATCGGCTATATCTTTAACAGTTTTTGAGCTAGAGCCACCAAACTTGGTAGGAAGATAGATAGTGACAGTTAAAAACATTTGATTCAAAAATTTGGATGCCACGCCCACCTCTGCCGCCCACTATTTAAAATCGGAAATTTCGATATCTCTTACAGTTTTTAAGCTAGAGCCCGTAAATTCGGTAAAAAGATAGAAGGCAACATATACCAAAGATCTGCATCAAAATTTTGGATGCCACGCCCACCCAAGCCACCCGCCTTATAAAATCGGAATCGGCTATATCTCTAACAGTTTTTGAGCTTGAGCCACCAAACTTATTATACCCCTAACCCATAAAATGGGTAAAAGGGGTATAATGGTTTTGTGCAAAAGTATGTAACAGGCAGAAGGAAGCATCTCCGACCCCATAAAGTATATATATTCTTGATCAGCATCAACAGCCGAGTCGATATAGCCATGTCCGTCCGTCCGTCCGTCTGTCTGTCTGTATGAACGCAACGATCTCAGAGACTACAAGAGCTAGAGACTTCAGATTTTTAATATAAGTTCTCCTATACCATGAGCGGAACAAGTTTGTTTAAAATTATCGATAATTTTTCTAGTTTCCGATATACACATGTAATCGATTACAAAAAAATCGCGAATTTGGAATATGTAAAAATGGGGGTTGAAATAATGGATAACGATAGAACTTTTCAGAAAATTTCATCGAAATCGGTTAAGAAACACCAGAGATATCGAAGATTGAAGTTTAGGTCACAGATGCATACAGACAATGACTGTACGCGTTATGTACAGGGTTCGGGGTATCTCCTAGTAGGGAAATCTCGACTAGAGCCTTCTTACTTGTTATGAATATAGATGGTGACAGTTAAAAACATTTGATTCAAAAATTAAGATGCCACGCCTACCTCTGCCGCCCACCTTTTAAATTTGGGAGATAATTTATCTTCTACAGTTTTTGAGCTAAAGTCACCAAATTTGCTAACATGATAGCTGGCGATGTTTACCACATGGCCCACTCCCTTCGCCCCTGCATTCTCCCTTATCAACCGTTCTTTTACTGGTATCAAAGTATTCCGCAGTCGGTTGCGTCCGACTGCAACGTTTTTACTTGTTATGATTTGTTTTTAGGTAAATTTTAATTATTTCTTTTTCTCTTTTTATTTTCAGGTGACGACGCTGGAGGTGTTTGTGTGCATCATCACTGGATCAGCGCTGGACTGGACTACGAGGGGGACCAGGTGAGTACGGGTATTATAAATTATCAATTTTTAATTGACGTATTTGTTGTAATTTTTGTTTCTTTGCAGGTGGTGTTCATTTCCGTCGCTGGAGTATTGGCTGTATATTTGGCTGTTTGTCGTTTGCTTTGCGATGCCGCTATTTGGCCAAGGATGGAGTTTTAGCCAGCAGACAACAGCAGGATTCAGGATTCAATAGTACAGACTCAAATAAGAGGCTGAGGCCAATTGTAGCCTGAATTGGAATGGCGGTACTCGTTCAAAGCGAAATGAAAAGATATGTATTTTGATGGCATTTTTATGATTTGTTTTTAAGCAAAATTTTAATTATTTCTTTTTCTCTTTTTCTTTTCAGGTGACGACGCTGGAGGTGCTTGTGTTTATCATCACTGGATCAACGCTGGACTGGACTACGAGGGGGACCAGGTGAGTACGGAATATTTGTTTGTTCCAATATACGTTGGTAATTGACTTTATCTTTTTCTCTTTTATTCGCAGTTGTTGATGCGCTGGAGATGTTGTGTTTCCATCTTTGGAGTAGGTGCTGTATGACTACCTGGCCGCACGCGATGCCGCTGCCAGGCTCGCTGGACGAGCGACAAAGGTACCAGGTGAGTTTAGTTTTTTTTTTTTTTTTTTTATAAATATCAAGAACATAATTAATTAAAAGTTTTTCCCTTTCTTCTCTTTTCATACTGTTGTTGCTGTGTATGCTGAGGAGGTCAACATTGGCTGATTTTTTATTGTTTCTAGTTTTGAAGTTTTTGTTTTGTATTTGCTGTAGTTTTATTTTTAATAAAGTTTTCATTTTGTGTTGTTGTAGAGAAAACTGTATTTGATTTATTGTGCCTTTTATAGCTATTTTCAGATGTTTATATTTTTTTTTTTTAGTCATAACCGCAAGCTTCGGCATCCAAAGCAGGATCTCTGCTAGTTGCGTTTGAGGATGTTGTGCTGCCGGTTGGATTTAGTGCCCCTATGCTACTATTATTGGCGTTCATTCATTCATTTCGAACAGCTTCTCCAGCTTTGCCTCTAGCCTGGTGAACCTCTGTTCATTCTGTTCTAGGGCAAGTGCTAGCGGATTAGCAGTCTTGTTTTGCTGCTGTTGTTGTTGTTTGCTCTTAAGCTTTTGTTGTAGCTCAACAAGACGTTGACCCGCCGGGCCTGGAGAATTGTCGTTTTTTTGGGCACAGTCAGCTGGCGTATTTGGTATTTTGTTAAGACGCTGGTGTTGTTTTGGCTGCTGTTGTCGACGTTGCTGACTCTGTTGTTGTTGTCTTTTTGGCCGGGGAGTTTGTTGATGTTGTTCATGTGTTTGTTTCTCCGTCCGTTTTATACCCTGTTGTTGCTGCAGTTGTTGCTGTTTCGGGTCATTTCTGGTTGTGTTACTGTCTTTTATTGTGTTTGCGGGAAACTGTTGCTGTTGAGGGAGTCGGTTTTGATGGTACTGCTGCTGTTGTTGTTGTTGCTTGCGTCCATCATAACCATATCCTTTGTAGGCCAACAGTTTGCTCCTTGCATTTTTAAAGACTGCACAACCTTTATAAGAGCTGACGTGCGGTGCCTTGCAGTTTGCACATTTGGCGGGATCCTTTCTGGGCTTGGTGCATGTTGTCGTTGCATGATCTCCAGCACACTTCATGCATCTGAAGGCTCGTCTACAATAGTTCCGTGTATGGCCAAAGGCCTGGCATCGGTGGCATTGTGCTGGGTCCATTGGCTTTGCCTGGCGTTCCACCGTTATAGTCTGGTTAACTAAGTGTTTTAGCTTAAGGATTTCTTGGTGGGCACCGTTTGGCATCGAATCAATTTCCAGTTCGAAGATGTTTAATGGCTTTGCCGTGAACCGGTGCTTAATGACTCTGATGAACTTTACGATAAACCCGCAAGATTTCAGTTCATCCGAGATATTCTCGCAAGGAGTGGTATGGTGGAGATTCTTAAGCACGTATCTGAACACTTTTTTTTTTTTTGCCTGATGCGTGTGGAGTGGGATGCCGTCCGAAGATAGGGCATTTTTGATGGCATTGTAGGAGTTATGGTCACTAGCCAGTATCCTCAGACCATTATTGGCGGTAACTTTTGTTTTAAATTTACCAACAGCTGGGTCGCTATTTAATCTATTTATAATTGGCATAATCTCAGGCACTCTAGGGAGAAACAATAAGGGGATTTTGCTATTTCCTTTAAGATGCTGGAATTGGGACTGTTGCTGTTGTTGCTGTTGTGAAGGCTGCTGATGTTGTTGTTGTTGCTGCTGCGGAGCAACTGCATCCACATCCATGTCGCTATTAACAGTGGTTTCGGCAACATTGGGAGCAGCATCCTTGTTCGCTTTTGCTCTAATGGCGGAAATTGCCAGACCTATTCTTTTGTTTGTCTCCTCATCGGTGTCGGAGGCAGTGCTTCTCCTACGTTTGCAGGGCGAGCAATCTGCTTCTCTAAGCGATTTAAATTTGTCGGTCTGTTTGTGGGGTGTAGGGGGAGGCAGTAGCTCATTCGGCAGTTGTGGCGGGACTCTAGTTAGCCATTTGCTAATTATTTTGTTACCATTATTGGTAACTATCCTGTCATTGTCCTCATCATGTATGTCTGTTGTTGTGTCCAGTTGTGGCAGTAGGCATCTTTTGCTGTTTGTTGTATGTTGTCTAACAGTTTCAGTTACCATGTTAGTGCCAGTAACAGTTTTGGTCAACGAGAATGAAAACCAAGAGAGGTATTCAGAGCTGCCAACTTAAATTCACTCTCCCATGAAAAAAGATGCGCTTAGGGTCGGGCAAAGTAACGAGAGCAGGCCGTTCCCTTCAACGTAGAACAGCTGCTTTTGTTTTGATTTTTGCTTGTTCTTCTAGGTGTGCCGCAATTTTTTAAATGTTTTGTTTTGATAAATCTTTGTTGTTGGCTTTTCGGTCATGCATTTTATCCGTTCATACGTCTTTGCGTTTTTTGGTATACAAACTTGAGTATTGTTTGTATATGCACATATACATGTTTATAAGAAATTAATGTTTTGTACTATAGTTTTGTTAATGAAGAAAAAACAAAAAGGATAAATGTGTAATTAGTTTTTAAGTTTTAATGGAAAAATAAATAAATGTTGAAAGTTCTTTCTATAATTTATACAAATGTTGCCTTTAGTAAAAATATAATATGAAAATATAACAAATTACATAGCGAATTGAAGTTTATACAAAATACAAATTAAAACTAATATACATGTATGTATAAATAAATAAAATAGTACAAATCATAGCAAATATGAATTTTTAATTAATTTAAATTTAGTGATGCGACGGTTTTATATATGTATGTATGTACATATTGTGCGCCACGAACAATTTCAGTCAGCTGGTTTGGCTGGTCCAAGAACATAATCTGGTGCTTCTAAAAAATATATGGAGAATTGTATTAATATATTTTACAATAAAATGTAAAGACTTATATACTTATCTTTTAAAGCTTTTATTTTTATTGCATACATTAAGCTTCGGATTTTCTAGATGTCAGCGCAAAGTCACTCGAAATATAAACAGATATTATTAGTAAATTAAAACAAAAAAATTAGCAATTTTAAACGTACCCAGGCTGCATCGCAGCAGTGCTTAAAGACTTGTAAACTCCTCCGCATGTCGTAGATGTATTGGGTCATCCTTCTATGGTCAGTGTTCGATGACCGTCCTACTAGAGTCGTCTCTCTATGGCCATAGTCCCTCGCAATGAAAACAAAAAAATATATTAGTAATATAGAATAAAATTATACAATTTCAAACGTACCCAGGCTGCAACGCAGCATTGCTTAAAAATCTGTAATTGCTTATCCTCCTATGGCCGGTGTTCCAGTGTCTTCCTGCTGGGGTCATCCTTCTAAGGCCATTCTTCCAGTGTCTTCCTGCTGGGGTCATCCTTCAATGGGCATCCTTCTAAGGCCATTCTTCCAGTGTCTTCCTGCTGGGGTCATCCATCTGGGGTCTTACGGCAAGGGTCATCCTTCTAGGGCCGTGTTTTCATATTCTTTAGGGGTTTATAAAAAAAATTACTTATAATAAGTTATGATATATTTACTTTTATTTTATACCTTGGGCGCCGACAGTTTGTTGCCAACATTTTGGATACTGAGTCAATACTGAGGTAGATAATTAACAGAACCTAGTTAAATTATATTAAATATATAATACTTATTTTAAAAACGCTTCATTAATAAAACTTACCAAATATGTTGCGGCCCCAAATAATGTGTGGCAACTTCGGATTTACTGCAAAATACTGCCCAGGACCTATTAAAATAAAATTAAATTTATTATACATTCTATTATTTCTTATGAGATCTGCAAACTTACCATTTTAACTACTGACTTAAAATTTTTAATTTGTTTGCTCGAGTTCCATGTTTTGCTGCTAATTTTTCCGATTGTTTCTCCTGCAACAGCCACCTTGCTCGCTTCCTTGTAAGTATAATTACAAGTTTTTTCAAAATCTGCATTCGGTGACTGTAGCAATTGTGGTCGACATCAAACCACTCCTGTTGAAACTCATTAGTTAGGCGTACACATTCTTCTACTATGCTGCTACATAAATTGGTTTTATGCGGTGCTTTGCAAAATATACTGGCGAAGGACTCGAAATGCAAATTGCTCACTTGGAAGAATGCATCAGAGGGATTTTTAAGGCACATTTTGTCTTTGGCGAAATTTCGTGCCAGGATCAGGTCTTCGTAGCTTTCGGATGCAATTGAGTCCATCTGGCTAAGGGCTGTATCGCACTGTGTGCAATTAAACTTTTTCTTCGCAACCAAGTAGCCGTCAAAGTATCTGCGTGAGACCAGCTCTCCGACAGTTAATTCTGGCATACTTGTTGGAACTTCCTCACCAGGATTAATGTCTATGCCAATCTGCTGATTTGTGGGATATGACTCGCCTTCCTCAATGCGATCGACTGGCTGATCATAATCACAAATCCAATCCATTTGTAGATCACTGTCATCATCCGCACAATTGGCATTTTTAAGGTATGAAGTTGTAATAATCTTCATCGACATTAATCTCGCCGTCAAGTATAGCATTTCTCTTACTGAGGGGTTGGTGTTATTCCCCAGTTTCGAGCGCAAAGCAGCAAAGAAATTCTCCAGACTGTCCTGGTTAAATCTTGTCAAGTGGATGAAATCAATATTGTTGTTGGCCAATAAGTCATCTGTAAGACTTACAATATGATCTATTGTGTGTAGTAGTCCACTATGCCAGTTATTTTTTTTACCAATCTGAAGTTTGTTGACGAATGTAAGAAAGTCAGTCAACTTTGGCCTCTTACTTAAATTATAAGGGCATTTGCTTAATTTCGCATATGATTTGCAGTTTAGAATGTCGAATGCATCATTCAGCGTTATAATAAAATCAGCGGTGGCCAACGCCTTATTCATATTTTCGGCTGTGAAAAGTTTGTTTTTGTGGCAAACTTTTATGGCATTACCCACAGACCTTGAAAACCCTTGGACCGCTAGCTTAACAGACATTTTTTCATAGAATTTTGGCTGAATGTGCTTCTCCGAAAGCTTTGGAACCATTCTAGTTGTTAGACTTTTTTGTCGATGTCGTACAACTCAGAAATAACTTTCCAACTTACAACGCCATTTGCTGTGCTTATGTCCCTTCCTAACAAGCAGTTTCTTATGCTTTTAAAGAGATGAACATAGTCGTACATAAGGTAGACTTTATTTCCAGCTGGATCTTCGTAGACTTGGTTTTGTGACCCGCTAAGTTCCTTATAGACAGTGACGTTGTGAAGTGCCTGATCGCATACAACGGCTCTTACTCTTAGTCCCATTCGACTTAATACTTCGATATTTTCCAAAAGGCAATTTCTCGTTTGTTCAACGGTTTTTTTCAAATCGGTGCAGTAGTATGAAAATGTATATTTCCACCGCTGAACAATGCCTTTAATTTGTAAAAATAGGAAACTATTTGCAATATTTGAAGCGCGTTTCCCACGTCCGAAATCAATAAAGCCGTCAATTTGGTCTGTTGTGCTATTGTTTTTTCTAACCCTGTAAGTGTATGTCCGTATATATGTATGTGTGTTTGTATTATAAAATATCTAATATTTAATATGATTTATAGGTCATGTCAATGAGCCTGTGCACAGCAATGTGTTAAAACAAAATCAGGTCAGACATTGTTGCATTACCAACTGCAACTGTAGTAACCCACCGTCAGTACTGCATAACTTCCCAATGAATGCTGAAAAACGGTCGGAGTGGCTATCGATCTGCGATATAAAGCCGCACTTTAAAAACAATAAATGGCTTTATATATGCGGAAAACATTTTCATCCCATAGACTTGCACAAAACAAAGTTGAAGCAAAATGCTCGTCCTATAATGAATGTTGATATTTCGAATGATTATGAGGCTCAACATTTAAATAACAATACGACTGAATTTGAAATCCACTTGGACACATTAGCATTGGTTAATTTGGACCACAGCTACTGTGAGAAGCAAAAAGCCATAGAAGAGCCAATAATAACATGCCCTCGTTGCGAGGTATACTGCCGTAACGAAAATTATTGGCGGAATGCACATTTTCAAATTAAAGCTAAATTGGAAAATATGAGGGTTCAGTTTGAGAAACTGGAACTAGAAAAAGCGGCTCTTATAAAAAAAATTAAAGATAGTGAAAATAACTGGTCAATGCGATATGTTGATATCTCCAATAGCTCATTAGCGGTTCCCGAACAGATAAATGAGGAATCGAAGTTTTTTGCATCACTGTTATTGAAAACAAAACGTGTCAAACAATTCAGTGAACTGGAGAAAAATCTTTTGATGAACATAAACTACAGATCATCAAAAGGTTACCAGTTTATGCGAGATATTCTATGCTTTAATCTGCCCAGTCCCAGAACGTTACTGAACTGGAGCCCAATCAGAATGATTTCTCCAGGCATTAACGAGACGGTCTGTCTTAATATATCCAAACATGTGCAAAATATGACAGAAAGCGAAAGAAACTGTGTAATTTTGTTTGATGAGATTCACGGTCGTTCTGAGCTTGAATACAATAGCACAACAGACCAAATTGACGGCTTTATTGATTTCGGACGTGGGAAACGCGCTTCAAATATTGCAAATAGTTTCCTATTTTTACAAATTAAAGGCATTGTTCAGCGGTGGAAATATACATTTTCATACTACTGCACCGATTTGAAAAAAACCGTTGAACAAACGAGAAATTGCCTTTTGGAAAATATCGAAGTATTAAGTCGAATGGGACTAAAAGTAAGAGCCGTTGTATGCGATCAGGCACTTCACAACGTCACTGTCTATAAGGAACTTAGCGGGTCACAAAACCAAGTCTACGAAGATCCAGCTGGAAATAAAGTCTACCTTATGTACGACTATGTTCATCTCTTTAAAAGCATAAGAAACTGCTTGTTAGGATGGGACATAAGCACAGCAAATGGCGTTGTAAGTTGGAAAGTTATTTCTGAGTTGTACGACATCGACAAAAAAAGTCTAACAACTAGAATGGTTCCAAAGCTTTCGGAGAAGCACATTCAGCCAAAATTCTATGAAAAAATGTCTGTTAAGGCTAGCGGTCCAAGTGTTTTCAAGGTCTGTGGGTAATGCCATAAAAGTTTGCCACAAAAACAAACTTTTCACAGTCGAAAATATGAATAAGGCGTTGGCCACCGCTGATTTTATTATAACGCTGAATGATGCATTCGACATTCTAAACTGCAAATCATATGCGAAATTAAGCAAATGCCCTTATAATTTAAGTAAGAGGGCAAAGTTGACTGACTTTCTTACATTCGTCAACAAACTTCAGATTGGTACAAAAAATAACTGGCATAGTGGACTACCACACACAATAGATCATATTGTAAGTCTTACAGATGACTTATTGGCCAACAACAATATTGATTTCATCCACTTGACAAGATTTAACCAGGACAGTCTGGAGAATTTCTTTGCTGCTTTGCGCTCGAAACTGGGGAATAACACCAACCCCTCAGTAAGAGAGATGCTATACTTGACGGCGAGATTAATGTCCATGAAGATTATTACAACTTCATACCTTAAAAATGCCAATTGTGCGGATGATGACAGTGATCTACAAATGGATTGGATTTGTGATTATGATCAGCCAGTCGATCGCATTGAGGAAGGCGAGTCATATCCCACAAATCAGCAGATTGGCATAGACATTAATCCTGGTGAGGAAGTTCCAACAAGTATGCCAGAATTAACTGTCGGAGAGCTGGTCTCACGCAGATACTTTGACGGCTACTTGGTTGCGAAGAAAAAGTTTAATTGCACACAGTGCGATACAGCCCTTAGTCAGATGGACTCAATTGCATCCGAAAGCTACGAAGACCTGATCCTGGCACGAAATTTCGCCAAAGACAAAATGTGCCTTAAAAATCCCTCTGATGCATTCTTCCAAGTGAGCAATTTGCATTTCGAGTCCTTCGCCAGTATATTTTGCAAAGCACCGCATAAAACCAATTTATGTAGCAGCATAGTAGAAGAATGTGTACGCCTAACTAATGAGTTTCAACAGGAGTGGTTTGATGTCGACCACAATTGCTACAGTCACCGAATGCAGATTTTGAAAAAACTTGTAATTATACTTACAAGGAAGCGAGCAAGGTGGCTGTTGCAGGAGAAACAATCGGAAAAATTAGCAGCAAAACATGGAACTCGAGCAAACAAATTAAAAATTTTAAGTCAGTAGTTAAAATGGTAAGTTTGCAGATCTCATAAGAAATAAAAGAATGTATAATAAATTTAATTTTATTTTAATAGGTCCTGGGCAGTATTTTGCAGTAAATCCGAAGTTGCCACACATTATTTGGGGCCGCAACATATTTGGTAAGTTTTATTAATGAAGCGTTTTTAAAATAAGTATTATATATTTAATATAATTTAACTAGGTTCTGTTAATTATCTACCTCAGTATTGACTCAGTATCCAAAATGTTGGCAACAAACTGTCGGCGCCCAAGGTATAAAATAAAAGTAAATATATCATAACTTATTATAAGTAATTTTTTTTATAAACCCCTAAAGAATATGAAAACACGGCCCTAGAAGGATGACCCTTGCCGTAAGACCCCAGATGGATGACCCCAGCAGGAAGACACTGGAAGAATGGCCTTAGAAGGATGCCCATTGAAGGATGACCCCAGCAGGAAGACACTGGAAGAATGGCCTTAGAAGGATGACCCCAGCAGGAAGACACTGGAACACCGGCCATAGAAGGATAAGCAATTACAGATTTTTAAGCAATGCTGCGTTGCAGCCTGGGTACGTTTGAAATTGTTTAATTTTATTCTATATTACTAATATATTTTTTTGTTTTCATTGCGAGGGACTATGGCCATAGAGAGACGACTCTAGTAGGACGGTCATCGAACACTGACCATAGAAGGATGACCCAATACATCTACGACATGCGGAGGAGTTTACAAGTCTTTAAGCACTGCTGCGATGCAGCCTGGGTACGTTTAAAATTGCTAATTTTTTTGTTTTAATTTACTAATAATATCTGTTTATATTTCGAGTGACTTTGCGCTGACATCTAGAAAATCCGAAGCTTAATGTATGCAATAAAAATAAAAGCTTTAAAAGATAAGTATATAAGTCTTTACATTTTATTGTAAAATATATTAATACAATTCTCCATATATTTTTTTAGAAGCACCAGATTATGTTCTTGGACCAGCCAAACCAGCTGACTGAAATTGTTCGTGGCGCACAATATGTACATACATACATATATAAAACCGTCGCATCACTAAATTTAAATTAATTAAAAATTCATATTTGCTATGATTTGTACTATTTTATTTATTTATACATACATGTATATTAGTTTTAATTTGTATTTTGTATAAACTTCAATTCGCTATGTAATTTGTTATATTTTCAAATTATATTTTTACTAAAGGCAACATTTGTATAAATTATAGAAAGAACTTTCAACATTTATTTATTTTTCCATTAAAACTTAAAAACTAATTACACATTTATCCTTTTTGTTTTTTCTTCATTAACAAAACTATAGTACAAAACATTAATTTCTTATAAACATGTATATGTGCATATACAAACAATACTCAAGTTTGTATACCAAAAAACGCAAAGACGCATGAACGGATAAAATGCATGACCGAAAAGCCAACAACAAAGATTTATCAAAACAAAACATTTAAAAAATTGCGGCACACCTAGAACAAGCAAAAATCAAAACAAAAGCAGCTGTTCTACGTTGAAGGGAGCGGCCTGCTCTCGTTACTTTGCCCGACCCTAAGCGCATCTTTTTTCATGGGAGAGTGAATTTAAGTTGGCAGCTCTGAATACCTCTCTTGGTTTTCATTCTCGTTGTCTAAAACTGTTAATGACAATAACAGAACATATAAAACTGTTAATGACAATAACTTAACAACTAAAACTGTTACCGGCACTAACATAGTAACATAGTAAAAGACGCCTACTGCCAAAACTGGACACAACAGACATACATGATGAGGACAATGACAGGATAGTTACCAATAATGGTAACAAAATAATTAGCAAATGGCTAACTAGAGTCCCGCCACTACTGCCGAATGAGCTACTGCTTCCCCCTACACCCCTCAAACAGACCGACAAATTAAAATTGTTGGAAGATGCACATTGCTCGCCCTGCAAACGTAGGAGAAGCACTGCCTCCGTCACTGATGAGGAGACAAATAAAAGGATAGGTCTTGCAATTTCCGCCATTAGAGCAAAAGCGAACAAGGATGCTGCTCCCAATGTTGCCGAAACAACTGTTAATGGCGACATGGATGTGGATGCAGTTGCTCCGCAGCAACAACAACAACAACATCAGCAGCCGTCACAACAGCAACAACAACAGCAAGAGTCCCAATTCCAGCACTTTAAAGGCAATAGATAAATCCCCCTATTGTTTCTCCCTAGAGTGCCTGAGATTATGCCAATTATTAATAGACTAAATAGCGACCCAGCTGTTGGTAAATTTAAAACTAAAGTTACCGCCAATAATGGTCTGAGGATACTGGCAAGTGACCATAGCTCCTACAATGTCATCAAAAATGCCCTATCTACGGACGGCATCCCACTCCACACGCATCAGGCTAAAAATAAAAAAGGATTCAGATACGTGCTTAGGAATCTCCACCATACCACTCCTTGCGAGAATATCTCTGGTGAACTGAAATCTTGCGGGCTTAGCGTCAAGTTCATTAGAGTCATTAAGCACCGATTCACGGCAAAGCCATTTAACATTTTCGAACTGAAAATTGATTCGATGCCAAACGGTGCCCACCAAGAAATTCTAAAGATAAAGCATCTAGTTAACCAGGCTATAACGGTGGAACGCCAGGCAAAGCCAAGGGACCCAGCACAATGCCACCGATGTCAGGCCTTTGGCCATACAAAGAACTATTGTCGACGAGCCTTCAGATGCATGAAGTGTGCTGGAGAACATGCAACGACAACATGCACCAAGCCCAGAAAGGATCCCGCCAAATGTGCAAACTGCAAAGAACCACACGTCAGTTCCTATAAAGGTTGTGCAGTTTTTAAAAATGCACGGCGTAAACTGTTTGCCTACAAAGGATATGGTTATGATGGACACAACCAACAACAACCACAACAGCAGCAGTACTATCAAAACCGACTCCCTCAACAGCAACAGTTTCCCGCAACCACAATAAAAGACAATAACACAACCAGAAATGACCCGCAGCAACAACAACTGCAGCAACAACAGTGTATAAGACGGACGGAGAAACAAACACATGAACAACATCAACAAACTCCCCGGCCAAAAAGACAACAACAACAGAGTCAGCAACGTCGACATCAGTTGTTGAGCTACAACAAAAGCTAAAGAGCAAACAACAACAACTACAGCAAAACAAGAAAGCTAATCCGATAGCATTTGCCCTAGAACAGAATGAACAGAGGTTCACCAGGCTAGAGGCAAAGCTGGAGAAACTGTTCGAAATCTTCGCTGAACTGATGAACGCCAATAATAGTAGCATAGGCGCACTAAATCCAACCAGCAGCACAACATCCTCAAACGCCATTAGCAAAGATCCTGCTTTGGATGCCGCAGCTTGCGGTTATGCCTAAAAATAAAACATCTGAAAATTGCTACAAAAGGCACAATAACATCAAATACAGTTTTCTCTACAATAACACAAAATGAAAACTTTATTAAAAATAAAACTCACAGCAAATACAAAACATCTAAACACATGGCCAATACAAAATATCAAAAATTTCAAAACTAAAAACATATAACGAATCTCCTAGAAGCATTAACAGCTGGTAAGCCCTCATCTCAATGGCACCCTCAAGCTGATCGTTGGAAACCATCTCCTTCGTCATCCTGTCCTGCGCTGGGAACACGTACTCATACCTGGCAGCGACATAGCGTATGGCCTTATGACCAAGCCAATAAAAATCAGCCAATGTTGACCTCCTCAGCAAACACAGCAACAACATTATGAAAAGAGAAGAAAGGGAAAATCTGTTAATTTTGTTCTTGACAAACAAATATTCCGTACTCACCTGGCTCCCATAGTCGTCCAGTCCAGCGTAAATCCAGCGATGATAAACACAAGCACCTCCAGCGTCGTCACCTGAAAAGAAAACGAGAAAAAGAAATAATTAAAATTTTGCCTAAAAATAAATTTCAAAAATTACATCAAAGTACTTATCTTTTCATTCTGCTCTGAACGAGTACCGCCATTCCAATTCAGGCTACAATTGGCCTCAGCCTCTTATTTGAGTCTGTCTTGCTGAATCCTGAATCCTGGTCCGTGCAGTTGTCAGCTGGCTAAAACACCACCCTTGGCCAAACAGCGGCTTCGCAAAGCAAAGCGACAAACAGCCAAATATACAGCCAATACTCCAGCGACGTAAATGAACACCACCTGCAAAGAAACAAAAATTACAACAAATACGTCAATTAAAAATTGATAATTATAATACCCGTACTCACCTGGTCCCCCTCGTAGTCCAGTCCAGCGTTGATCCAGTGATGATAAACACAAGCACCTCCAGCGTCGTCACCTGAAAAGAAAAAGAGAAAAATAAATAATTAAAATTTTGCCTAAAAAGGAAATTATAAAAATGCCATCAAAATTCTTATCTTTTCATTCCGCTTTGAACGAGTACCGCCATTCCAATTCAGGCTACAATTGGCCTCAGCCTCCTTTTTGAGTCTGTCCTGTTGAATCCTGAATCCTGGTCCGTGCTGTTGTCTGCTGGCTAAAACTCTATCCCTGGCCAAACAGCGGCATCGCAAAGCAAAGCGACAAACAGCCATACATACAGCCAATACTCCAGCGAAGGAAATGAACACCACCTGCAAAGAAAAAAGACAACAAATACGTCAATTAAAAATTGATAAATTATAATACCCGTACTCATCTGGTCCCCCTCGTAGTCCAGCCAAGCGTTGATCCAGTGATGATGCACACAAACACCTCCAGCGTCGTCACCTGAAAAGAAAAAGAGAAAAAGAAATAATTAAAATTTTGCCTAAAAGAAAATTATAAAAATGCCATCAAAATACTTATCTTTTCATTCCGCTTTGAAGGAGTACCGCCATTCCAATTCAGGCTACAATTGGCCTCAGCCTCTTTTTTGAGTCTGTCTTGTTGAATCCTG
Organism: Scaptomyza hsui; assembly: GCA_018152825.1. NCBI lineage: Eukaryota > Metazoa > Arthropoda > Insecta > Diptera > Drosophilidae > Scaptomyza > Scaptomyza hsui. The sequence goes on along the minus strand of JAECXO010000050.1, from coordinate 567,714 downwards.
AATCCTGGTCCGTGCTGTTGTCTGCTGGCTAAAACTCCATCCCTGGCCAAACAGCGGCATCGCAAAGCAAAGCGACAAACAGCCAAATATACAGCCAATACTCCAGCGACGGAATCCAGACATCTCTAGCATAACAACAACACCTGCAAAGAAAAGAGAAAACAAACACGTCAATTATACTAACAACAGAACAAATATGCAACACGTACTCACCTGGCCCCCTTTGTCGTTCGGTTAAATGCTGAATAGTACCAGCCTAGCAGCGGCATTTTGCGCGGCCTAGTGAAAAGCGCCAATTAAATCTCTGATGATATACGCAAACACCTCCTGCAACGTCACCTGAAAAGGAAAAGAATTTATAACAAACATCCAGTGTCTGAATCTAATCCGGCCTGGCCAGCGACATGGTGCGGGCCAGTCCCTGGAAGCACCAATAAATCCTTAACGGAAACACCAAACTACCAGCTCAACACCTGTACAAAAAAAATGGAAGAAAAATGTTAAACTAGTAACAAAAAAAAAAAAAAATATCAACAACAAAACAAATTGGTCTAAAAATTTATAAATTAAAAGAAGCTACCGGCTATTAGCACTTGTGCTAATAGCTTAGAGTGATATTCTATATCACGCTCGATTTAAATGGTTATATACCAAGTCATTATCATTTTGACTCAAAGTTAGCACTATTCGCTAATTAAAAACAAAAATTGACTGGCACTCATCCTGCTTTATGCGGGGAATGCCTGCAAACCATGTAAGCCATCACACTCGCTACGGACGGCCAGCTTATACAAACGCAAAATTACACGCGAACAAACACAACTAACATAACTTCGCGCTCGCTAATAAAGTTCAACAAATGAACAATACACAAACTAAACACTTCAATTACAACAACAAAGTTAAAATGCTACTAATCCTAACAAATACGCTGACAAAAACGAACGCATCTCCATACTCACCTGGCCATTTCAAATCTGGTCGCTACTTGACAACACACGCGACGGCTCTGTCAGCTGCCTCTGTGTTCCAAGAAGCGACCAAGATCATCGACAAAACACGCTCCTGGAGTCTTCCAACGAGGATTCCACTGCAGCTCTCCAAGCATATCACAACAACACCAATATGTAGCAATTAACTCCAGCGACGAGCAACGTGACGCTTCTATGCACTAACACCAGCATGGAAAATAAAAAAACATATTAAAATCAGTATTTTTGCAAAATAAAATACATTTTGAACTATACGCATACGCACGATAAAAACTCACCTGGACACATTTTAACGATGACAAAAAGGCAGCAGCCCGACATGCTGCTGTCCAAAATACACATCCAATACCAGCGATGAAATCACGGCCAATTCCGGATGCATATCGGTCCCCCTTTGGTCACTCCGTTCCAGCGTTGATCTTGCAGTCAAACTGGCAAAATTCAAAGGGCGGGCCTTGACGACATCCAAACAAATCCTGCAACAGAAACAAGGCGTCTCCTGCTTCAACTTCTCACCTGCAAATGAAAAAGAAAAAAAAGTCAAAAATTAATTATCAAATTTTCTATTTTTTATAATGCTTTTTCTCTTTTATTTTACTATGGCAGACCAGTAAACAACGAGTCAAACACAACACCTGTACTCACCATGCGAGCCTGCAAAAATCTGCAAGCAAGCTGAATGCCTGCAATACAATACAACGAGGTCCACTGTATCGTCTGCTAAGCGCCGTGAATGCCATGTCCGGCCTGGCGGCGGCACAGAAACGGGCCCGATGATTCTCCAGCGACGTTCCAATTCACCTGCAAAAGGAAAAAAAAAATATTCTACTTACCCGGCATCCTGTGGCATCCATGCATCCAGTCCAGAAGTCCCGTGGCCAATTACCTGAAAAGAGAAAGAAAAACTAATTAATATTGGTTTTACAAAACATCATCAGCTGCAACTACACCTGCAGCCCAATACTGATGATAATCCGCAATTAACCTGAAAAACGAAAAATTACCTGGCGACGCAAACCAAACACCATCCAGCTCCACTCCCAGTCGAAGTCATCACCTGTAACGAGAAAAATAGAAATTAATTAGATTAATAAGTTAATATCAATTTTAATTTGTTAGTTTGTTAAAAAAATTTTGTTTTTTCTTGCCATTAATGTCTATCCGCATTTAATGTCCAGTATTGTTATAAGCAACGAGAATGAAAACCAAGAGAGGTATTCAGAGCTGCCAACTTAAATTCACTCTCCCATGAAAAAAGATGCGCTTAGGGTCGGGCAAAGTAACGAGAGCAGGCCGTTCCCTTCAACGTAGAACAGCTGCTTTTGTTTTGATTTTTGCTTGTTCTTCTAGGTGTGCCGCAATTTTTTAAATGTTTTGTTTTGATAAATCTTTGTTGTTGGCTTTTCGGTCATGCATTTTATCCGTTCATACGTCTTTGCGTTTTTTGGTATACAAACTTGAGTATTGTTTGTATATGCACATATACATGTTTATAAGAAATTAATGTTTTGTACTATAGTTTTGTTAATGAAGAAAAAACAAAAAGGATAAATGTGTAATTAGTTTTTAAGTTTTAATGGAAAAATAAATAAATGTTGAAAGTTCTTTCTATAATTTATACAAATGTTGCCTTTAGTAAAAATATAATATGAAAATATAACAAATTACATAGCGAATTGAAGTTTATACAAAATACAAATTAAAACTAATATACATGTATGTATAAATAAATAAAATAGTACAAATCATAGCAAATATGAATTTTTAATTAAATTAAATTTAGTGATTTATATATGTATGTATGTACATAGTATGTATGTACATCATCCTTCTAAGGCCATTCTTCCAGTGTCTTCCTGCTGGGGTCATCCTTCAATGGGCATCCTTCTAAGGCCATTCTTCCAGTGTCTTCCTGCTGGGGTCATCCATCTGGGGTCTTACGGCAAGGGTCATCCTTCTAGGGCCGTGTTTTCATATTCTTTAGGAGTTTATAAAAAAATTTCTTATAATAAGTTATGATATATTTACTTTTATTTTATACCTTGGGCGCCGACAGTTTGTTGCCAACATTTTGGATACTGAGTCAATACTGAGGTAGATAATTAACAGAACCTAGTTAAATTATATTAAATATATAATATTTATTTTAAAAACGCTTCATTAATAAAACTTACCAAATATGTTGCGGCCCCAAATAATTTGTGGCAACTTCGGACTTACTGCAAAATACTGCCCAGGACCTATTAAAATAAAATTAAATTTATTATACATTCTTTTATTTCTTATGAGATCTGCAAACTTACCATTTTAACTACTGACTTAAAATTTTTAATTTGTTTGCTCAAGTTCCATGTTTTGCTGCTAATTTTTCCGATTGTTTCTCCTGCAACAGCCACCTTGCTCGCTTCCTTGTAAGTATAATTACAAGTTTTTTCAAAATCTGCATTCGGTGACTGTAGCAATTGTGGTCGACATCAAACCACTCCGGTTGAAACTCATTAGTTAGGCGTACACATTCTTCTACTATGCTGCTACATAAATTGGTTTTATGCGGTGCTTTGCAAAATATACTGGCGAAGGACTCGAAATGCAAATTGCTCACTTGGAAGAATGCATCAGAGGGATTTTTAAGGCACATTTTGTCTTTGGCGAAATTTCGTGCCAGGATCAGGTCTTCGTAGCTTTCGGATGCAATTGAGTCCATCTGGCTAAGGGCTGTATCGCACTGTGTGCAATTAAACTTTTTCTTCGCAACCAAGTAGCCGTCAAAGTATCTGCGTGAGACCAGCTCTCCGACAGTTAATTCTGGCATACTTGTTGGAACTTCCTCACCAGGATTAATGTCTATGCCAATCTGCTGATTTGTGGGATATGACTCGCCTTCCTCAATGCGATCGACTGGCTGATCATAATCACAAATCCAATCCATTTGTAGATCACTGTCATCATCCGCACAATTGGCATTTTTAAGGTATGAAGTTGTAATAATCTTCATCGACATTAATCTCGCCGTCAAGTATAGCATTTCTCTTACTGAGGGGTTGGTGTTATTCCCCAGTTTCGAGCGCAAAGCAGCAAAGAAATTCTCCAGACTGTCCTGGTTAAATCTTGTCAAGTGGATAAAATCACTATTGTTGTTGGCCAATAAGTCATCTGTAAGACTTACAATATGATCTATTGTGTGTGGTAGTCCACTATGCCAGTTATTTTTTGTACCAATCTGAAGTTTGTGGACGAATGTAAGAAAGTCAGTCAACTTTGCCCTCTTACTTAAATTATAAGGGCATTTGCTTAATTTCGCATATGATTTGCAGTTTAGAATGTCGAATGCATAATTCAGCGTTATAATAAAATCAGCGGTGGCCAACGCCTTATTCATATTTTCGTCTGTGAAAAGTTTGTTTTTGTGGCAAACTTTTATGGCATTACCCACAGACCTTGAAAAACTTGGACCGCTAGCTTAACAGACATTTTTTCATAGAATTTTGGCTGAATGTGCTTCTCCGAAAGCTTTGGAACCATTCTAGTTGTTAGACTTTTTTTGTCGATGTCGTACAACTCAGAAATAACTTTCCAACTTACAACGCCATTTGCTGTGCTTATGTCCCTTCCTAACAAGCAGTTTCTTATGCTTTTAAAGAGATGAACATAGTCGTACATAAGGCAGCTGGATCTTCGTAGACTTGGTTTTGTGACCCGCTAAGTTCCTTATAGACAGTGACGTTGTGAAGTGCCTGATCGCATACAACGGCTCTTACTTTTAGTCCCATTCGACTTAATACTTCGATATTTTCCAAAAGGCAATTTCTCGTTTGTTCAACGGTTTTTTTCAAATCGGTGCAGTAGTATGAAAATGTATATTTCCACCGCTGAACAATGCCTTTAATTTGTAAAAATAGGAAACTATTTGCAATATTTGAAGCGCGTTTCCCACGTCCGAAATCAATAAAGCCGTCAATTTGGTCTGTTGTGCTATTGTATTCAAGCTCAGAACGACCGTGAATCTCATCAAACAAAATTACACAGTTTCTTTCGCTTTCTGTCATATTTTGCACATGTTTGGATATATTAAGACAGACCGTCTCGTTAATGCCTGGAGAAATCATTCTGATTGGGCTCCAGTTCAGTAACGTTCTGGGACTGGGCAGATTAAAGCATAGAACATCTCGCATAAGCTGGTAACCTTTTGATGATCTGTAGTTTATGTTCATCAAAAGATTTTTCTCCACTTCACTGAATTTTTTGACACGTTTTGTTTTCAATAACAGTGATGCAAAAAACTTCGATTCCTCATTTATCTGTTCGGGAACCGCTAATGAGCTATTGGAGATATCAACATATCGCATTGACCAGTTATTTTCACTATCTTTAATTTTTTTTATAAGAGCCGCTTTTTCTAGTTCCAGTTTCTCAAACTGAACCCTCATATTTTCCAATTTAGCTTTAATTTGAAAATGTGCATTCCGCCAATAATTTTCGTTACGGCAGTATACCTCGCAACGAGGGCATGTTATTATTGGCTCTTCTATGGCGTTTTTTCTTCTCACAGTAGCTGTGGTCCAAATTAACCAATGCTAATGTGTCCAAGTGGATTTCAAATTCAGTCGTATTGTTATTTAAATGTTGAGCCTCATAATCATTCGAAATATCAACATTCATTATAGGACGAGCATTTTGCTTCAACTTGGTTTTGTGCAAGTCTATGGGATGAAAATGTTTTCCGCATATATAAAGCCATTTATTGTTTTTAAAGTGCGGCTTTATATCGCAGATCGATAGCCACTCCGACCGTTTTTCAGCATTCATTGGGAAGTTATGCAGTACTGACGGTGGGTTACTACAGTTGCAGTTGGTAATGCAACAATGTCTGACCTGATTTTGTTTTAACACATTGCTGTGCACAGGCTCATTGACATGACCTATAAATCATATTAAATATTAGATATTCTATAATACAAACACACATACATATATACGGACATACACTTACAGGGTTAGAAAAAGACACTTTGTAGAAACGAATAACTAAACAACACAATCGTAGCTAAAAAAGGAAGAAGGACTTAGATGAGCTAAAAATAGATGAGCTAGTCTCTTAAAACAACGCTTTCATACATCCAGACGGACAGACAGACGGATTTTCTATATCGACTCGGCTGTTGAGGCTGATCAAAAATATATATATTTAATAGGGTCTAAAATGCTTCCTTCTGCCTGTTACACTCATTTGCACAAAACCATTATACCCCAATCAAAGTACTACTTTGTTAATATATACACATATTACAACACCGTCACTTTGAAACTTACCAAGTTGTAGAGTGGGCAGAGAACCAATTTTTAGACGCTTCTTTGAAACGCATCCCTCCTCAAAGTGCCTTTCACACACTCTAGTGCGGGTGTTTAAATTGTCGATGTTTAAATCTAAATTTTCACACCACTCAATCGCACTGTCTTTGGGAACGCGAAATATATTTTTACCGCCAATGCAGTCTTTCACCGAACACTTGTAACAAATTGTTTTATTATTGTTTTCCATGTTTATTATACTTTGATACCGAAGGTCTCATAGTATATTGGTTTTGTGCAATGTCCGTCATGGTGTCTGTCCGTCCGTCTGTCCGTCTGTCTGTCTGTCCGTCTGTATGAATGCAACTTTTTTCGACACCCGTAAAGCTAGAGACTTGAAACTTTGCAATTATGTTTATCTATAGACGGTACAGATAAAGTGATAAGATTGGGTTGCCACGCCTACTAGGAGGCTGGGAAATCGATAAATTCGATAACTGAAAACCGATAAAACCAAATATTTCTCACATTCTTACAGCTAGAGTAACCAAATTTTGCACGCAGATAGCTAGTCATGTCCCTGAAAAAACTGCATCAAAATTTTGGATGCCACGCCCACTCCTTCCGCCCCCATCATCCCTGCTCCTTGAAATTGTAAACGCCTATGGTTTTCACATTTTTTGGGCTAGAGCCACCAAATTTTGTGTCAAGATAGATATTGACGTTCCACAAAAAATCATCAAAATTTTGGATGCCACGCCCCCTCCCCGCCCATCCCCCTTCTCCATGAAATTGGAAACGCCTATAGTTTTCAAATTTTTTGGGCTAGAGCCACCAAATTTTGTGTCAAGATAGGTACTGACGTTCCCCATCAAAACTTGGATGACACGCCCCCTGATTCCGCCCCCATCCCCCCTTCTCCAAGAAATTGGAAACGCCTATAGTTTTCACATTTTTTGGGCTAGAGCCACCAAATTTTGTGTCAAGATAGATATTGACGTTCCACAAAAAATGCATAAAATTTGAATGCCACGCCCACTGATTCCGCCCCCATCCCCCTCTCCAAGAAATTGGAAACGCCTAAGCTTTCACATTTTTTGGGCTAACCAATTTTAATTTTTTAATATTGATGTTCCCAAAAAAAATGCATCAAAATTTTGGATGCCACGCCCCCTGTTTCCGCCCCCATCCCCCCTTCTACTTGAAATTGGAAACGCCTATAGTTTTCACATTTTTCGAGCTAGAGTCACCGAATTTGGTAGGAAGATATATGGTGACATCTATAAAAGATCTGCATCAAAAATTAGGATGCCACGCCCACCTCTGCCGCCCACCATTTAAAATCGGAAATTTAGATATCTCTTACAGTTTTTAAGCTAGAGCCCGTAAATTCGGTAGAAAGATAGAAGGCAACATATACCAAAGATCTGCATCAAAATTTTGGATGCCACGCCCACCCAAGCCACCCGCCTTATAAAATTGGAATCGGCTATATCTTTAACAGTTTTTGAGCTAGAGCCACAAAACTTGGTAGGAAGATAGATAGTGACAGTTAAAAACATTTGATTCAAAAATTTGGATGCCACGCCCACCTCTGCCGCCCACCTTTTACATTTTGAAGTTAAGTTATCTTCCACAGCTTTTGAGCAAAAGTCACCAAATTTAGTAACATGATAGCTGGCGATGTTTACCACATGGCCCACTCCCTTCGCCCCTGCATTCTCCCTTATCAACCGTTCTTTTACTGGTACAGTGGACGCTCGCAAATTAGAACCAGTTGGTTCCTGGGGTAGTTCTAATTTCTGAAAAGCTCTTATTTCTGGACGCATTTTTGAAATGTCGGCTTCTTTTCTGCTAAATATGCTTCGAAGGGAATGTTATTTTAATTAAAATTAATTTGTTTTCAACATTCAAGAAAAATAATATTTTATTCTTTTATTTAGAATTATTTTTCTTTTATTATTTATAGTTATCATGTTCAGCGTTGTGCAAGGATTTATTTTTTGCCTCCTGGTATGTGTTTGATACGGCATTCAAGATTAACTCCTTTTTCGATTTTATATAACTGATGGCAGATTTTGCCACATTGTAATCTAAGGCTAAAGGTTTGCTGGAACGCCTCCATCGAGTTGTTTTAATATTTTTGCTTTAGTTTCCAAAGACAAACTGTTTTTCTTACGCTTATTCGATATTTTAAACAAGTTTTCACCTAATTTTCATTCCCGAATATTTGCCTGCTTGTCAATAGTTTGCATGTGAATGACCGGATATGAATCGGAACACAGTGGACCGCGTAGTGAAGCCAAGGATGAGGATGAAGCAGGCATTCAGCTTGCTTGCAGATTTTTGCAGGCTCGCATGGTGAGTACAGGTGTTGTGTTTGACTCGTTGTTTGCTGGTCTGCCATAGTAAAATAAAAGAGAAAAAGCATTATACAAATAGAAAAATTCATAATTAATTTTTGACTTTTTTTTTTTTCATTTGCAGGTGAGAAGTTGAAGCAGGAGACGCCTTGTTTCCGTTGCAGGATTTGTTTGGATGTCGTCAAGGCCCGCCCTTTGAATTTTGCCAGTTTGACTGCAAGATCAACGCTGGAATGGAGTGACCAAAGGGGGACCGATATGCATCCGGAATGGGCCGTGATTTCATCGCTGGTATTGGATGTGTATTTTGGACAGCAGCATGTCGGGCTGCTGCCTTTTTGTCATCGTTAAAATGTGTTCAGGTGAGTTTTTATCGTGCGTATGCGTATAGTTCAAAATGTATTTTATTTTGCAAAAATACTGATTTTAATATGTTTTTTTTATTTTCCATGCTGGTGTTAGTGCATAGAAGCGTCACGTTGCTCGTCGCAGGAGTTAATTGCTACATATTGGTGTTGTTGTGATATGCTTGGAGAGCTGCAGTGGAGTCCTCGTTGGAAGACTCCAGGAGCGTGTTTTGTCGATGATCTTGGTCGCTTCTTGGAACACAGAGGCAGCTGACAGAGCCGTCGCGTGTGTTGTCAAGTAGCGACCAGATTTGAAATGGCCAGGTGAGTATGGAGATGCGTTCGTTTTTGTCAGCGTATTTGTTAGGATTAGTAGCATTTTAACTTTGTTGTTGTAATTGAAGTGTTTAGTTTGTGTATTGTTCATTTGTTGAACTTTATTAGCGAGCGCGAAGTTATGTTTGTTGTGTTTGTTCGCGTGTAATTTTGCGTTTGTATAAGCTGGCCGTCCGTAGCGAGTGTGATGGCTTACATGGTTTGCAGGCATTCCCCGCATAAAGCAGGATGAGTGCCAGTCAATTTTTGTTTTTAATTAGCGAATAGTGCTATCTTTGAGTCAAAATGATAATGACTTGGTATGTAACCATTTAAATCGAGCGTGATATAGAATATCACTCTAAGCTATTAGCACAAGTGCTAATAGCCGGTAGCTTCTTTTAATTTATAAATTTTTAGACCAATTTGTTTTGTTGTTGTTGATATTTTTTTTTTTTTGTTACTAATTTAACATTTTTCTTCCATTTTTTTTGTACAGGTGTTGAGCTGGTAGTTTGGTGTTTCCGTTAAGGATTTATTGGTGCTTCCAGGGACTGGCCCGCACCATGTCGCTGGCCAGGCCGGATTAGATTCAGACACTGGATGATCGAGATAGGGGACCAGGTAAGTATGCGTGTTGTGTTTGTTATTAATTCTTTTCCTTTTCAGGTGACGTTGCAGGAGGTGTTTGCGTATATCATCAGAGATTTAATTGGCGCTTTTTACTAGGCCGCGCAAAATGCCGCTGCTAGGCTGGTACTATTCAGCATTTAACCGAACGACAAAGGGCGCCAGGTGAGTACGTGTTGCATATTTGTTCTGTTGTTAGTATAATTGACGTGTTTGTTTTCTCTTTTCTTTGCAGGTGTTGTTATGCTAGAGATGTCTGGATTCCGTTGCTGGAGTACTGGCTGTATATTTGGCTGTTTGTCGCTTTGCTTTGCGATGCCGCTGTTTGGCCAAGGATGGAGTTTTAGCCAGCAGACAACAGCACGGACCAGGATTCAGGATTCAACAGGACAGACTCAAAAAAGAGGCTGAGGCCAATTGTAGCCTGAATTGGAATGACGGTACTCGTTCAAAGCGGAATGAAAAGATAAGTATTTTGATGGCATTTTTATAATTTTTGTTTAGGCAAAATTTTAATTATTTCTTTTTCTCTTTTTCTTTTCAGGTGACGACGCTGGAGGTGCTTGTGTTTATCATCGCTGGATTAACGCTGGACTGGACGACTATGGGAGCCAGGTGAGTACGGAATATTTGTTTGTTCCAATATACGTTGGTAATTGACTTTATCTTTTTCTCTTTTATTCGCAGGTGTTGATGCGCTGGAGTTGTTGTGTTTCCATCTTTGGAGTAGGTGCTGTATGACTACCTGGCCGCACACGATGCCGCTGCCAGGTTGGGGATACAACGCTGGACGAGCGACACAGGGGACCAGGTGAGTTTATTTATTTTTTTTTTATATAAATATCAAGAACAAAATTAACAGATTTTCCCTTTCTTCTCTTTTCATAATGTTGTTGCTGTGTATGCTGAGGAGGTCAACATTGGCTGATTTTTATTGGCTTGGTCATAAGGCCATACGCTATGTCGCTGCCAGGTATGAGTACGTGTTCCCAGCGCAGGACAGGATGACGAAGGAGATGGTTTCCAAGGATCAGCTTGAGGGTGCCATTGAGATGAGGGGTTACCAGCTGTTAATGCTTCTAGGAGATTCGTTATTTTTTTTTATACTTTGATACCGAAGGTCTCATAGTATATTGGTTTTTTGCAATGTCCGTCATGGTGTCTGTCCGTCCGTCTGTCCGTCTGTCTGTCTGTCCGTCTGTATGAATGCAACTTTTTTCGACAACCGTAAAGCTAGAGACTTGAAACTTTGCAATTATGTTTATCTATAGACGGTACAGTTTTTTTTTTGTTTTTTTAATCTTTGCTATTTATTTTTGGCTGTATCCCTTAACATAAAACTAGGAAATGTCAAAAAGTTTACAAATCTTACTAACATTACTTATCTACCAGTTACTTTTTGGACTGATAGCTTGGAGTCGCGGTCCTCAACTCATCGCTGGGTAGGAAGGTCATTACGATGAAGGCGGGATCGGCTGCACGTATTTGTGAGGCCTCTCGCGAGATTGTTTGGGTGCGATGTGAGCTTCCTCAAGTACCTTTCCTTGTGTTCCGCTATGACTTCCCTGACCGGTGGTACGTTTAAGTCCTTTTGTATGTTTTCGTTGCGAACATACCGCGGTGCAACGGTGATAGTTCTCAGGATCTTCGACTGGGCTCTTTGGACGATGTCGATGTTACTGCTGCACGCGTTACCCCATAGCTGGCAGCCATAGGTCCAGATTGGTTTCAAAACGGAGTTGTAGAGCAGAACCTTGTAGTCCAGACTTAGCGGAGAGCGAGCGTTGATAAGCCAATGGAGGCTATTGGCTTTGAGTTTAAGCTGTGTTCTCTTAGCTTCAATGTGCCTGCGCCATGTAAGTCTTCTGTCCAAGTGTACTCCCAAGTACGTTACTTCGTTTGCTTGCGGGAGTCGGGTGTTGTTAAGCGTGAGTGGTGGACAGTCTTGCCTATTTAGGATGAAAGTTACATGTTTACATTTTTGTTCGTTTACCTTAATACGCCAGTCGGATAGCCAGTTTTCTACGTTAACGATGTGACGAGCAAGTTGTGCTGTTGCTTGCAGTGGGCATCTGGAGCGGCTAAGAATAGCTGTATCGTCAGCAAAGGTTGATGTTGTTAGGCCTCTGCATGTTGGGATGTCTGATGTGTAGAGAACGTATAGTGTCGGCCCAAGTACGCTGCCCTGAGGAACGCCAGCTTCAATACGGTGTTCGTCGGATATTGCAGAATTACATCTCACTGCAAACTTCCTGTCGTAGAGGTACGACTGTAACAGTTTATGTGTGTTGACTGGGAGCGTTGTTTTGATCTTATACATCAGGCCTTCCAACCAGACTCTGTCGAATGCCTGAGACACATCCAAAAATATTGCAGTACAGTATTCTCGATTTTCGAACGCGCCTCGTATTTCTGATGTTATGCGGTTAACCTGCTCAATAGTTCCGTGTTTTTCACGAAAGCCGAATTGATGTGATGGGATTATGTTATGGAGATTCAGGAATTTATTAATCCGAGTCAGCAAACATTTTTCGAAAAGTTTTGATAGACACGATTAAAGGCTTATAGGTCTGTACGACGAGGGAACTGTCCGATCTTTACCCAGCTTTGGAATCATTATGATGATAGACTTTTTCCATCTCTTTGGAAAGTGGCCGAGTTTTGTGATTGCATTGAATAACTGCGCAATGATGTAGACTGCACAATAGGGAAGCTCAATAATCATCTTTGGGGTTATTAAGTCCCAGCCCGGGGATTTTTTTGGATTTAGATGCTGGTTGATAATTCTTGCGACTTCATTCGGGCGAAACACAATTGGCTGATGTTGGCTCAGAGAGTCGTTTAGTAAGGTCGGAAGTGCGAACGCGTTTGTAGCAGGATTAGGTTGGAAAACTTTTTGCAGATGATCCGCAAATGTGTTGGCTCTGTCTTCATCGCTCCGGGCCCAGCCGCCTGCATGGTTTCTTAAAGGCATCACTGTTTCAGTCGGTGGACTTAGAGTTGGGTGAGCTTTCCACAAAGAGTTTTTAGTGCCAGATGTTGATAGTTGCTCAATGTATCGGCGTTGGGCATATTCTTCTTCTCGCTTTAACGCTTTGGTGAGTTTACGTGTGGCTCTTCTTAGATTTTGCTTTGCTGACGGCGATCTGTGGGATTGCCAATGTCGCCTGAGGCGCCGCTTTTCATGAACGAGCTGTTCAATTTGGGGGTTTGTTGTCATTTGGGCGTGTACTGCATTTACTGGTGTTGGTGTTGAGATGCGAGCTGCTTCGACGAAGGCTGCAAAATAAATTTGCAAAATAAAATACATTTTGAACTATACGCATACGCACGATAAAAACTCACCTGAACACATTTTAACGATGACAAAAAGGCAGCAGCCCGACATGCTGCTGTCCAAAAACACACACCCAGAACCAGCGATGAAATCACGGCCAATTCCGGATGCATATCGGTCCCCCTTTGGTGACCCCGTTCCAGCGTTGATCTTGCAGTCAAACTGGCAAAATTCAAAAGGCGGGCCTCGACGACATCCAAACAAATCCTGCAACGACAACAAGGCGTCTCCTGCTACAACTTCTCACCTGCAAATAAAAAAGAAAAAAAAAAAAAAGTCAAAAATTAATTATCAAATTTTCTATTTTTTATAATGCTTTTTCTCTTTTATTTTACTATGGCAGACCAGTAAACAACAAGTCAACCACAACACCTGTACTCACCATGCGAGCCTGCAAAAATCTGCAAGCAAGCTGAATGCCTGCTTCATCCTCATCCTTGGCTTCACTACGCGGTCCACTGTGTCGTCTGCTAAGCGCCGTGAATGTTATGTCCGGCCCGGCGGCGGCACAGAAACGGGCCCGATGATTCTCCAGCGACGTTCCAATTCACCTGCAAAAGGAAAAAAAAGGATACATAACTCCACTTACCTGGTATCCTGTGGCATCCCGCGACATCTGTCCATCCTGCGCATCCAGTCCTGAGGTCCAGAGGTCGTTACCTGCAAAGAAAAAGAAAAATAAATAAAATCAGTATTGGTTTCTAAAACATATTCGGCGCTGCAACAACATCCGCAGCCCAGCATACACGCTTGGCAAAAATATGCAAAACAGCTGATTTGCATACGCTTGCCAAGGCGTGTCGCCAATACATCGCTTAACGAAAACTACTCACCTGGCATCCTGAAGCATCCGTGCAGCCTACGCATCCAGTCCAGAAGTCCATCTAAAGCCATTACCTGAAAAGAAAAGAAGCACTAAAAAAATAAAACCAATTACTAAATCTTTCATATTCAATTAATGTTGGAAAACGCCATATTAGCCATTAGGCCGCACTTTGCAACACTGCATTCGCCCAATGGTGTTGCCAGAATGTTGAACTGGCAGAAGGAATGCTAAAAGTGGCATCCGCGCTTCCCGCGCACCCAATTCAAAAAGTCATCACCTGAAAAGAGAAGAAATTAATAATTAATAAACTAATTATCATTGGACTTAAACATTCTCGGCGCTGCAACAACACCAGCAGCCCAGCATATACGCTTGGCAAAATATGCAAAATTGCTAATCTGCAAATACACCTGCTTGCCAACGCGTACTGCAATTTCTCCAACAATCCGGAAAAAAACTCAACTTACCTGACATCCTGTGGCATCCCGAGGCATCCTGTGGCATCCGTGCATCCTGCGCATCCAGTCCTGAGGTCCGCGGTCGTCACCTGAAAAGAGAAGAAACATACAAAAACTAATTAAAATTGGTTTTTAAAAACAACACTTTCGGTGCTGCAACAACAATCGCAGCCAAGCATATACGCCTGGCAAATACGAGCAAAACTGCAAATTTGCAAATTCATCTGTTTGCCAGCGCGTATCGCCAATACTCCAACAATCCGGAAAAACTCAACTTACCTGACATCCTGTGGCATCCTGTGGCATCCTGTGACATCTGTCCATCCTGCGCATCCAGTCCTGAGGTCCGCGGTCGTCACCTGAAAAGAGAAGAAACATACAAAAACTAATTAAAATTGGTTTTTAAAAAAAACAACACATCTGGTGCTGCAACAACAATCGAGGCCAGCATATACGCCTGGCAAAAATATGCAAATTTGCTAATCTGCAAATACATCTGTTTGCCAGCGCGTAACGCCAATACTCCAACAATCCGGAAAAACTCAACTTACCTGGTATCCTGTGGCATCCTGTAGCATCCCGCGACATCTGTCCATCCTGCGCATCCAGTCCTGAGGCCCAGAAGTCGTCACCTGCAAAGAAAAAGAAAAATAAATCAAATCACAATTGGTTTCAAAAAAATACATCGTCTGCAACAACACCTGCAAAACAGCATTCGGCGCCCGGCGTGCATCCTGTGCATCCAGTCCAGAAGTCACTACCTGCAAAGAAAAAAAGGAAAAGAAATCAAAACAATATTGGTTTCTAAAAACATATTCGGCGCTGCAACAACATCCGCAGCCCAGCATACACGCTTGGCAAAAATTATGCAAAACAGCTGATTTGCATACACTTGCCGAGGCGTGTCGCCAATTCACCTTAAAACGGAACCTACTCACCTGAATTCCTGTGGCATCCGTGCATCCTGCGCATCCAGTCCAGAAGAAGTCGTCACCTGAAAAGAAAAGAAATATCAAAAAACTAATAATTTTTGGTTTTAAAATATACTCGGCGCTGCAACAACATCCGCAGCCCAGCATACACGCTCGGCAAAAATGTGCATAAATTTTCAATTTGCATACGCTTGCCGAGGCGTGTCGCCAATAATTCTTCGAACGGAAAAATTCAGATTCAGGAATTTATTAATCCGAGTCAGCAAACATTTTTCGAAAAGTTTTGATAGACACGATTAAAGGCTTATAGGTCTGTACGACGAGGGAACTGTCCGATCTTTACCCAGCTTTGGAATCATTATGATGATAGACTTTTTCCATCTCTTTGGAAAGTGGCCGAGTTTTGTGATTGCATTGAATAACTGCGATGATGTAGACTGCACAATAGGGAAGCTCAATAATCATCTTTGGGGTTATTAAGTCCCAGCCCGGGGATTTTTTTGGATTTAGATGCTGGTTGATAATTCTTGCGACTTCATTCGGGCGAAACACAATTGGCTGATGTTGGCTCAGAGAGTCGTTTAGTAAGGTCGGAAGTGCGAACGCGTTTGTAGCAGGATTAGGTTGGAAAACTTTTTGCAGATGATCCGCAAATGTGTTGGCTCTGTCTTCATCGCTCCGGGCCCAGCCGCCTGCATGGTTTCTTAAAGGCATCACTGTTTCAGTCGGTGGACTTAGAGTTGGGTGAGCTTTCCACAAAGAGTTTTTAGTGCCAGATGTTGATAGTTGCTCAATGTATCGGCGTTGGGCATATTCTTCTTCTCGCTTTAACGCTTTGGTGAGTTTACGTGTGGCTCTTCTTAGATTTTGCTTTGCTGACGGCGATCTGTGGGATTGCCAATGTCGCCTGAGGCGCCGCTTTTCATGAACGAGCTGTTCAATTTGGGGGTTTGTTGTCATTTGGGCGTGTACTGCATTTACTGGTGTTGGTGTTGAGATGCGAGCTGCTTCGACGAAGACTGCAAAATAAATTTGCAAAATAAAATACATTTTGAACTATACGCATACGCACGATAAAAACTCACCTGGACACATTTTAACGATGACAAAAAGGCAGCAGCCCGACATGCTGCTGTCCAAAAACATACACCCAGAACCAGCGATGAAATCACGGCCAATTCCGGATGCATATCGGTCCCCCTTTGGTGACCCCGTTCCAGCGTTGATCTTGCAGTCAAACTGGCAAAATTCAAAAGGCGGGCCTCGACGACATCCAAACAAATCCTGCAACGACAACAAGGCGTCTCCTGCTACAACTTCTCACCTGCAAATAAAAAAAAAAAAAAAAAAAGTCAAAAATTAATTATCAAATTTTCTATTTTTTATAATGCTTTTTCTCTTTTATTTTACTATGGCAGACCAGTTAACAACAAGTCAACCACAACACCTGTACTCACCATGCGAGCCTGCAAAATCTGCAAGCAAGCTGAATGCCTGCTTCATCCTCATCCTTGGCTTCACTACGCGGTCCACTGTGTCGTCTGCTAAGCGCCGTGAATGTTATGTCCGGCCCGGCGGCGGCACAGAAACGGGCCCGATGATTCTCCAGCGACGTTCCAATTCACCTGCAAAAGGAAAAAAAGGATACATAACTCCACCTACCTGGTATCCTGTGGCATCCCGCGACATCTGTCCATCCTGCGCATCCAGTCCTGAGGTCCAGAGGTCGTTACCTGCAAAGAAAAAGAAAAATAAATAAAATCAGTATTGGTTTCTAAAACATATTCGGCGCTGCAACAACATCCGCAGCCCAGCATACACGCTTGGCAAAAATATGCAAAACAGCTGATTTGCATACGCTTGCCAAGGCGTGTCGCCAATACATCGCTTAACGAAAACTACTCACCTGGCATCCTGAAGCATCCGTGCAGCCTACGCATCCAGTCCAGAAGTCCATCTAAAGCCATTACCTGAAAAAATAAAACCAATTACTAAATCTTTCATATTCAATTAATGTTGGAAAACGCCATATTAGCCATTAGGCCGCACTTTGCAACACTGCATTCGCCCAATGGTGTTGCCAGAATGTTGAACTGGCAGAAGGAATGCTAAAAGTGGCATCCGCGCTTCCCGCGCACCCAATTCAAAAAGTCATCACCTGAAAAGAGAAGAAATTAATAATTAATAAACTAATTATCATTGGACTTAAACATTCTCGGCGCTGCAACAACACCAGCAGCCCAGCATATACGCTTGGCAAAATAAATAATCTGCAAATACATCTGCTTGCCAACGCGTACTGCAATTTCTCCAACAATCCGGAAAAAAAAAAAAACTGAACTTACCTGACATCCTGTGGCATCCTGAGGCATCCTGTGGCATCCGTGCATCCTGCGCATCCAGTCCTGTGATCCAGAAGTCGTCACCTGAAAATAGAAGAAACATCCAAAAACTAATTAAAATTGGTTTTTAAAACATCACTTTGGCGCTGCAACAACAATCGCAGCCAAGCATATACGCCTGGCAAATACGAGCAAAACTGCAAATTTGCAAATTAATCTGTTTGCCAGCGCGTAACGCCAATACTCCAACAATCTGGAAAAACTCAACTTACCTGGTATCCTGTGGCATCCTGTAGCATCCCGCGACATCTGTCCATCCTGCGCATCCAGTCCTGAGGCCCAGAGGTCGTCACCTACAAAGAAAAAGAAAAACAAATCAAATCACAATTGGTTTCAAAAAATACATCGTCTGCAACAACACCTGCAAAACAGCATTCGGCGCCCGGCGTGCATCCTGTGCATCCAGTCCAGAAGTCACTACCTGCAAAGAAAAAAAGGAAAAGAAATCAAAACAATATTGGTTTCTAAAAACATATTCGGCGCTGCAACAACATCCGCAGCCCAGCATACACGCTTGGAAAAAATTATGCAAAACAGCTGATTTGCATACACTTGCCGAGGCGTGTCGCCAATTCACCTTAAAACGGAACCTACTCACCTGAATTCCTGTGGCACCGTGCATTCTGCGCATCCAGTCCAGAAGAAGTCGTCACCTGAAAAGAAAAGAAATATCAAAAAACTAATAATTTTTGGTTTTAAAATATACTCGGCGCTGCAACAACATCCGCAGCCCAGCATACACGCTCGGCAAAAATGTGCATAAATTTTCAATTTGCATACGCTTGCCGAGGCGTGTCGCCAATAATTCTTCGAACGGAAAAATAACTCACCTGGAATCCTGTGGCATCCGTGCATCCTGCGCATCCAGTCCAAGAAGTCCAGAAGAAGTCGTCACCTGCAAAGAAAAAGAAATATTAAACAACTAGCCATTAAATTAATGTTAGTAAACGCCAATACAGCTGCTAGGTTGCACTTTGCAACACTGCAAGACCTTTCTTTAAATAATGTTACCAGACTGTTACTGGCAACATATCATAGACGAATAAATGTAAAAAGACTGGTAACCAGAGCCGGCGATGTTAACGCAACAGAGAGCCTCAGCACATTTTCGAAGCATACACAAGTAACGAGTAGCGGCAAGTTCCCCTAACATCGCACAGCTGCATTTGTTTTGATTTTTGCTTCTTTGTTTTCAACCTGCGTTTGGCGCCATATTTGTATTTTGCGTTTTGTTTATGCCCTGCTGATTATGATTTTTTTCGCAGGGCATGTGCACTAATATGCATTTACGCGTTGATTACGATTGAATAAATATTATGAAGCCAATTTTTATAGTATTATACATTAAGAAAACTAAGTTAAAAGCATATATTATTTATAATAATATTATTATTTGCTGGCTGCAAAAATGTATGGATAAGTGCTTTCCTGCTGTAGTTGTTCGACCCCGGGTTCAACACCGCGTTCGAGTTGATGTTTTTATATATGTTTATATTTTTTTTCTACTTTTTAGTTTTTTTTATCCAATTTAATGTTTTCGCACCACTCCACTTGTAGTTCTTCAGGTACGCGGAACAATTTGTTGCCCCCAACGCAACTTTTCACTACGCACTTGTAAACTACTCTTTTAACAATGTTTTCCATATTGAAATGGAACAAATAACATAAAATTAAGCAAATAAAAGTATAAATAATATTTTAGGGCTTTTAGTTTTGAAAAAAACTAGTCGCTTCAATCGTCAGCACAAAAGTATCAAAAAAAGCATTAAAAGCGCGCAATTTTTGGTTTATTTTTCCTTTATCCACTTATTTTAACGCGCGTAAACTTTTGTTTTTGATTTGATTTCCTTTTGTGTTCCATTACATTGAACACAAAATAAGACCAACCTCAAGTCATCAACCTGCAAGAGCGGTCGTGGCGCAATTAGCTAGATGCTTCTTTGTAAAATGTTTTTTGACCCAAGTTCAACACGCAGCCAAATTAATCAAACTCTTTATTTTTTTTCATCTTTTTTTTTGCATTTTTATTTTAAATATATAGTACATTCGTGTTTTATATAAATATTATAATATTAAATACAATTATTTATTTTAAAATAAAAACGGCGGCTGACTTTCAAAGCGTAGTCTGGCCTGTCTTTGTGTGTATGCATATTGTTGTGGACACCTAGGCAAAGAAAACGCACGAAACGTATCCTAGGTCAGGCTCGTATTTGTGTGTATGCATGTGTAATACACATTGTGTATGTGAACAAGAAGAATAAGAAAACGCACCAAGGCAGCTAAAGTAGCAGTTGCTGACATTTAAAACTGCACAGATTAAAAATACCCTATGTCAGAATAATTAGTTATTGTCTATAAAACCACAAATATAAGCTTAGTATAGAAAGATAAGTATTTGAAAGCATAGTACGTTTTTTAAATGTTATTCTAAATTTTACATTAAGATATTTAAATTACATTTAATTATTTATAAGTGCCTTTCCTTATGGCCAAAACACATTTTAAAAATATCATAATTAAGTATATTGCGTTTATCTATTTAATAACGCAAAGTTTAAATAAAGTCAAACTACCCTTCCTTGCTAGGGTAGCAGCAACCAAATTCAAGCAAAAGTCTAAAATTGCAAAACTCAATTTCTGCGACAACAACAAGAGAAATGAAGTGCGGCAACAAACAATCTTTGTCCGGCACATCGCACACTTTGCAATCAAAACAAAGTGAAAACAATAATGGCCGACTTAATTCGGCGAGTATGGAGGGGAAACCTGCCAAAGCAAATGACAAAAATTCCTCGCTATATTCTGTTTCCCCTTGTGTATGCTTCGCAATTGTGCTATGTTAGTTTAACAGAACATCGCCGGCTCTGGTTACCAGTCTTTTTACATTTATTCGTCTATGAACATATAGTAACAGCAGCCTTTAGACTAACAGTTTGCCAATAATGTTAATGTTAAATGTTTAATGTTTTAACAGAGACAGTTATTTATTTCAAAAGACTTAATTAAGCATTTATGTTTTATGTTTATACTAAGTTTAAAATAAGTCATTTAGCGCGGAGATTAGCTCCCGCGCAGCAACTTATACATATAAAATATTGATTATTTTATATCTAAGTCGAGGTTAAATAATGTCTTTGTAATTTGCTTAACCTTAAAGTAAGAAAATCGACAGATTGGAAAAATAAAATAGGCTGGCGACAGTTCGTTCGCCGGCCGTCAGTGTGAGTGGACGTGCTTGCTGCTGCAAACAAACAGCCACACCACACACTTGACTTTGGAAACGACGAAGACTGACTCAAGTTTGTTTGCCATGGAATCGATATCAGCTTATTATTATTTATTATTATTATTATTATATTCAGATGCGGTTCAATGTGTGAACTTATATATTTTTTGTATTTGAGCCAGCAGGTTTTTTGTGTGGTCAACTTACCGGGGCGATTTACAAACTCTGGGTGGCGTAGTAATTGTATAAGAACAGGCGAGTGGTCGGATGAAAGATCCGAGAGGCTTTCGGCGCTTATCAGGCTGCGGGGAATATTTTTGGTAACTGCAAAATCAATCAAGTCGGGTAGTTTCTTGGGGTCTGTGGGCCAGTAAGTTGGTGTGCCATGAGAGACATGGCCGAGCCTGTTGTTTACTTTTACAAGTGCGTTGTACAGCTGCTTTCCCTTTGGATTCACAAGGCGAGATCCCCAGTGTGTGTGCTTGGCATTGTAGTCTCCTGGTGCTATAAAGTGTTCTCCTAATGAGTTGAAAAATTCCATAAATTGGTCTTCAGATATGGTGAATCGAGGGGGGCAGTAGACAGCGGCTAGTGCAATTTGGTTACCACTATCGAGATGTATTTTTAAAGATGTGGCCTGTAGGTAGTTTCTGGCGAACACTTTGTGGTAGTGGTGCTTTAGCCGGCTTCTAATCAAAATACCAGTCCCGCCGTGTGCCTTACCATCGGGATGATTGGTTCCGTAGAATGTGTATCCGCTTATTGTAAAATTATATTTGTTTGTAAGGTGTGTTTCGGAGAGTAGCATAACGTCGATGTGCTTGTCGAGTAGGAATTGAGCTAACTCAAGTTTATGCTGTGAAACGCCGTAGATATACGTAGATATACGTAGCGAAGCCATTGATTATTTTGACTGTTGTGATACAAGCATTTGTACCAAAATACTTTGATTTCGCATTAAATCTTGCATGGTTGTGCGCATAAATGACATAAACTCTGTCAAGCTCTGCTGCAGCGTACATATCATTGCTTCAAAGTTGCTTTGTTGTTGCTCTTGTGGCTTGTTGCCTAGTGCAGTATTTTGATCCGCATGCTTTGCTTGTGCGTACGGTGCATTAAAGGCAGAAGGCTCCAGTCCTGATCTCAAGGCGCTTGCATAAGTCACGTTTTTGGATACGGGTACAGGACCAAGGGAGGACCTGGCTGCAGTCGAGAAGAAGGCGTCTGGGTTGCATTTCGATGGAATGTAGTTAGGCTGTGCGCTTTGCGTGCGGGCTGTGTTCACGCGCTGGTGGATGCGAGACTTAAGTTATTTGTAGATTGGGCAGCCTCTGTAGTTAGCTGTGTGATTGCCGCCGCAGTTGCCACACTTTTTTTTGCTGGAGTCTCCTTTGCTTGCTGGGCAGCACGACGATTCATGAAGATCGCAGTGTGCAGTAAGTCCTTGTGTGGCCGTATTCTTGGCAGTTCATGCATTGTACCGGGCCGTTGCGTTTATGTGGCTCTTCAACGGTGATTCTGCGGTGCAATAGAAACTGAAGCTTGTAGATGGGGTGCGCCTCATATTTTTTAGTTATCTGCATCTCAGGCTCAAGCTCGAACTTGAAAAGTGGTTGCGGCTGTCTGTTCTTGTTAAGAATATTAAGAACTTTTTTTAACGCGGAATCCTTTCTCATTTAGCGCCTCTTGGATTTCATTTGGCGTGACATCAGACTCTATGCCTTTAAGTACAACTTGCTGGCCCTTGCTGCTTTTTAGTTGATACGTGTAAAAGTTTTTTTTGCTTTCATTTAAGTATTTTGACTAAAGTCTAAAGTTGTCTTTGGTCTTTGTCTGCACTTTAATCTCCTGGATGTTACCCCTCTTTAGGGGAATGATATGGAAATTATCTTGACCAATTAGCTCTACAACTTTGTTTACAAAAGCACTGGAGCTTTTCTCGCGAATGAATATTGGTGGTGGCTTTGGCTTTTTTTTCTCAACTCCAACAGATTCTGGGGACAAGTCGTCAGCATTATCTGCCAAAATTACAAATCTGTTGGTGTTGTTAATTGTTTCGCTTGAGTTGCCACGAGTGATTTTTGGTTTATTTGTCGAGTGTTGGGGGCTTAATTTACGCTTGATTTGTATGTAGCGATCCATACCTGTCTGTATAGCCGGCTTTAAATTTACGTCGGCTGCGGAGTGTTTTGCTGTCGGCGCTAGTGCAATTGTTGTTGCAATAGCTGTTTCAGCCGTCGTGGACAGAAGAGACGGGGAGCATGATCGAACTCTGTCGCGTGCTAAGTGCAAGAGTTCGTTGGTCGAGTTTGGTGAAGGTGACCGCGCGCGGTCAGATTTCGTCGAGAGTAGGGACGGGGAAGGGGAGCACGAACGCTCTATGTCGTGCGCTGAAAGCAACGCTTCGTTTGCTCGCGGCGCTCGTCTTGCACACGCTCTCGCTGAGAGCGAATGTCGTGCTGGCTCATTGTCTTGAGCGGGGTTAAGCTACTGTTTTTTTCTGTCTGTGATTTTAGTTTTGTTTATTTGTAAATAGTTAGATTGTGTTCACCAAAATAACTTTTTATGTGCATTTTACTGCACAAAGCGTCTTTTCGCGTAAATTATAATATAATTTTTTGGTGTTTTAGGCACTTCACTCTTGTAATTATCAATTTGTAACCGGAGCAGAAAGAAAACACGTCTGCTTGCGACGAATGTTTACAGCGGTACAGATAAAGTGATAAGATTAGGTTGCCACGCCTACTAGGAGGCTGGGAAATCGATAAATTCGATAACTGAAAACCGATAAAACCAAATATTTCTCACATTCTTACAGCTAGAAAAACCAAATTTTGCACGCAGATAGCTAGTCATGAAAAAACTGAATCAAAATTTTGGATGCCACGCCCACTCCTTCCGCCCCCATCATCCCTGCTCCTTGAAATTGTAAACGCCTATGGTTTTCACATTTTTTGGGCAAGAGCTGACAAATTTTGTGTCAAGATAGGTACTGACGTTCCCCATCAAAACTTGGATGACACGCCCACTGATTCCGCCCCCCATCCCCCCCTTCTCCAAGAAATTGGAAACGCCTATAGTTTTCACATTTTTTGGGCTAGAGCCACCAAATTTTGTGTGTAGATATTGATGTTCCCAAAAAAAATGCATCAAAATTTTGGATGCCACGCCCCCTGTTTCCGCCCCCATCCCCCCTTCTACTTGAAATTGGAAACGCCTATAGTTTTCACATTTTTCGAGCTAGAGTCGCCGAATTTGGTAGGAAGATATATGGTGACATCTATAAAAGATCTGCATCAAAATTAGGATGCCACGCCCACCTCTGCCGCCCACCATTTAAAATCGGAAATTTAGATATCTCTTACAGTTTTTAAGCTAGAGCCCGTAAATTCGGTAGAAAGATAGAAGGCAACATATACCAAAGATCTGCATCAAAATTTTGGATGCCACGCCCACCCAAGCCACCCGCCTTATAAAATTGGAATCGGCTATATCTTTAACAGTTTTTGAGCTAGAGCCACCAAACTTCTTAGGAAGATAGATAGTGACAGTTAAAAACATTTGATTCAAAAATTTGGATGCCACGCCCACCTCTGCCGCCCACCTTTTACATTTTGAAGTTAAGTTATCTTCCACAGCTTTTGAGCAAAAGTCACCAAATTTGGTAACATGATAGCTGGCGATGTTTACCACATGGCCCACTCCCTTCGCCCCTGCATTCTCCCTTATCAACCGTTCTTTTACTGGTACAGAGGACGCTCGCAAATTAGAACCAGTTGGTTCCTGGGGTAGTTCTAATTTCTGAAAAGTTCTAATTTCTGGACGCATTTTTGAAATGTCGTATAAGGCAAGAATTGGCCTCTTTTCTGCTAAATATGCTTCGAAGGGAATGTTATTTTAATTAAAATTAATTTGTTTTCAACATTCAAGAAAAATAATATTTTATTTAGAATTATTTTTCTTTTATTATTTTTAGTTATCATGTTCAGCGTTGTGCAAGGATTTATTTTTTGCCTCCTGGTATGTGTTTGATACGGCATTCAAGATTAACTCCTTTTTCGATTTTATATAACTGATGGCAGATTTTGCCACATTGTAATCTAATGCAAAAGGTTTGCTGGAACGCCTCCATCGAGTTGTTTTAATATTTTTGCTTAGTTTCCAAAGACAAACTGTTTTTCTTACGCTTATTCGATATTTTAAACAAGTTTTCACCTAATTTTCATTCCCGAATATTTGCCTGCTTGTCAAAAGTTTGCATGTGAATGACCGAATATGAGTGCACACAAATAGAATCGGAACACACACAGTTGGGTGAATCCCCTTTTTTTTATGCAATTCATTAAAAGGCAAACCAAAATAAAAATTCAGCAGAAAATATAGCAGAAATAAGAACCGCGGTTATAATATCAGAGCGTTCAATGCAATAAAAACACGGGTTCTAATTTCTGGAAGATTCTAATTTCCGAGAGTTCTAATTAGTGAGCGTCCACTGTATCAAAGTATTCCGCAGTCGGTTGCGTCCGACTGCAACGTTTTTACTTGTTTCATATGAAATTGATGGGGTTATATTTGTGTGTGGGTTAGATTTGAAAAAATCTGATTTGTTTTGCATTAATTTATAACTTATCAAAATCTCGACCGAATCGTTTGAAATCTCAAGCATAAAAGCGCCTTTACATGTAACATTACCCACAAATTCAAAAAAAGCGCGCGCAACTCTTTGATTCTGCTTTGAACTCATCATAGACACAGCATAAAGCAAAAAATAATTAATTAATATTAATATTAAATAGATGGCGCATCTCATGCATTAAAGAATCCAGACAGTTGAAAAAAAGTAAAATAACGTTTATTACATATTTTTTTTTTATTTTGTGTTTTTTTTTTTAAATGTAAATAACAAATACATTCACACATTATAATATATGTATGTACATATCAAAGGCTGCAGCTCACTACCAAGCTTAGCCTAGGTCAGGTCTGTCTTAGTGTGTATGCGTGTGCTCATGGAAGCAGGCAAAACTCCACAAGACGCACAAATCGCATAAATTAGTATACCCTGTGCCCCAATATTAAGATATTGCTTATAAAATCACTAATATATTAACTAAGTATTAAGATAAGAGTATAAATAGAAAATACATTTATTTAGATGTAAGCTTAAATTTTTAATTGTCACATAAATCTTGTGTAGTTGATAATAAATGCTCTACATATTTGACAATAAATATTATTTTAATATTATATATTAGTGTTTTGCGTTAAATTTCGCAAAGTTTTAATAAAATCAAACTACCCTTCCTTGCTAGGGTAGCAGCAAGCAGATTGAAGCAAAACTCTAAAATTGTCAAACTCAAGTTCTGTGACAACAACAAGAGAAATGAAGCACGGCAACATTTAATCTTTGTCTCGAGCCTCGCACACTTTGCGATCACAACAAAATGCAAAACAATAATGGCCGACTTGGTTTGTTTATCCGCGTTATCCAGTATCGCAAGCACCACCTGATTTTAAACGAGTAGGCAAAACTAGTTGGCAAGGCAGACAACAAAATTACTCGCCATGTGCCTTCGCAACACAAAATGTTACTCTCTCAAAGCTGGCAGCTCTGAATACCTCTCTTGGTTTTCATTCTCGTTGGTTATAAGCCAATTTAGCTGTAGTGTTGCATTTTGCATAGACGAATAAATGTAAAAAGACTGGTAACCAGAGCCGGCGATGTTAACGCAACAGAGAGCCTCAGCACATTTTCGAAGCATACACAAGTAACGAGTAGCGGCAAGTTCCCCTAACATCGCACAGCTGCATTTGTTTTGATTTTTGCTTCTTTGTTTTCAACCTGCGTTTGGCGCCATATTTGTATTTTGCGTTTTGCTTATGCCTTGCTGATTATGATTTTTTTCGCAGGGCATGTGCACTAATATGCATTTACGCGTTGATTACGATTGAATTAATATTATGAAGCCAATTTTTATAGTAATATACATTAAGAAAACAAAGTTAAAAGCATATATTATTTATAATAATATTATTATTTGCTGGCTGCAAAAATGTATGGATAAGTGCTTGCCTGCTGTAGTTGTTCGACCCCGGGTTCAACACCGCGTTCGAGTTGATGTTTTTATATATGTTTATATTTTTTTTCTACTTTTTAGTTTTTTTATATTCATTTCTATAATAAGAACTCAACTTTTTCGTAATCATTATAAAGTATTTAATAAATTATTAAATCATTAAATAGATACATACAACAAAAATATGAAATTTACAAATAACAAAAATAACAATATATATATATATTACATATTCAATATATACAATTTAAGAAAATTTATAAAATAATACATAAAACAATTATACATATTACTATAAATAAATGTTGTTTAAATTAAAATTAAGCAGCTTGGTGTACGCGATGAAGTCTGCTCGTCAGCTTGTTGTTCCGTAAAGTTGCACCAGGATGTATGTTTCTGAAACTACAGAAAATTTCATGAATTGTGTATTTATATAAAGTAAAGAGTATAAAAATATGTACAAAACTTATCTTTATATGTGCTATTTATAAAAAGCCATTTTGTAGCTTCCGTTGTGTACATACGCCAGCATATAAATCCAGCGAATTACCTCGCAATGAAAAACAATTATTCGTTTAAAATATATCGGTAAAAGAAAATAAACATTTTAAAAACTTACAAAGCCTCATAGCAGCTTGGCAGTTAGCCGTTGCTCATCTTGGGGTATCGTTAGTGGGTTTTCCTTGCGGGTCATCCTTCTGGCGCGTCTATCCTAAATCATCCTTGGTCATCCTTCTGGAGCATTCATCCCGGGTCATCCTTCTGGGTGGTCCATCCTAGGTCATCCTAAGTAATCCATCTTGGGTCATCCTTCTGGGTGGTCCATCCAAGGTCATCCATCTCTGGCATCCATCTAGGGTCATCCTTCGATGGTATTTTATTATTATATCTACAACAACAACAAGTAAAAACGTTGCAGTCGGACGCAACCGACTGCGGAATACTTTGATACCAGTAAATGAACGGTTGATAAGGGGGAATGCAGGGGCGAAGGGAGTGGGCCATGTGGTAAACATCGCCAGCTATCATGTTACCAAATTTGGTGACTTTAGCTCAAAAACTGTGGAAGATAACTTAACTCCCAAATTTAAAAGGTGGGCGGCAGAGGTAGGCGTGGCATCCAAATTTTTGAATCAAATGTTTTTAACTGTCACCATCTATATTCATAAAAAGTTTGGTGGCTCAAGCTCAAAAACTGTTAGAGATATAGCCGATTCCGATTTTAAAAGGCGGGTGGATTAGTTGGGCGTGGCATTCAAAATTTTGATGCACATCTTTGGTTGATGTTGCCTTCTATCTTTCTACCCAATTTACGGGCTCTAGCTTAAAAACTATAAGAGATATCGAAATTTCCGATTTTAAATAATGGGCGGCAGAGGTGGGCGTGGCATCCTAATTTTTGATGCAGACCTTTTGTAGTTGTCACCATATATCTTCCAACCAAATTTGGTGGCTCTAGCCCAAAAAATGTAAAAACTATAGGCGTTTCCAATTTCACGGTGAAGGGGGATGGGGTCGGAATCATGGGGCGTGGCATCCAAGTTTTGATGGGGAACTTCAGTACCTATCTTGACACAAAATTTGGTGGCTCTAGCCCAAAAATGTGATAACTATAGGCGTTTCCAATTTCATAGAGAAGGGGGGATGGGGGCCGAATTAGGGGCGTGGCATCCAAAAATTTGATACATATTTTTGGGGAACGTCAATATCTATCTTGGCACAAAATTTGATGGCTTTAGCACAAAAAATGTGAAAACTATAGGCGTTTCCAATTTCTTGGTGAAGGGGGGATGGGGGCGAAATCAGTGGGCGTGCCATCCAAGTTTTGATGGGGAACGTCAGTACCTATCTTGACACAAAATGTTGTGGCTCTAGCCCAAAAAATTTGAAAACTATAGGCGTTTCCAATTTTATGGAGAAGGGGGGATTTGGGCGGAATCAGGGGCGTGGCATCCAAAATTTTGATGCATATTTTTTGGGGAACGTCAATATCTATCTTAACAAAAAATTTGGTGGCTCTAGCCCAAAAAATTTTGAAAACTATAGGTGTTTCCAATTTCATGGAGAAGGGGGGATGGGGGCGGAATCAGGGGGCGTGGCATCCAAAATTTTGATGCATAATTTTGGGGAACGTCAATATCTATCTTGCCACAAAATTTGGTGCCTCTAGCCCAAAAAATGTGAAAACTATAGGCGTTTCCAATTTCAAGGAGCAGGGATGATGGGGGCGGAAGGAGTGGGCGTGGCATCCAAAATTTTTATGCAGTTTTTTCAGGGACATGAGTAGCTATCTGCGTGCAAAATTTGGTAACTCTAGCTGTAAGAATGTGAGAAATATTTGGTTTTATCGGTTTTCAGTTATCGAATTTATCGATTTCCCAGCCTCCTAGTAGGCGTGGCAACCCAATCTTGACACTTTATCTGTACCGTCTATAGATAAACATAATTGCAAAGTTTCAAGTCTCTAGCTTTACGGGTGTCGAAAAAAGTTCGTTCATACGGACGGACAGACGGACAGACGGACAGACAGACAGACGGACAGACAGACACCATGACGGACATTGCACAAAACCAATATACTATGAGACCTTCGGTATCAAAGTATAAAAATTAAAAATGTATAAGTTAAAGAGAGGTGATTTTTATTTTGTATATATACATACCAAGTATTCGGGCAGCCAATGCAATGATTGTTTGGGACTTGACGCAGTACGTAAATATGTACTAAGAAGAACCTTTAAAACAATATAAATTATAATCTTTTCATAAATTCATTCATTTAGTTCTTACCATATTTATGTAGGCGTTCGGTCTAATTCTGGCCACCGCCTTTTGAGACCACGCTTGTGCAAGACCTATAAATAAATTAACATTTTATTTAATATATTTATTATCAATGCTTAAAAAGTTTGTATATTTACCAAATGTACCGGAGTGGCATAACATTTTTGGCCAACTCTTCGGATACCATTACTGAAAAATCTGAGCCAGGACTGTAAAAATAAAAGTATATGAAATATATTGTTAATAAGTTTCTCTTAAGCCTGCAAACTTACCATTTAAATTACTGCTTCAAGATTTTCATTTTTTTTGCCACGGGCCCACGATTTTTTGCTGTCTGTTCCAAATTCTTTTCCTGAAACAGCCACCTCGCTTTTTTCTTGCTAATATAACTAGCAGTTTTTTAAGTAGCTCTAAGCGGTGGATGTAGCAGCTGTTTCTTTCATCAAACCAAGACGGATAAATCTGATTGGTTCGGCGCAGACATTCCTCAGTAATCGTCTTGCACAATTCTGTTGAGTGTGGCGACCTATCGAAAACTTCGGCAAAAGACGCATAATGCAAGTTGCACACGAAGAAGAATTCATCTGACGGGTTTGTAAGGCTCATTTTGTCTGTAGTAAAATTCCGTGCCTTAATCAGATCATTCGAATTGTCACTTGCAAATGCGCCCATATGGTTAAGGGCTATATCGCATTTTTCGCAATTAAACTTCTTCTTAGCAACCAAGTAGCCGTCAAAGTATCTGCGCGACACAAGTTCCCCAACAGATACTTGAGGCGTACATGGTGCTACTTCCTCACCATTCAGGTTGATGTCAATGCGAGTGTGTTGAATAGCGGGAATACCCTCGCCTTCATCACTCGCATCTATAGGATGATTGTTGTCGCAAATCCAATCCAAATGCAAATCATCATCATCATCTGCACAATTGGCATTACTTAAATATGATGTTGTGACGATTTTCATGGACATCAATCTGGCCATCAAGTACTGCATTTCGCGAACTGAGGGGTTCGAGTTATTCCCCAGCTTTGATCGCAAAGCAGCAAAAAAGTTTTCGAGACTATCTTGATTGAATCTTGTTGTATGAACAAATTCGATAGTTTTGTCGCCGAGTAGCTCGTCCGTGAGGCATATTATACTGTCAAGCGTCATAAGTAAACCTGCATGGCAACGGTTTGCAAAGAAAAAGTCTACTTTCTTTACATATTCTTTGAATTCAAGCAGCTTTTGCTTATTTTGCAATCTGTAGGGGTATTTGCACCCATGCTTGTATGATCTACAGTTAAGCAAATCGAATCCGTCATTAAGTTTAATTACAAATTCTGCTGTTGCCAATGCAGTTGCCATGTTTTGATCCGAAAACAATTTATTTTTATGGCAGACTTTAATCGCATTTCCTACTGACCTTGACAATACTTGGACAGCATATTTTACACTCAATTTTTCAAACATCTTTGGCCGAATATGTTTCTCCGTAAGCTTTGGAACCATGCGAGTTGTAGTGCTCTTAATATCTATCTCGTACAACTCAGCAATTACACTCCAGCTAGCGATGCCGTTGGGAGTAATGATTTTATGTGCTATAAAGCAGTTCCTTATACTTTTAAATAAATGGACATAATCATACATTAAATAAATTAGAGTTCCATTGAAGTCAACATATATATTTTTGGCCAAACCGCCAAGTCGGTTATACACGGTAATGTTGGTTGATGCCTGATCGCATACAACGGCTCTAACGTTCAGACCCATTTTGCTTAACACATTTAAATTCTCCAATAAGCATTGCTTCGTGGTCTCTGCAGCAGGTTTCCTGCTACTAACACAATAATAGGAGAATGCGTATTTCCATGGCTGAACAATGCCTTTGATTTGAAAAAATATGAATGAGTTTGCGACCATTGGCTCGCGCATTTTCTTGCCATAATTTGGTCCGTATTGCTGTTATATTCGAGCTCCGAACGACCGTGTATTTCGTCGAACACAATAACACAGTTACGTTCGCTCTTTGACATCATCTGCACATGTTTTGCTACATTTTCGCAGACCTTTGCATTGATGCCCGGTCCAATTCTTCTTATTGGGCACCAGTTCAATAAAGTTCTAGGACTTGGCAGATTAAAAGATAGCGCATCGCGCATAAATTGGTAGCCTTTTGATGACCTATAGTTAATGTTCATCAAAAGGTTTTTTTGAACATCACTTAAACTTTTCGTGTGGCTTTTCTTCAGAAGGAGTGATGCAAAAAACTCTGATGCCTCGTTAACTGCGCTTGGAACCGTGATTGAGTTGTTCGCAACATCAATGCACCGCAGTGACCAATTGTTCTCTGTATCTTTTAATGTTTTTAGCAAAGCCACCTTTTCTTCTTTAACTTTTGAGTGCTGAGCCCCCTTTTTGTTAAAGTCCGATGGGTGAAAATGCTTTCTGCATATAAAGAGGTGTTTGTTCTTCTCGTATGCAGGGTTAAAATTACAAACAGTCATCCACTCTGACCTTTGTTTCTCGTTTGTCGGGAATTTATGCAGCACTGACGGTGGATTGCTGCTTTCGCAATTCAAAATGCAGCAATACCTTGTGCTAATTGTTATCTTAAAACAATTTTTATTCACGGGGACTTCTGCATGACCTACAAGTACGTATTTTGTTAAATTTTGTCGTAGGCAACGCACATAAATATTTGTACATACACTAACAGGCCGACCAAGGGACATATTGGACAGGTACAAACATATTTAACAAAACAATAACAGCTAAAGACAAACACAGTTCATCACGAAATTAGTAAACAATCACAGTTCTACATTGTTAATTCACAAAAACACAAGTACATGCAACAGTTAAAATTTCAGGCTTGTACTGGAGCCCGCCAAAAAAATAACAAACATATACACTTACCCAATTTCAGTGTGGGCACAGATCCAGCTTTCAAATTGCGAACTCCCAGGCATGCCTCCTCAAAATGGAAGTTGCATACCCTGGTGCAAGTACTTAAACTTTCAACGTCCAATTTAAGGTTTTCGCACCACTCCACTTGTAGTTCTTCAGGTACGCGGAACAATTTGTTGCCCCCAACGCAACTTTTCACTACGCACTTGTAAACTACTCTTTTAACAATGTTTTCCATATTGAAATGGAATAAATAACATAAAATTAAGCAAAGAAAAGTATAAATAATATTTTAGGGCTTTTAGTTTTGAAAAAACTATTGTGTATCGCACTTTTGTTTAATCGCTTTAGATCTCAACTAGTCGCTTCAATCGTCAGCACAAAAGTATAAAAAACGCATTAAAAGCGCGCAATTTTTTGGTTTATTTTTCCTTTATCCACTTATTCTAACGCGCGTAAACTTTTGTTTTTGATTTGATTTCCTTTTGTGTTCCTTTACATTGAACACAAAATAAGACCAACCTCAAGTCATCAACCTGCAAGAGCGGTCGTGGCGGAGCTAGCTAGATCCTTCTTTGTTAAATGTTTTTTGACCCAAGTTCAACCCCCAGCCAAATTAATCAAACCCTTTATTTTTTTCTTTTTGCTTTTTTATTTTAAATATATAGTACATTCGTGTTTTATATAAATATTTTAATATTAAATACAATTATTTATTTTAAAATAAAAACGGCGGCTGACTTTCAAAGGGTAGTCTGGCCTGTCTTTGTGTGTATGCATATTGTTGTGGACACCTAGGCAAAGAAAACGCACGAAACGTAGCCTAGGTCAGGCTCGTATTTGTGTGTATGCATGTGTAATACACATTGTGTATGTGAACAAGAAGAATAAGAAAACGCTCCAAGGCAGCTAAAGTAGCAGTTGCTGACATTTAAAACTGCACAGATTAAAAATACCCTATGTGACAATAATTAGTTATTGTCTATAAAACCACAAATATAAGCTTAGTATAGAAAGATAAGTATTTGAAAGCATAGTACGTTTTTTTAAATGTTATTCTAAATTTTACATTAAGATATTTAAATTACATTTAATTAGTTATAAGTGCCTTTCCTTATGGCCAAAACACATTTAAAAAATATCATAATTAAGTATATTGCGTTTATCTATTTAATAACGCAAAGTTTAAATAAAGTCAAACTACCCTTCCTTGCTAGGGTAGCAGCAACCAGATTCAAGCAAAAGTCTAAAATTGCAAAACTCAATTTCTGCGACAACAACAAGAGAAATGAAGTGCGGCAACAAACAATCTTTGTCCGGCACATCGCACACTTTGCAATCAAAACAAAGTGAAAACAATAATGGCCGACTTAATTCGGCGAGTATGGAGGGGAAACCTGCCAAAGCAAATGACAAAAATTACTCGCTATATTCTGTTTCCCCTTGTGTATGCTTCGCAATTGTGCTATGTTAGTTTAACAGAACATCGCCGGCTCTGGTTGCCAGTCTTTTTACATTTATTCGTCTATGCATTTTGCAACACTACAAGACTGGCAACTTACAACAGTAGCTGCTTTGGCGCTAACAGTTTCGTCCAATATACATATAAATGTAAAATGTTTAAATTTTAATTAACAGTGACAGTTACAATATTTCCAAAAAAAACCAATTAACACGTATGTTTAAATTAAGTTTAAAAAAAATATGCCAATAAGTACGGAGAATAGCTCCAGCGCAGCAACTTATACATATAAAATATTGAGTATTTTATATCTAAGTCGAGGTCCACTATAGTCCTTGTAATTTACTTAACCTTAAAGTAAGAAAATCGAGTGATATGAAAAATAAAATAGGCTGGCGACAGTTTGTTCGCCGGCCGTCGGTGTGAGTGGACTTGTGCGCGCTCTGGCACCACACACGACAAAACCACACACATTTGCTGAAGAAAAAAAAAAAAAAAAAACTCGGCTTTTCACTCAATTATATAGTAACTGTGCAGTGAAAATTAAATGGCGACAGACAATTATAAAATTTTAAATTAAATTTTACAGACAATTAGACTTGACTAAATGCAAATAAAATGCATAAATATTAACAATTAAATGCAATTAATTCAATGCAAAGTAAAATCGTCTTTGAGTGCAAGTGAATTTTATGTTCTATGTTAAACGTAAAATAGCTCAATTTAATTGTGCAAATAATGCTTGGCCGCGGCAATAAATCAAAACGCAAAGCCGCAAATAATAAAAGGAAAAAAGCAAGACCCAAGGAAAACTACGAGATGCCCAGCCCAGACACGTTCGCCAGAATTCTTCGTGGAGGAATCTCAGAGGAGGACATTTCACTCAAGAGTGAGGAGTCTGAACGGCACCGAAGACTGGACGCACGTACGCCGGGTGAAAAATCCAATAATATGGAACTTTTGGAACAGCGTAAGATACGGACGGAGAAGGGTGAGTGCATCTCGCTGATTTCAAAATCCGAGTCGGAGTGTTTGACCAGAGCAATTAGTCCAAGTAGCAGTCCCATTGACGCTACCGTGGCTCAATCAACTATTGACCCCCAGCCAGTCTCAGCCGATCCGGAAGAAAAAAGTTTCCACTCAAGATTGCCGCCAAGAAAAAAGGCGGCTGATCTTGGAGCCCAATCAAGAGCGGTGAATAACCCCAACTCTAACTCCGGTTCGAATTCGCCGCCACTCAATACCAAATTGAGTGTGCATAAAAGTGCGAAAGAGAAAACGAAGGAGAGCAGAAACGGGACTGTTGGGACTAACGGCGAACATCAAGCTCATGCTTTAACAGCAGAGAGCCTAGCAGCGCTTGCCAATTTTACAGACGATGGCCCCAACTTTAGAGCCAACATCAACAGCAACAGCCGCCAAGCAGTACATAACATTGCACAAAACACTAACATACCTGACACTGACAACGCCAATGCTAACGACACTAACAGAACATCTAAAACTGTTAATGACAATAACAGAACATATAAAACTGTTAATGACAATAACATAACAACTAAAACTGTTACCGGCACTAACATAGTAACATAGTAAAAGACGCCTACTGCCACAACTGGACTCAACAGACATACATGATGAGGACAATGACAGGATAGTTACCAATAATGGTAACAAAATAACTAGCAAATGGCTAACTAGAGTCCCGCCACTACTGCCGAATGAGCTACTGCTTCCCCTACACCCCTCAAACAGACCGACAAATTAAAATCGTTGGAAGAAGCACATTGCTCGCCCTGCAAACGTAGGAGAAGCACTGCCTCCGACACTGATGAGGAGACAAATAAAAGGATATGTCTCGCAATTTCCGCCATTAGAGCAAAAGCGAACAAGGATGCTGCTCCCAATGTTGCCGAAACCACTGTTAATGGCGACATGGATGTGGATGCAGTTGCTCCGCAGCAACAACAATAACAACATCAGCAGCCGTCACAACAGCAACAACAACAGCAACAATCCCAATTCCAGCACTTTAAAGGCAATAGCAAAATCCCCTTATTATTTCTCCCTAGAGTGCCTGAGATTATGCTAATTATTAATAGACTAAATAGCGACCCAGCTGTTAGTAAATTTAAAACTAAAGTTACCGCCAATAATGGTCTGAGGATACTGGCAAGTGACCATAGCTCCCCTACAATGCCATCAAAAATGCCCTATCTACGGACGGCATCCCACTCCACACGCATCAGGCTAAAAATAAAAAAGGATTCAGATACGTGCTTAGGAATCTCCACCATACCACTCCTTGCGAGAATATCTCTGGTGAACTGAAATCTTGCGGGCTTAGCGTCAAGTTCATTAGAGTCATTAAGCACCGATTCACGGCAAAGCCATTTAACATTTTCGAACTGAAAATTGATTCGATGCCAAACGGTGCCCACCAAGAAATTCTAAAGATAAAGCATCTAGTTAACCAGGCTATAACGGTGGAACGCCAGGCAAAGCCAAGGGACCCAGCACAATGCCCAGCACAATGGCCTTTGGCCATACAAAGAACTATTGCCGACGAGCCTTCAGATGCATGAAGTGTGCTGGAGAACATGCAACGACAACATGCACCAAGCCCAGAAAGGATCCCGCCAAATGTGCAAACTGCAAAGAACCACACGTCAGTTCCTATAAAGGTTGTGCAGTTTTTAAAAATGCACGGCGTGAACTGTTTGCCTACAAAGGATATGGTTATTGTTTATGCCTAAAAGTAGGCATCGAAACAAGTGGCTGCCGCTCCTACCTTCCGCTCATACTGCAAGCGCAGCTCTCATTGTAATATTAACTCTTTTCGGAAATGTTAACCGCCTAAGCAATAAGTGACTTGTAACATTTAAAATAATTGAAAATATACCACGAACAAGGAAACAAGTGTTTTTTTCCTCCGCGTGCACCCACGTCTTGTAAACTACAATCACCAATTTTCATCCATAACGAATCGACTTTGGACGCATCAGCCACCCCACCACAACATTTGGTCCTTCGAGCCGGATTTCATCAAGGATTTTGGAAACAAAATTGGATTTCATCCCCCCAACTCCGCTCGCCCCAGCCTTCATCGGTGACTGAAACGCATCACGAAAAAAAATATTAAATTTTTGTTCCGGTTGACTATTCTGTCTGTTTATGAAACAAACAAGAACCTCAATTGGCAAGTCATTGTCCGTGCCAAAGCAAGTTAGCAGTCCGTCTTTACACGGTTTGAGAAGCCGAAATCCAGAAGCTTCCTCCTCTAAACCCAAAAAGGAAGCTACTACAGTTGACAGCAAGGGGGCTATCCAAACCACAGATCCTAAGCCCGTCACCCAAGTTAATACAGTCGACATGGCGTTGAACGACTTTATTGCTGTCACTGACAGAGTCAGCCATTTCCAGGCAAAAATTTCAACACCCTCCGACACCATTCCGTCAATCCAAACTTTAAAAATTCGACTACAGCAAATTCAATCCTTGTGGGAGAAAGTCGAGACGGAATACGAGACGTGTTCTCGCAGCATTAGTCGACTTGAAAGTCAAGACGATGCTGAGGTGATGCAGTCAAAATATGACTACTGCTACCAGGTGTATGAAACGTGCGCGGCTCAGTTGAGTGAGCAGCTTGACCTTGCGTCTTCATTAATAACGCAACCCAACGCTCCAGTTGCACCAGTTTCAAGGGGTTGTAGACTTCCCGCCGTTGACACTGAAGTTTTCCATGGAGATTATTTGAAGTGGCCAACGTTCCGAGATTTGTTTACGGCTATTTACATAAATAATCCGAGTCAAACACCAGTGGAGAAATTATTCCATTTAAATTCAAAAACTGGTGGGGAAGCTAAGGCTATCGTGAGTAAATCCCCGCTCACTAATGATGGTTTTAGTTCCGCATGGGATGCCCTTTGGGAACGTTTCCAAAATAAACGGCTTCTGGTTAATAGCCAGTTAAAAATTCTTTTCAATTTGCCAACCGTTAGCACCGAATCAGGTGCAGCCTTGAAGGACATTCAAAGCACAATTCAAGGCTGCTTAACAGGGCTTGAACACTCCCAAATCTCTACTGAAAACTGGGATTGTTTGCTTGTTTTCTTGTGCTCGTCAAAGTTGCCCAAGCTCACTTTGTCACTTTGGGAGCAATCCTTATCCGACAAGTCAGCAATTCCTACTTGGCATGAATTAAATTCATTCCTAAGTGAACGCTATCGCACTCTAGAAGCGATAGAAGACGTGAAGCCAAGCACAAGTCAGGTTCATCCAAGAACCAACCGCAATGACGCGGCTCCAAAGAAAGTTAATGCCTTCGAAAATAAAGTTTCCATAAAGTCCCAGTCATGTCAACTATGCTCAAGGGAGAATCATCCTATACGCCTATGTCCGCGTTTTCTTCAAATGTCCCCCAAAGATCGAGCTTTGCAGATCAAGCAACAAAAGCTGTGTTTGAATTGCTTCGCGAGAGGCCATGTCCTAAAAGACTGCACAAATGCACATAGTTGTTTCACGTGCAAGGGTCGCCATCATACACTCCTACATAGAAGCGACCCTCAACCTCAATCGACTCTCGTGACGGCCTCCAGTCCATCCACGTCGTCAAGCACAGCATCCAATGTTCTGACGTATTTCGCAGCAGACACACAAGGTGTTTTGCTTGGCACTGCCTTAATAAATATCTGCTATGCAGGTACTACGTACAAGGCACGTGCCCTCCTTGATTCAGGTTCCGAAGCGACTTTTATTACAAGTCGGATTTTCAACCTGATAAAGCTTCCATTCCAGCCCATCCAAGCCCAAATTAGTGGGCTGAACCAAACCCTGGCAGCCAAGCCTCAAAAGTTGTGTCACTTTTTCATAGGCTCCCCATTGAAGCCAAGAATTCAAATTGAATCTTCGGCGTTCGTTATTCCGCACTTGGCAGGTAACCTTCCCTCCTACCCAGTACCTCAGGCGATACTGAAGGACTTGCCAGATATCCAGTTGGCTGACCCCACGTTTTATAGGAGCTCGCAGATAGATGTGCTTTTAGGCGCAGATATCCTCCCGTCCATTTTGTTAGGCGGCTCCAAATCCAACGTTTGTGGAACCTTTATGGGGCAAGAATCTATCTTTGGGTGGATTCTTAAGGGCCCAATAGCTAAAAGTATCAGCTCTCCAATTTCCGCATTCACAACCCAAATTTCCGTTGATCCTGAACTCCAACTAGAGAAGCTTCTCACCAAGTTTTGGGAGGTGGAGGATCTTCCTCTTAGTCCGATTAAAGACTCAGATGTGAAATGTGAAAGCAATTTTGTCCGCACCACGACCAGAGATGAAAGTGGAAGATATGTAGTCACACTGCCCTTTCGAAATCCGGAACATATCCAGTTGGGACATTCAAGGTCCATCGCATTAGCTCAGTTTTTGAAGAACGAAAGCCGTTTGAACAAAAACATTCCGCAAAAAGAGCAATACGATTCCGTGATTCGAGAGTATATAGACTTGGGTCACATGAGACAAGTATCTCCGAGTGTCGACTGTCACCATTTTTATCTCCCTCATCATGCTGTTTTCAAGCCAGACAGCACTACAACAAAGGTCCGCGTAGTGTTCAACGCATCTAGTGTATCGACAAACGGCAAAAGTTTGAACGATATTTTGTATCCAGGACCTGTCCTACAATCCGATCTGACCGTACAGATCCTCAAGTGGCGATACTTCCGTTACGTTTTTAACGCGGATATCACCAAAATGTACCGGCAGATCAGGGTGCATTCCGACCACACTCCTTATCAACGGATTCTGTTCCGAAATGAAGGTAACGAATTGTGCGATTTCGAGCTCAACACAGTTACCTTTGGGGTCAATTCCGCTCCCTTCTTGGCCATCCGCGTGTTGCAGCAGCTTGCACAGGATGTCGAGGCGGAATTTCCTCTCGCTAGTGACATTATTTCCCAGCATATGTATGTTGACGACGTCCTAGCTGGGGCCCACTCTAAGGAGCACGCAATTCTCAAAATCCGAGAACTTCGTAAGGCGCTAGCGAGTGCTGGTTTTCCATTACGCAAGTGGACATCAAATAATAGGTTCGTCCTTAAGGACATTCCAAAAGACCATTTGCTTCGAGATGATTTCTTGGAGATCGAAGAAGCTAGTGTTGCGAAGACGTTGGGTATAAGGTGGCAAGCAGATTCTGACGAGTTTTTCTTTGCCCCTTCCGCTTTATTAATGAAGACAGCCTTTTCCAAGCGCGATGTACTTTCGCAGATTGCGAAACTCTTCGATCCTGCTGGATGGTTGGCACCAGTTATAGTGCGTGCCAAGATCTTCATGCAAGAAATTTGGCTCCAGAAATTAGACTGGGACGACTTGCTTCCAGAAGAGCTAAACTGTCGCTGGCGAGATTTCCTGACTAGCTACCCTACACTGGGGAAGATCCGCATCCCAAGGTGGCTAAATTTCCAACCGTCAGCAAAGGTCCAGTATCACGGATTTTGTGACGCTTCTCAGCGGGCTTACGGCGCAACGCTCTATGCTCGCATAGAATTCCAAGGTCAGGTGCACACGCATCTCCTCACGTCCAAGACTCGAGTTGCTCCCATTAAGACAGTCTCCTTGCCGAGGCTTGAGCTGTGCGGTGCCGTTCTCCTTGCAGAACTGTCCAGCACTCTCCTTCCACAGCTATCAACTGATAAGATCGAGTGTTACTATTGGACGGATTCCACTATCGTCCTAGCATGGCTGCACAAGCCCCCCTGCACTTGGACCACGTTTGTGGGGAACCGAGTCGCGAAAATACTGCAAGCTACAGACACAGGGACTTGGTCCCACGTGCGTTCCGAATTTAACCCAGCTGATTTGGCCAGTAGAGGAGTGTCGCCACGGGAGCTTATGGACAGTAAGTTGTGGTGGCACGGGCCAGAGTGGCTGCAATTCTCCAAAGCATCGTGGCCTTCCCCCCCCGTTTCCGTGTTAGAGACGAGCTTGGAACAGCGTTCAATCAAGGCCAATGTAGCCAGCGCTCCGCTGAGCATCGACGCGCTTGATCGATTTTCCGATTTTAACCGAGCGTTGCGCGTACTGGCTTACGCATATCGATTTATAAACCAGTCCAGAAGATGTTCAAAACACGTGTCTGAAGAGCTGAGTAGTAAAGAGCTATCTGAAGTCCAAGATAAGCTGGTAAAACGCACTCAACAAATCCACTACTCACAAGAGTATAAGGCATTGCTTAAAAGGCAACAACTTCCGAAGGCCAGCCACATTACCAACCTCAACCCGTTTCTTC
The DNA here is from genome assembly GCA_018152825.1 of Scaptomyza hsui. Lineage (NCBI taxonomy): Eukaryota > Metazoa > Arthropoda > Insecta > Diptera > Drosophilidae > Scaptomyza > Scaptomyza hsui. The sequence continues at coordinate 526,097 of JAECXO010000050.1, read as the reverse complement.
ACCAAAATGGACTTATCAGAGCATGCGGTCGGGTACGAGCATCCGAGAGCCTCACCTATGATGAAAGGCATCCAATAATTATACCGTACTCGTGCTCTTTTTCCCGCCTTCTCGTGCAATTTACCCATCGCATTTCGCTCCATGGCGGTAATCAGTTAATGCTGCGTCTTATCCGATCCAGGTATTGGATTCCAAAGGTCAAGGGCCTTATTAAGACGACGATCAATTCATGCAAGATCTGCGTTGTCTATAAAAAGCGGCTCCAAACTCAACTAATGGGTGATCTACCAGTTGAAAGAGCCACCTTTTCCAGACCCTTTACCAACACGGGTGTCGACTTCGCCGGTCCATTTGAAATAAAGAGTTTCACTGGCCGAGCTTGTCGAATTTCCAAGGGCTATGTTTGCGTTTTTGTATGCTTCAGCACTAAGGCTATACATCTGGAAGCCACATCCGATCTCACTACCGAGAAATTCCTCGAAGCTTTCGCTCGGTTTGCTGCGCGACGCGGATGTCCCCAGCATTTGTTCTCTGACAACGGAAAAACGTTTGTTGGAGCTTCCAAGGTTCTTGATCGCGATTTCCTCGAAGCTACACGTAAATGCATCCTATCCAGCTATAGCCACCATAAATTATCCTGGCGTTTCAACCCACCAGGCGCACCTCATATGGGTGGCTTGTGGGAAGCTGGGGTAAAAAGTTTCAAGTCCCTTTTTTACAAGTCCACTGCTTCTTTTAAATACACGTTTGAAGAGCTATCCACTTTGCTCGCTAAAGTTGAAGCGTGTTTAAACTCAAGACCAATTTCTCCTATGTCAGAAGATCCGACTGACTTATTGGCACTCACTCCTGGCCACTTTCTGATTGGGGCGCCGCTTTTGTCAGTATGCGAGCCTGAAATCAAGGAAAGTGCCATGTCCATCTTGAACAGATGGCAACGCCTCAAAGCTCTCAACCAACAATTGTGTTTTCGTTGGAAGGAAGAGTATTTGAAAGAGCTTCATAAAAGAATCAAGTGGCAATCGCAGACAAGGAATCTGCAAGTGGGGGACATGGTAATCATAAAGGAAGATAACATTCCAGCCAATGAGTGGCGTCTAGGGCGCGTCCAAAGAACCTATTCAGGTTCTGACATGAATGTTCGAGTCGTGGACATCCTTACCACTCGTGGTGTCGTTAAGAGGCCCATCGCCAAGCTTGTCCTCCTTCCTAACGAAGCGACCACCCAGTCGCAAGGTCCAAACTCTTCCTTTGACTAACGTTTCCATTATGCGTATTTGTGTTTCGTCAGCTCATTTCAGTGTTCAATATACAACTTGTACTAATTCCGCTTTCTTTACATTCAGTACTCCACAGAAGCAAAGAATGGCTCCACGTCCAAGCAATCCTCAAACGGCGGAAGACAGGCGTACTCGAGGAATATATTCCTTCCGTTACCGAGTCTGTCGCGGAATCCATCCATTGAAAAGGTGTCGCCGTTTTATGAGGCTGGCGGCGGAGAAGCGACTTCGGGGAGTTCTGGTGAACAAGTACTGTCCCAAGTGTCTCGCACATCAACACTCGGGGGACTCGTGCCGGCGTCAGGATAAGTGTCGCAAGTGCCAAGGCGAGCACCACACGCTCCTCCATATGCACGAGAGCGAATCTGCTCAGTCGTCGTCAACGCCAAGCCGGTCCCCATCTAGATCGTCCGCAAGTGCGGCAGACGGTCTCTCCGTGTCCAGGATTCTGGAACACCAGAGGACCACCGTTATGCCGACGGTGGTACTAAAATGTGACACCGGGAAGAAAAGCTTCGACACTCGGGCTGTGATCGACCCATGCAGCGCCTTCAGTAGGATCGACACGTCGTTGGCAAGGGCTTTTGGCCTTTCCGTCACCCGTGTCGGTTCCGAGAGCGTATGTACCGCGGTGCTAAAATCACGATGCTCCGACTTCCAGAAGGAGGTCATCCTTCATGCCATGCCGACCACAATGCGTACTCCCGCTAGGCCAATTTTAGATCGCTCTCGCGTAAACACGGCCAACATCACCCTGGCAGATGACCGCTGGTTTCACCCGTCGATGACCAACCTCGTATTAGGAGCAGATGTCTACGGGTATATTATGCTCCCCGGAGTGATTCCTAGCCAAGGGGGATCGCCACTGGCCCAGAGCACCGTCTTCGGATGGGTACTGTCCGGCTTCTGTAGCCAGTAACCTCTTTTCTTATATGTGTATATATATTGCAATACTGCAAGGGGGGCGGCATGTTTATGCCTAAAAGTAGGCATCGAAACAAGTGGCTGCCGCTCCTACCTTCCGCTCATACTGCAAGCGCAGCTCTCATTGTAATATTAACTCTTTTCGGAAATGTTAACCGCCTAATCAATAAGTGACTTGTAACATTTAAAATAATTGAAAATATACCACGAACAAGGAAACAAGTGTTTTTTTCCTCCGCGTGCACCCACGTCTTGTAAACTACAAACACCAATTTTCATCCATAACGAATCTACTTTGGACGCATCAGCCACCCCACCACAACAGTTATGATGGACACAACCAACAACAACAACAACAGCAGCAGTACTATCAAAACCGACTCCCTCAACAGCAACAGTTTCCCGCAACCACAATAAATGACAATAGCACAACCAGAAATGACCTGCAGCAACAACAACTGCAGCAACAACAGGGTATAAAACGGACGGAGAAACAAACACATGAACAACATCAACAAACTCCCAGGCTAAAAAGACAACAACAACAGAGTCAGCAACGTCGACATCAGCAGCCAAAACAACACCAGCGTTCTCACAAAATACCAAAAACGCCAGCAGACTTTGCTAAAGAAAACGTCAATTCTCCAGGCCCGGCGGGTAAACGTCTTGTTGAGCTACAACAAAAGCTAAAGAGCAAACAACAACAACTACAGCAAAACAAGAAAGCTAATCCGCTAGCATTTGCCCTAGAACAGAATTAACAGAGGTTCACCAGGCTAGAGGCAAAGCTGGAGAAACTGTTCGAAATCTTCGCTGAACTGATGAACGCCAATAATAGTAGCATAGGCGCACTAAATCCAACCAGCAGCACAACATCCTCAAACGCCATTAGCAAAGATCCTGCTTTGGATGCCGCAGCTTGCGGTTATGCCTAAAAATAAAACATCTGAAAATTGCTACAAAGGCACAATAACATCAAATACAGTTTTCTCTACAACAACACAAAATGAAAACTTTATTAAAAATAAAACTCACAGGAAATACAAAACATCTAAACACATGGCCAATACAAAATATCAACAAGTAAAAACGTTGCAGTCGGACGCAACCGACTGCGGAATACTTTGATACCAGTAAATGAACGGTTGATAAGGGGGAATGCAGGGGCGAAGGGAGTGGGCCATGTGGTAAACATCGCCAGCTATCATGTTACCAAATTTGGTGACTTTAGCTCAAAAACTGTGGAAGATAACTTAACTCCCAAATTTAAAAGGTGGGCGGCAGAGGTAGGCGTGGCATCCAAATTTTTGAATCAAATGTTTTTAACTGTCACCATCTATATTCATAAAAAGTTTGGTGGCTCAAGCTCAAAAACTGTTAGAGATATAGCCGATTCCGATTTTAAAAGGCGGGTGGATTAGTTGGGCGTGGCATTCAAAATTTTGATGCACATCTTTGGTTGATGTTGCCTTCTATCTTTCTACCCAATTTACGGGCTCTAGCTTAAAAACTATAAGAGATATCGAAATTTCCGATTTTAAATAATGGGCGGCAGAGGTGGGCGTGGCATCCTAATTTTTGATGCAGACCTTTTGTAGTTGTCACCATATATCTTCCAACCAAATTTGGTGGCTCTAGCCCAAAAATGTAAAAACTATAGGCGTTTCCAATTTCAAGGTGAAGGGGGATGGGGTCGGAATCATGGGGCGTGGCATCCAAGTTTTGATGGGGAACTTCAGTACCTATCTTGACACAAAATTTGGTGGCTCTAGCCCAAAAAATGTGATAACTATAGGCGTTTCCAATTTCATAGAGAAGGGGGATGGGGGCCGAATTAGGGGCGTGGCATCCAAAAATTTGATACATTTTTTTGGGGAACGTCAATATCTATCTTGGCACAAAATTTGATGTTTTGATGGCTTTAGCACAAAAATGTGAAAACTATAGGCGTTTCCAATTTCTTGGTGAAGGGGGATGGGGGCGAAATCAGTGGGCGTGCCATCCAAGTTTTGATGGGGAACGTCAGTACCTATCTTGACACAAAATTTGGTGGCTCTAGCCCAAAAAATTTGAAAACTATAGGCGTTTCCAATTTCATGGAGAAGGGGGGATGGGGGCGGAATCAGGGGCGTGGCATCCAAAATTTTGATGCATATTTTTGGGGAACGTCAATATCTATCTTGACAAAAAATTTGGTGGCTCTAGCCCAAAAAATTTGAAAACTATAGGCGTTTCCAATTTCATGGAGAAGGGGGGATGGGGGCGGAATCAGGGGGCGTGGCATCCAAAATTTTGATGCATAATTTTGGGGAACGTCAATATCTATCTTGCCACAAAATTTGGTGCCTCTAGCCCAAAAAATGTGAAAACTATAGGCGTTTCCAATTTCTAAGGGGGGATGGGGTGAATGGGGGCGTGTCATCCAAGTTTTGATGGGGAACGTCAGTACCTATCTTGACACAAAATTTGGTGACTCGCCAAAAATGTAAAACTATAGGCGTTTCCAATTTCAAGGAGCAGGATGATGGGGGCGGAAGGAGTGGGCGTGGCATCCAAAATTTTGATGCAGTTTTTCAGGGACATGACTAGCTATCTGAAAATTTGTAACTCTAGCTGTAAGAATGTGAGAAATATTTGGTTTTATCGGTTTTCAGTTATCGAATTTATCGATTTCCCAGCCTCCTAGTAGGCGTGGCAACCCAATCTTGACACTTTATCTGTACCGTCTATAGATAAACATAATTGCAAAGTTTCAAGTCTCTAGCTTTACGGGTGTCGAAAAAAGATGCGTTCATACGGACGGACAGACGGACAGACGGACAGACAGACAGACGGACAGACAGACACCATGACGGACATTGCACAAAACCAATATACTATGAGACCTTCGGTATCAAAGTATAAAAATTTCAAAACTAACAAGTAAAAACGTTGCAGTCGGACGCAACCGACTGCGGAATACTTTGATACAGTGGACGCTCACTAATTAGAACTCTCGGAAATTACAATCTTCCAGAAATTAGAGCCCGTGTTATTATTGCATTGAACGCTCTGATATTATAACCGCGGTTCTTATTTCTGCTATATTTTCTGCTGAATTTTTATTTTGGTTTGCCTTTTAACGAATCGCATAAAAAAAGGGGATTCACCCAACTGTGTGTGTTCCGATTCTATTTGTGTGCACTCATATTCGGTCATTCACATGCAAACTTTTGACAAGCAGGCAAATATTCGGGAATGAAAATTAGGTGAAAACTTGTTTAAAATATCGAATAAGCGTAAGAAAAACAGTTTGTCTTTGGAAACTAAAGCAAAAATATTAAAACAACTCGATGGAGGCGTTCCAGCAAACCTTTTGCCTTAGATTACAATGTGGCAAAATCTGCCATCAGTTATATAAAATCGAAAAAGGAGTTAATCTTGAATGCCGTAACAACACACATACCAGGAGGCAAAAAATAAATCCTTGCACAACGCTGAACATGATAACTAAAAATAATAAAAGAAAAATAACTCTAAATAAAAGAATAAAATATTATTTTTCTTGAATGTTGAAAACAAATTAATTTTAATTAAAATAACATTCCCTTCGAAGCATATTTAGCAGAAAAGAAGCCGACATTTCAAAAATGCGTCCAGAAATAAGAGCTTTTCAGAAATTAGAACTACCCCAGGAACCAACTGGTTCTAATTTGCGAGCGTCCTCTGTACCAGTAAAAGAACGGTTGATAAGGGAGAATGCAGGGGCGAAGGGAGTGGGTCATGTGGTAAACATCGCCAGCTATCATGTTACCAAATTTGGTGACTTTTGCTCAAAAGCTGTGGAAGATAACTTAACTTCAAAATGTAAAAGGTGGGCGGCAGAGGTGGGCGTGGCATCAAAATTTTTGAATCAAATGTTTTTAACTGTCACTATCTATCTTCCTACCAAGTTTGGTGGCTCTAGCTCAAAAACTGTTAAAGATATAGCCGATTCCAATTTTATAAGGCGGGTGGCTTGGGTGGGCGTGGCATCCAAAATTTTGATGCAGATCTTTGGTATATGTTGCCTTCTATCTTTCTACCGAATTTACGGGCTCTAGCTTAAAAACTGTAAGAGATATCTAAATTTCCGATTTTAAATGGTGGGCGGCAGAGGTGGGCGTGGCATCCTAATTTTTGATGCAGATCTTTTGTAGATGTCACCATATATCTTCCAACCAAATTCGGTGACTCTAGCTCGAAAAATGTGAAAACTATAGGCGTTTCCAATTTCAAGAAGAAGGGGGATGGGGGCGGAAACAGGGGGCGTGGCATCCAAAATTTTGATGCATTTTTTTGGGAACATCAATATCTATCTTCACACAAAATTTGGTGGCTCTAGCCAAAAAAATGTGAAAACTATAGGCGTTTCCAATATCTTGGTGAAGGGGGGATGGGGGCGGAATCAGGGGGCGTGTCATCCAAGTTTTGATGGGGAACGTCAGTACCTATCTTGACACAAAATTTGGTAGCTCTAGCCCAAAAAATGTGAAAACCATAGGCGTTTACAATTTCAAGGAGCAGGGATGATGGGGGCGGAAGGAGTGGGCGTGGCATCCAAAATTTTGATGCAGTTTTTTCAGGGACATGACTAGCTATCTGCGTGCAAAATTTGGTTTTTCTAGCTGTAAGAATGTGAGAAATATTTGGTTTTATCGGTTTTCAGTTATCGAATTTATCGATTTCCCAGCCTCCTAGTAGGCGTGGCAACCTAATCTTATCACTTTATCTGTACCGCTGTAAACATTCGTCGCAAGCAGACGTGTTTTCTTTCTGCTCCGGTTACAAATTGATAATTACAAGAGTGAAGTGCCTAAAACACCAAAAAATTATATTATAATTTACGCGAAAAGACGCTTTGTGCAGTAAAATGCACATAAAAAGTTATTTTGGTGAACACAATCTAACTATTTACAAATAAACAAAACTAAAATCACAGACAGAAAAAAACAGTAGCTTAACCCCGCTCAAGACAATGAGCCAGCACGACATTCGCTCTCAGCGAGAGCGTGTGCAAGACGAGCGCCGCGAGCAAACGAAGCGTTGCTTTCAGCGCACGACATAGAGCGTTCGTGCTCCCCTTCCCCGTCCCTACTCTCGACGAAATCTGACCGCGCGCGGTCACCTTCACCAAACTCGACCAACGAACTCTTGCACTTAGCACGCGACAGAGTTCGATCATGCTCCCCGTCTCTTCTGTCCACGACGGCTGAAACAGCTATTGCAACAACAATTGCACCGGTGCCGACTGCCCGCTCTGCAAACACAAAAACTGCTGCGCCGACAGCAAAACACTCCGCAGCCGACGCAAATTTAAAGCCGGCTATACAGACAGGTATGGATCGCTACATACAAATCAAGCGAAAATTAAGCCCCCAACACTCGACAAATAAACCAAAAATCACTCGTGGCAACTCAAGCGAAACAATTAACAACACCAACAGATTTGTAATTTTGGCAGATAATGCTGACGACTTGTCCCCAGAATCTGTTGGAGTTGAGAAAAAAAAGCCAAAGCCACCACCAATATTCATTCGCGAGAAAAGCTCCAGTGCTTTTGTAAACAAAGTTGTAGAGCTAATTGGTCAAGATAATTTCCATATCATTCCCCTAAAGAGGGGTAACATCCAGGAGATTAAAGTGCAGACAAAGACCAAAGACAACTTTAGACTTTAGTCAAAATACTTAAATGAAAGCAAAAAAAACTTTTACACGTATCAACTAAAAAGCAGCAAGGGCCAGCAAGTTGTACTTAAAGGCATAGAGTCTGATGTCACGCCAAATGAAATCCAAGAGGCGCTAAATGAGAAAGGATTCCGCGTTAAAAAAGTTCTTAATATTCTTAACAAGAACAGACAGCCGCAACCACTTTTCAAGTTCGAGCTTGAGCCTGAGATGCAGATAACTAAAAAATATGAGGCGCACCCCATCTACAAGCTTCAGTTTCTATTGCACCGCAGAATCACCGTTGAAGAGCCACATAAACGCAACGGCCCGGTACAATGCATGAACTGCCAAGAATACGGCCACACAAGGACTTACTGCACACTGCGATCTTCATGAATCGTCGTGCTGCCCAGCAAGCAAAGGAGACTCCAGCAAAAAAAAGTGTGGCAACTGCGGCGGCAATCACACAGCTAACTACAGAGGCTGCCCAATCTACAAATAACTTAAGTCTCGCATCCACCAGCGCGTGAACACAGCACGCACGCAAAGCGCACAGCCTAACTACATTCCATCGAAATGCAACCCAGACGCCTTCTTCTCGACTGCAGCCAGGTCCTCCCTTGGTCCTGTACCCGTATCCAAAAACGTGACTTATGCAAGCGCCTTGAGATCAGGACTGGAGCCTTCTGCCTTTAATGCACCGTACGCACAAGCAAAGCATGCGGATCAAAATACTGCACTAGACAACAAGCCACAAGAGCAACAACAAAGCAACTTTGAAGCAATGATATGTACGCTGCAGCAGAGCTTGACAGAGTTTATTTCATTTATGCGCACAACCATGCAAGATTTAATGCGAAATCAAAGTATTTTGGTACAAATGCTTGTAACACAACAGTCAAAATAATCAATGGCTTCGCTACGTATATCTACGTGGAATGCTAACGGCGTTTCACAGCATAAACTTGAGTTAGCTCAATTCCTACTCGACAAGCACATCGACGTTATGCTACTCTCCGAAACACACCTTACAAACAAATATAATTTTACAATAAGCGGATACACATTCTACGGAACCAATCATCCCGATGGTAAGGCACACGGCGGGACTGGTATTTTGATTAGAAGCCGGCTAAAGCACCACTACCACAAAGTGTTCGCCAGAAACTACCTACAGGCCACATCTTTAAAAATACATCTTGATAGTGGTAACCAAATTGCACTAGCCGCCGTCTACTGCCCCCTCGATTCACCATATCTGAAGACCAATTTATGGAATTTTTCAACTCATTAGGAGAACACTTTATAGCAGCAGGAGACTACAATGCCAAGCACACACACTGGGGATCTCGCCTTGTGAATCCAAAGGGAAAGCAGCTGTACAACGCTCTTGTAAAAGTAAACAACAGGCTCGGCCATGTCTCTCCTGGCACACCAACTTACTGGCCCACAGACCCCAAGAAACTACCCGACTCGATTGATTTTGCAGTTACCAAAAATATTCCCCGCAGCCTGATAAGCGCCGAAAGCCTCTCGGATCTTTCATCCGACCACACGCCTGTTCTTATACAATTACTACGCCACCCAGAGTTTGTAAATCGCCCCGGTAAGTTGACCACACAAAAAACCAGCTGGCTCAAATACAAAAAATATATAAGTTCACACATTGAACTGGATCCGCATCTGAATATGGAAGCTGATATCGATTCTATGGCAAGCAAACTTGAGTCAGTCTTCGTCGAAGCAGCTCGCATCTCAACACCAACACCAGTAAATGCAGTACACGCCCAAATGACAACAAACCCCCAAATTGAACAGCTCGTTCATGAAAAGCGGCGCCTCAGGCGACATTGGCAATCCCACAGATCGCCGTCAGCAAAGCAAAATCTAAGAAGAGCCACACGTAAACTCACCAAAGCGTTAAAGCGAGAAGAAGAATATGCCCAACGCCGATACATTGAGCAACTATCAACATCTGGCACTAAAAACTCTTTGTGGAAAGCTCACCCAACTCTAAGTCCACCGACTGAAACAGTGATGCCTTTAAGAAACCATGCAGGCGGCTGGGCCCGGAGCGATGAAGACAGAGCCAACACATTTGCGGATCATCTGCAAAAAGTTTTCCAACCTAATCCTGCTACAAACGCGTTCGCACTTCCGACCTTACTAAACGACTCTCTGAGCCAACATCAGCCAATTGTGTTTCGCCCGAATGAAGTCGCAAGAATTATCAACCAGCATCTAAATCCAAAAAAATCCCCGGGCTGGGACTTAATAACCCCAAAGATGATTATTGAGCTTCCCTATTGTGCAGTCTACATCATTGCCCAGTTATTCAATGCAATCACAAAACTCGGCCACTTTCCAGAGAGATGAAAAAAGTCTATCATCATAATGATTCCAAAGCTGGGTAAAGATCGGACAGTTCCCTCGTCGTACAGACCTATAAGCCTTTTATCGTGTCTATCAAAACTTTTCGAAAAATGTTTGCTGACTCGGATTAATTAATTCCTGAATCTCCATAACATAATCCCATCACATCAATTCGGCTTTCGTGAAAAGCACGGAACTATTGAGCAGGTTAACCGCATAACATCAGAAATACGAGGCGCGTTCGAAAATCAAGAATACTGTACAGCAATATTTTTGGATGTGTCTCAGGCATTCGACAGAGTCTGGTTGGAAGGCCTGATGTATAAGATCAAAACAACGCTCCCAGTCAACACACATAAACTGTTACAGTCGTACCTCTACGACAGGAAGTTTGCAGTGAGATGTAATTCTGCAATATCCGACGAACACCGTATTGAAGCTGGCGTTCCTCAGGGCAGCGTACTTGGGCCGACACTATACGTTCTCTACACATCAGACATCCCAACATGCAGAGGCCTAACAACATCAACCTTTGCTGACGATACAGCTATTCTTAGCAGCTCCAGATGCCCACTGCAAGCAACAACACAACTTGCTCGTCACATCGTTAACGTAGAAAACTGGCTATCCGACTGGCGTATTAAGGTAAACGAACAAAAATGTAAACATGTAACTTTCACCCTAAACAGGCAAGACTGTCCACCACTCACGCTTAACAACACCCGACTCCCGCAAGCAAACGAAGTAACGTACTTGGGAGTACACTTGGACAGAAGACTTACATGGCGCAGGCACATTGAAGCTAAGAGAACACAGCTTAAACTCAAATGTTATGTTAAGGGATACAGCCAAAAATAAATAGCAAAGATTAAAAAAACAAAAAAAAAACTGTACCGTCTATAGATAAACATAATTGCAAAGTTTCAAGTCTCTAGCTTTACGGTTGTCGAAAAAAGTTGCATTCATACAGACGGACAGACAGACAGACGGACAGACGGACGGACAGACACCATGACGGACATTGCAAAAAACCAATATACTATGAGACCTTCGGTATCAAAGTATAAAAAAAAATAACGAATCTCCTAGAAGCATTAACAGCTGGTAACCCCTCATCTCAATGGCACCCTCAAGCTGATCCTTGGAAACCATCTCCTTCGTCATCCTGTCCTGCGCTGGGAACACGTACTCATACCTGGCAGCGACATAGCGTATGGCCTTATGACCAAGCCAATAAAAATCAGCCAATGTTGACCTCCTCAGCATACACAGCAACAACATTGTTCTTGATACTTATATAAAAAAAAAAAAATAAACTCAACTGGTCCCCTGTGTCGCTCGTCCAGCGTTGTATCCTCAACCTGGCAGCGGCATCGTGTGCGGCCAGGTAGTCATACAGCACCTACTCCAAAGATGGAAACACAACAACTCCAGCGCATCAACACCTGCGAATAAAAGAGAAAAAGATAAAGTCAATTACCAACGTATATTGGAACAAACAAATATTCCGTACTCACCTGGCTCCCATAGTCGTCCAGTCCAGCGTTAATCCAGCGATGATAAACACAAGCACCTCCAGCGTCGTCACCTGAAAAGAAAAAGAGAAAAAGAAATAATTAAAACTTTGCCTAAAAGAAAATCATAAAAATGCCATCAAAATACTTATCTTTTCATTCCGCTTTGAACGAGTACCGCCATTCCAATCCAGGCTACAATTGGCCTCAGCCTCTTATTTGAGTCTGTCCCGTTGAATCCTGAATCCCGGTCCGTGCTGTTGTCTGCTGGCTAAAACTCCATCCTTGGCCAAACAGCGGCATCGCAAAGCAAAGCGACAAACAGCCAAATATACAGTCAATACTCCAGCGACGGAAATTAACACCACCTGCAAATAAAAAAGACAACAAATACGTCAATTAAAAATTGATAATTTATAACACCCGTACTCACCTGGTCCCCCTCGTAGTCCAGTCCAGCGTTGATCCAGTGATGATAAACACAAGCACCTCCAGCGTCGTCACCTGAAAAGAAAAAGAGAAAAAGAAATAATTAAAATTTTGCCTAAAAGAAAATTATAAAAATGCCATCAAAATACTTATCTTTTCATTCCGCTTTGAAGGAGTACCGCCATTCCAATTCAGGCTACAATTGGCCTCAGCCTCTTTTTTGAGTCTGTCCTGTTGAATCCTGAATCCTGGTCCGTGCTGTTGTCTGCTGGCTAAAACTCCATCCTTGGCCAAACAGCGGCATCGCAAAGCAAAGCGACAAACAGCCAAATATACAGCCAATACTCCAGCAACGGAATCCAGACATCTCTAGCATAACAACACCTGCAAAGAAAAGAGAAAACAAACACGTCAATTATACTAACAACAGAACAAATATGCAACACGTACTCACCTGGCGCCCTTTGTCGTTCGGTTAAATGCTGAATAGTACCAGCCTAGCAGCGGCATTTTGCGCGGCCTAGTAAAAAGCGCCAATTAAATCTCTGATGATATACGCAAACACCTCCTGCAACGTCACCTGAAAAGGAAAAGAATTAATAACAAACACAACACGCATACTTACCTGGTCCCCTATCTCGATCATCCAGTGTCTGAATCCGTTCCGGCCTGGCCAGCGACATGGTGCGGGCCAGTCCCTGGAAGCATCAATAAATCCTTAACGGAAACACCAAACTAACAGCTCAACACCTGTAAAAAAAAACAAGGGAAGAAAAATGTTAAATTAGTAGCAAAAAAAATATTAACAACATTACAGCCAAAACAAATTGGTCTAAAAATTTATAAATTAAAAGAAGTTACCGGCTATTAGCACTTGTGCTAATAGCTTAGAGTGATATTCTATATCACGCTCGATTTAAATGGTTATATACCAAGTCATTATCATTTTGACTCAAAGATAGCACTATTCGCTAATTAAAAACAAAATTGACTGGTACTCATCCTGCTCTATGCGGGGAATGCCTGCAAACAATATAAGCCACCACACTCGCTACGGACGGCCAGCTTATACAAACGCAAAATTACACGCGAACAAACACAACAAACATAACTTCGCGCTCTCTAATAAAGTTCAACAAACGAACAATACACAAACTAAACAACTTCAATCACAACAACAACAAAGTTAAAATGCTACTAGCATATCCAAGCATATCCCAACAACACCAATATGTAGCAATTAACTCCAGCGACGAGCAACGTGACGCTTCTATGCACTAACACCAGCATGGAAAATAAAAAAAACATATTAAAATCAGTATTTTTGCAAAATAAAATACATTTTGAACTATACGCATACGCACGATAAAAACTCACCTGAACACATTTTAACGATGACAAAAAGGCAGCAGCCCGACATGCTGCTGTCCAAAATACACATCCAATACCAGCGATGAAATCACGGCCAATTCCGGATTCATATCGGTTCCCCTTTGGTCACTCCGTTCCAGCGTTGATCTTGCAGTCAAACTTGCAAAATTCAAAGGGCGGGCCTTGACGAAATCCAAACAAATCCTGCAACGGAAACAAGGCGTCTCCTGCTTCAACTTCTCACCTGCAAATGAAAAAGAAAAAAAGTCAAAAATTAATTATGAATTTTTCTATTTGTATAATGCTTTTTATACTTTGATACCGAAGGTCTCATAGTATATTGGTATTGTGCAATGTCCGTCATGGTGTCTGTCTGTCCGTGTGTCCGTCCGTCCGTATGAACGCAACTTTTTTCGACAGCCTTAAAGCTAGAGACTTGAAACTTTGCAATTATGTTTATCTATAGACAGTACAGATAAAGTGTCAAGATTGGGTTGCCACGCCTACTAGGAGGCTGGGAAATCGATAAATTCGATAACTGAAAACCGATAAAACCAAATATTTCTCACGTTCTTACAGCTAGAGTTACCAAATTTTGCACGCAGATAGCTAGTCATGTCCCTGAAAAAACTGCATCAAAATTTTGGGAGCCACGCCCACTCCTTCCGCCCCCATTATCCCTGCTCCTTGAAATTGGAAACGCCTATAGTTTTTACATTTTTTGGGCTAGAGCCACCAAATTTTGTGTCAAGATAGATATTGAAGTTCCCCAAAAAAATGCATCTAAATTTTGGATGCCCCGCCCCCTGATTCCGAACACATCCCACCCTTCTCCAAGAAATTGGAAACGCCTATAGTTTTCACATTTTTTGGGCCAGGGCCACCAAATTTTTGTGTCAAGATAGATATTGACGTTTCCCAAAAATATGCATTAAAATTTTGGATGCCACGCCCGCTGATTCTGCCCCCATCCCCCCTTCTTCTTGAAATTGGAAACGCCTATATTTTTAACATTTTTCGAGCTAGAGTCACCAAATTTGGTAGGAAGATATATGGTGACAACAACAAAAGGTCTGCATCAAAAATTTGGATGCCACGCCCACCTCTGCCGCCCACTATTTAAAATCGGAAATTTCGATATCTCATATAGTTTTTAAGCTAGAGCCCGTAAATTCGGTAGAAAGATAGAAGGCAACATATACCAAAGATCTGCATCAAAATTTTGAATGCCACTCCCACCTAAGCCACCCGCCTTATAAAATCGGAATCGGCTATATCTCTAACAGTTTTGGAGCTTGAGCCACCAAACTTTTTATGAACATAGATGGTGACAGTTAAAAACATTTGATTCAAAAATTAAGATGCCACGCCTACCTCTGCCGCCCACCTTTTAAATTTGGGAGTTAAGTTATCTTCCACAGTTTTTGAGCTAAAGTCACCAAATTTGGTAACATGATAGCTGGCGATGTTTACCACATGGCCCACTCCCTTCGCCCCTGCATTCTCCCTTATCAACCGTTCTTTTACTGGTATCAAAGTATTACGCAGTCGGTTGCGTCCGACTGCAACGTTTTTACTTGTTCTCTTTTATTTTACTATGGCAGACCAGCAAACAACGAGTCAAACACAACACCTGTACTCACCAGTGCGAGCCTGCAAAAATCTGCAAGCAAGCTGAATGCCTGCTTCATCCTCATCCTTGGCTTCACTACGCGGTCCACTGTGTCGTCTGCTAAGCGCCGTGAATGTTATGTCCGGCCTGGCGGCGGCACAGAAACGGGCCCGATGATTCTCCAGCGACGTCGCAACTCAACTGCAAAACGAAAAAAAAAAAAAAAACACCATAACCTTATTACCCGGCATCCTGTGGCACCCTGTGGCATCCTGTGGCAACCATGCATCCAGTCCAGAAGACTCGAGGTCAATCACCTGAAAAGAGAACGAAAAAAAAAGAGAAAACTAATCAGTACTGGTTCAAACAAAACATCACATCTTTCTGCAACAACACCTAAACAAGAAAAAGACTGTACTTACCCGGCATCCTGTGGCATCGGCGCATCCCGCACTTCCAGTCCAGAAGTCCATTTGAAGAAGCAGCTACCTAAAAAGAGAAAGAAAAATAAAACAAATCAGTATTGGTTCCAAATATACACACTATTCTGCAACAACTCCTAAAACGAGGAAAACTGTACCTACCTAAGTCACCCGTGCAATTCTCGCATCCAGTCCGAAGGCCAGAAGAAGAAGCATACTACCTGAAAAGAAAAGAATAAGAGATCAAATAACAATTGGTTTCTAACACATACGTCATTTGTAACAACACCTGCAAATCATCCATCGGCGCCTGGCGAAAATGCTGCAAATTTTGCAAACTTGCATATTTTTCTTGCAATTATATGCAATTATTTGCCGACGCTCACCAGCTGCAATACAATACAACGAGGTCCACTGTGTCGTCTGCTAAGCGCCGTGAATGCCATGTCCGGCCTGGCGGCGGCACAGAAACGGGCCCGATGATTCCCCAGCGATGTTGCAATTCACCTGCAAAAGGAAAAAACAAAACTCTACTTACCCGGCATCCTGTGGCATCCAGTCCAGAAGTCCCGTGGTCACTTACCTGAAAAGAGAAAGAAAACTAATTAATATTGGTTTTACAAAACATCATCAGCTGCTACTACACCTGCAGCCCAATACTGATGCCGGCAAAATTATTCAGCAAAACTGCAAAATTTTGCGCATCAGCGCAAATCTTGCCGGCATCCAGCAACAACAGCAACATACGCGTCGTCCACTGCATCGCCTGCCCTGCACCGAGAATATTATGTCCGGTCTGGGCGGCGTGCGCAGCAATTAAAACAGCCACTCCATGCGAAACACAGAATCGCATAATCTGCAATCAACCTGAAAAAGGAAAACTTACCTGGCGACGCAAACCAAACACCATCCAGCTCCACTCCCAGTCGAAGTCATCACCTGTAATGAGGAAAATAGAAATTAATTAGATTAATAAGTTAATATCAATTTTAATTTGTTAGTTTGTTAAAAAAATTTTGTTTTTCCCTGCCAATAATGTCTATCTGCATGTAATGTCCATTATTGTTATAAGCCAATTTAGCTGTAGTGTTGCATTTTGCAACACTACAAGATCTCTTTAAAAGAATGTTGCCAGTATGTTAAACTGGCAACTTACAACAGTAGCTGCTTTGGCGATAACAGTTTCGTCCATTATATAAATGTTAAATGTTTAAATTTTAATTAACAGAGACAGTTACAATATTTCAAAAAAACATACGGTTCAAATTAAGTTTAAAAAATATGCCAATAAGTGCGGTGAATAGCTCCAGCGCAGCAACTTATACACATAAAATATTGATTATTTCATATCTAAGTCGAGGTCCACTATAGTCCTTGTAATTTACTTAACCTTAAAGTAAGAAAATCGAGTGATATGAAAAATAAAATAGGCTGGCGACAGTTTGTTCGCCGGCCGTCGGTGTGAGTGGACGTGTGCGCGCTCTGGCACCACACACGACAAAACCACACACATTTGCTGAAGAAAAAAAAAAAAAATCGGCTTTTCACTCAATTATATAGTAACTGTGCAGTGAAAATTAAATTGCGACAGACAATTATAAAATTTTAAATTAAATTTTACAGACAATTAGACTTGACTAAATGCAAATAAAATGCATAAATATTAACAATTAAATGCAATTAATTCAATGCAAAGTAAAATCGTCTTTGAGTGCAAGTGAATTTTATGTTCTATGTTAAACGTAAAATAGCTCAATTTAATCGTGCAAATAATGCTTGGCCGCGGCAATAAATCAAAACGCAAAGCCGCAAATAATAAAAGGAAAAAGCAAGACCCAAGGAAAACTACGAGATGCCCAGCCCAGACACATTCGCCAGAATTCTTCGTGGAGGAATCTCAGAGGAGGACATTTCACTCAAGAGTGAGGAGGCTGAACGGCACCGAAGACTGGACCCACGTAAGCCGGGTGAAAAATCCAATAATATGGAATTTTTGGAACAGCGTAAGACACGGACGGTGATGAGTGAGTGCATCTCGCTGATTTCAAGAACCGAGTCGGATTGTTCGATCAGAGCAATCAGTCCATGTAGCAGTCCCAGTGACACTACAGTGATTGAATCGTGGTTCGACGGGCCGCTCGGAACCACAACTATTGACCCCCAGCCAGTCTCAGCCGATCCGGAAGAAAAAGTTTCCACTCAAGGAGAAAACGAAGGAGAGCAGAAACGGTACAGTCGGGACTAACGGCGAACATCAAGCCCAAGCTCATGCCTTAACAGCAGAGAGCTTAGCAGCGCTTGCCAACAGACGATGGCCCCAACCACTAACCAAATAATGTTATAGATGGGACATTTCTAGTACTGTTTTGGTTTCCACAAAACTGTGAACGAGAGTGACCCATGATTGTTAACATTATGTTATGCTCGCTCAAAATGTTAACTCATAGCAGAGAGACCCAAGTATGTTTCAGTTGGTATTCACTTTCAGCGGCTTTTAGGGGAAAGGGGGAAGCGGCGGCGGAAAGCAAGCAACGGTTAAAATACATTAGTATTTGTATACGTGTGCATTTGCTTCATACTTTGGTGGGCTAGCAATGTTTGAGATTTTACACTTTTGTCATTTTCGATGCCCTGCATACGCATGTGTGTGTGCATGAATGTATATGCAGAATGAACCTAAGTACATATTTTTAGTTGTGTGGTATAATCTATACAAAAAATAATTGTAAAATAAATAGATGTACTTAAATAAAAATAGTCGGCCAAATATTTTTAAATTTTTTAAATCTAAAAAGAATATTTGCAATCCCAAAAGCCCTCCCTTCACCTGTTAGAAATTAAATCATATATGTTGAGGCAGGTCAATAAATTCCAAAACAAATTACTCTCATACATATAAACATTCTGCATATACATTCATGCACACACACATGCGTATGCAGGGCATCGAAAAAGACAAAAGTGCAAAATCTCAAACATTGCTAGCCCACCAAAGTATGAATGCCCAGCATATTTATTAAGACTGACTAGGAGATACCCTATGCCCTAAACATTATTCGTTCATATATTGGCAAATCGACACGCACATTGATGCTAAACAAGAAAATATATATATAATAGGGCCGTAAATAATTTCCTTCTGCCTGTTACATACATTAGCACAGGCCAATATACCCGTTCCATCAATAGAAAAGTTATAAGTCCTCATCTAATTTCACAACAAGCGGCAGCGTGATCTGTGTGTACACAAGAATGATCATTTATGTATGTATGTATATCTATCATTCGAGTGTATACACATCGAGAATGGGCAAATGCAATAACAGCACTTGCTGGTGGCTGAGACGCAAAAACAGCACAACGTAAAAAGTACCCTTTGTTTGAATATTCAATTATTACATTATTATTATATTATTATATAAAATTTATTTTAAGTATTCAAATACAAAACAAGTTTATTTTATTTCGTATTTATTATGTTATATTCAACGTGTTAGATGATTTAATAATGCCCTACGTAATACCCAAAATATTAGTAAACATATATTATACATATCATATTGCTTTTATCTAGTTATTAAACGAAATTTAAAGTAAAGTCAAACTACCCTTCCTTGCTAGGCAGCAACAAGCGGATTGAAACAAAAACCTCGGCAAAGCTTGCCCAGCAAAATATGAAGCAAATGCACACGTATACAAATACTAATGTATTTTTACCGCCGCTTCCCCCTTTCCCCTAAAAGCCGCTGAAAGTGAATACCAACTGAAACATACTTGGGTCTCTCTGCTATGAGTTAACATTTTGAGCGAGCATAACATAATGTTAACAATCATGGGTCACTCTCGTTCACAGTTTAGTGGAAACCAAAACAGTACTAGAAATGTCCCATCTATAACATTATTTGGTTAGTGCTTATGGTTTCAGCTTTAACGAGCTTGCCCTCGACGACAAATCCGCTGTTGAGGAAATGCTCCCTTAATAGTTTGACCAAATTGGAATCGGGCTATATGGGTGGGTGAAGAATGGCTTGTGTTCAGTGATACCAAGATCTGAAAACATTTCATCTTCGATTGAAGTTATGCTGCCAACAACTGCTACAACCGTGTATCCGGCCTGGTGGATCTTCGATATAACTATGTCGATTTCGATCATCTGCATTTTTACATTGTGTTTAAAATACACGGGATGCATCCATGCTTTGGTAAGTGCGCCTGGCACTGCCACTCGCACGTAGCTCTTCCCTTCCACTGATGTGGACGAAAGCTGTATCTTGCCGATAAACAGCACACATAGCCGATCTTTGTCGGTAGTTAAATGCACGTCGTGCTGCATTATATAAATAGCCACGTCGAGCGGACCAGGCTTAATATCAGCATTGCGCAACCACTTTTGTAAGGTGGAAACGCTGGGCAAGAGAAACCCTTTGTCACGCAGATGGTGGTATGTTCCTGGCCCAGCTGCATGCAAACATAATCCATAATGTATGTCTTCTGGTTGCCAATTTTTTACTTTGCGACCGTGTTTTAAATTTTTAATCTGCGATTCCGTGAAGATCATACTCAGTGACTTGTTTAGTTTAAACGTTTTCTTCAACTTTTTGTCTTGATGTGCAATTTGTTCCTGCAAGTATTCGATATCTCTTGTTTGACTTTCGTGGGCCTGACAATCTCTTTGCTCGCAGCAAATTTGAAGAACGTTCTCCTCTTCATAAGATTCTTCGTTGTCATAAGATATTACGTTGGGCATAATGCTCTGCCGCTCTTCCTCCGTCTCCTCCATCTCCTATTCCACCACGTTCTCCTCGCCGTTTGCAAGCTCTTCGTTGCCAGGCAAAGGTTGCGCTATTTCATCTGGCATAAGGCGCATACGCTTTGATGGGCTGCTACATCCCATCAACTTTTCGGCATCCATTGGCTGGACATGATAACTGCATAACCTGGCGCCATCCTCGCTTCCGAAGGCGATCTTGTGGAATGTGTAACGCCTGAACGTTGTCCTCCAACAAAACACGGCATACTCCGCAATACGGCATTTTTTTTGGAAGCGATACAAGATGACAGCAGCTCAATGATTTACGTTTGGCACCAGTAAACTGACCTTGATGACGTTAAAACGGTTATGCGTGTATCATCCACATTTTTTGAACTAGATTCACCAACTTTGGTAGGAAGATATATGGTGACATCTACCAAAGATCTGCATCAAAAATTTGGATGCCACGCCCACGTCTGCAGCCTACCATTTAAAATCGGAAATTTCGATATCTCTTGCAGTTTTTAAGATAGAGCCCCCAAAGTCGGTAGAAATATAGAAGGCAACATCTACCAAAGATCTGCATCAAAAAATTGGATGCCACGCCCACCCAAGCTACCCGCCTTATAAAATCGAAATCGGCTATATCTTTAACAGTTTTTGAACTAGAGCCACAAAACTTGGTAGGAAGATAGATGATGATATTTAAAAGAATTTGATTCAAAAATTTGGATGACGCGCCCACCTCTGCCGCCCACCTTTTAAATTATGAAACACAGTTTTTGAGCTAAAGTCACAAAATTTGGTAACATGATAGCTGGCGATGTTTACCACATGGCCTACTCATTTCGCCCCTGCATTCCCCCTTATTAACCGTTCTTTTACTGGTATCAAAGTATTCCGCAGTCGGTTGCGTCCGACTGCAACTTTTACACTTGTTTTGCAATTTATATTGTTAACATTTTTTTTTTTTGCAATTTCTATTGCTAAATTTTTTTTTTTTTGCAATTTATATTGTCAACATTTGTTTTTTGCATTTCTATTGCTTAACTTTTTATTTGCAATTTCAATTGATCAGCGCATTGTTGTTGTTAGCAACATATTTTTGAAAGGGCGCAACAACTACATTTGGCAAGATGGGCTCGCTCATCAATTTCGATATGGTGTCCAGTATTTTGGTCTGCTCGTCATGACAAGTGTATGGCATTGCGATTTGAGTGTCAGCCGTATCCTGCCTAGTACTAAAAAGATGCTTCCAGTCATCAATTAGAGTAAACAGCTCGGCTAGCTTGTCGGCATTGTCTAGATCCAATCCAAGATCGGAGCAGAGTTGTATGGCACTAGCTACGGTTTTACTAAAGAGTTCCGTGGCCCATTTAAATTTTTGCGATCTATATTCAGGTGCTCCTCGCTGAGGTTAGGTTCATTTGAGGCGCTCAATTATCACCACCCTTATGGTTTCAGCTTCAACGAGCTTGCCCTCGACGACAAATCCGCAGTTGAGGAAATGCTCCCTTAATAGTTTGACCAAATTGGAATCGGAGTATAGTAAAAATACTTTTAACTCCGGGTTATATGGGTGGGTGAAAGTAGTAGGGAACTGGCGGTTCTAACTCAATTTAGGTGTGAAATTTCACACCTTTTTTATTTGATTGATTTATGACCCCTTCTATTTTGTTTGTTTGATTTATGACCCCATATATTTTGTTTGTTTGTTTTATGACCCCTTTTATTTTGTTTGTTTGTTTTTCTCAGACGATATAGGTCACTCCTGGTCTCACTATGACCTTGAATGACCATGGTATCACTATGACCTTAGATGACCCCTTTTTGTTTGTTTGTTTTTCTCAGACGATATCGGTCACTCCTGGTGACCACTTATATTTAATGATTATTTGTTTGTTTGTTTTTCCCAGACGATATAGATCACTCCTGGCCTCACTATGATCTTATATGACCACTTATATCTAATGATTATTTGTTTGTTATGTTTTGTAAAATACTTTATAATTTTTTGGTGTTTTTTAATATACATTTCTAGAGTGTTGCTGGTGCTATCCTAGATAAGGATGGATTTTGGTTTTGGGATAAGAAAATGCTAAAGACGGACTACAGATTTTCATTTTCGTCGAGTATTGCGGCTTATAGATAAGATAGTGTTAAATGCGTACTAAAATGCGTCTACAAATGTGTGTTCAGGTGCGCATGATTTAACATCAAGATGGGCTTGTGTATGTCTGGCTGGAGTGAGTATGTGTGTGTGTGTATGTGTGTACGTATGCATGTTCAGGTGCATGTGCAAGTGTGTGCGTGTGTGTGTGTGTGAGTGTGTATTGTTATGTAGAGATGCGCATGATTTACCATTAAACTGGGCTTGTTGATAAAAATGTGTTAAATTTGTACAGAACATGCTCATATTCGAGCTTATCAATTTGGGGGAAAGTGATTCTTGCTGATCCTCCTTCTGTGGTGCTATCCCTTTCTTGTACGTACGCAAGTTATTTAATTAATGATTAGCTCGCTAGAAAATAATTTATCCCTGATTTCAAAATGAATAAAAGGAGAGTTTTTTTTTGTGAGTTAATAATAAAATTTATTCATTAAATATAACAATTGCTATTATTTAATCTTTTGCTTAAATTTTTGTATTGTGAAATAATCTTCTCCAGTTTCGCTAGACGCATTCCATAGAAATAGCAGCCACATATGTCAACTCCCTCTGTAGCTAGATCGGATGACCAGGAGCATGTTGTAAGATGTTCACCAAATTTCGATTTTACTAGACGACAGCTTGTATACTTTGAGAAATACTCTCGGTATTCTTCAAGCAATTTGCGATGCTCGGGAAATAACATTTCATCAAATTCCTTCAAAAAATTGATTTTCCTTACAATTGTTGGCAATCCAAAGTTAGAGAACAGACCCATTTTGTACTTTACTTATAAAACTTTCAATCAAGACTGAATAAAATTTTCATTTTTACATCTCTTTTTATGTCTTTTCTCATATTTTTAAAACTCAATGCAAAGACTTGCATGTTCGAACATGTCTGACTAAATTTTTATCTCTGTTTTTCTCACGTTTCTATTTTTTCATTCTTGTGAAATTGCTTTCTAAATTGGTCTACATCCCTTTTAATTTCTTTACCCATCTTTTTCGAAATTTCAAAGCATAGCCGAGTAAGATCAATTTCTGCTTCATAGTCATAAATTATAATTATAATATTTGTTTCTTAATTGAGTTTTTAATAACGTGTTCCAACACAAAAATGTTGTAAGAAAAATTCCTAATCTTATAAACGACCTCCATGATTCCCCATCAAATTCAATTCTATTACCATACTGATTTAGTATTAATATTCGTTGCTTATCAGTTTTTCTAATTTTAAAATGACACCTAACACTTCCAAGCATTGGATGTTCAATTATTGTATCTGGCATTAGGAAGTCAAAGTGTTCAAGTTTCATTTGAATGTACTCTTTATATGCTAATAATTGCAGCCATTCCTCCTTTCCCAATCCAATAAAGTTATGTTTATGTTGCTGCATCCAAACCATAGGCGTGAACCCTCTACTCGTAGAAAAACCACACTTTAGTTTAAGCTCTAGATTCGCAAAATATTCAAATCCAAAAATAACTTCATGATCCTGATTTTTCCTTGAATTCTTTGATTTTTTTAAGTGAAGTGTGTCCATCTTGTTGAGGCTTTTGGGTCAAACTAAACATAAATTGTAACAAGTATGCTATTTATGGTATTGAATTGTCTGTAGTTTCTCAGTACATTATACACAACAGAAGCAAAATGGTCATAATTAATAGAAGCTCATGTGCTCTAGTTGACTTTCGATATGTGTTTGGAAACGAAAGGCAGTTATTCGTCAAAGAGTTGGCATTTATGCAAGCTGGATCTATCATACCCAATTTTTTTCACTTCAAACCACCCTATCACAAAAGGGAGCTGAATGAAGTGACTAGAAAAACTTTAAAGATAACCAAACGGTATGTCGATGATCTAGATTGGTCTGAAGGGGACATTTCCTATCTAAGTCTTGATGAAATTCTAAAACCATTGAATACCTTTACAACTGTTGTAGTGAGGGGTAGAACTAAGAAAGAGATTTTAGCTAAATATTTATACACACACATAATAGATTTAAATCTTGAACAGAGTTTGGCCCAATACCCAAACTTTTTTACAAATTGTAGAATACATAAGAAAATATCAAATCAATGTGCGCTCAACAATTTATTTAAACTGTTTGTAATCTTAGAAAGCTGTAACTTTGAAAATTAAAATAAAGTAAAAACTATGTTCTAATAAATTTCAACTTGATCTTTAATGGGTTTAATAAAAGGGGTACATTATATTTTTAATTAACTAAAATCTAATTTAAACTATACGTTGAACTAATCCAGTCAAGGGCGAATACTGTACAAGTCGATCATGCATAAGCAGACAATATACCTTAGTATTTCTCTCACTACTACTTTCAAGGTCGATCGAAACTCTTACATCGATTGGCCCAGTTTTTACTGTTTCGTTCTGATGAGACAAATCCACAACAACCATCGGTGCCTTATCTCTAAACTCTTGTGGTGTTAGCAATGGTTCGGGTTCCTTCATATAATAGCTTGTCTGAAACCCTGTATACATATCATACAAACTGGCAAAACGTTCTCGCTTAAAATTTATATTCATATCATCGTACGGAAAGTTCTCTGAGTTCAGGTATACTTTTATGTTTCTCAAATGATTTTGTATAAATTTATTACCCGCTATAAAAGCAATTATAGCAAACCGAGGGCGTTCTCTGTTAGCTGCAAGCTTAACATTCCAAACATGTTGTGTACCTTCTGCTAATGCTGGATTCAGGTAACAATCCCAACTGCGGAACGTAAGTGGGAGTGAGCCCCCACTCTTAGTTAGACTAAACTTTTGCAACTTCTTTTCATCACTTAAAGTTACATGTGGTATTTTCCATGTAATGTTAGAAATATTTAATATATACTCAGTACTCCCAAGTTTACTGTAATATACATCCCCCATATTTTTAGTAATGAGTAATATTAATTCATGTTTACAATTTAGTAAGACCTTGTTATAGTCTTCAGCAAATCCAAGTAAGTATTTGAGAGGAATAGAAAAATTAAAATAGCCGTTTGCGAGCTGTCGGTCCTCTCCATTAAACCATCCAGAATTTTCTAACATTCGGCTCTCCGTATAATTTAAGGAAATATAGCTTTTTAAGGTTGTTGAAATACCAACAAAGCGAGTACGATCAATTTCAATTCCATTAAGTTCATAGCGAACCTCATCAAATAGATAACTCATACAATTGTTTTTAAGTTGCCCATCTGTAGCAATCGAACCATCTGCCAAACAAATCGAGCCTTCAACATTAATAAAACTCTCACAAGGTAAAACATATAAGTCCTGATTCTGAATTGTAATTCTGACTTCATCATTGCTTTTAAAGGCTTGTAGGTAAGGAGAATAGCTGTGATATTCTTTTTTAGTAATACTCTCATCTGAATATGCTTTATCTCGAACATTTAATACACTACTCATTATTTTCGTAGTTTAAGTCCCAATGATTTCAAAAATAATATGTTCTCAAGTAGTAGAATTCAAAGTGTTATCTGCCGGCAGATAGCCTGCATTTTTATTATTATAAATAATCATTCTCGTCGCCTCAAGTGTAAGCGTAGTGTTATGCTCTCTTTTCTTAAATTTACCAAATTGCCGTTCTGGTCAACAATTCGTATTATCAGCGAGTGTATCTCTCTCGTGTTCACAGACAAATAAATGAGATTATTTGGTTTCTCACTCAATTTATACCCTGGCGGAACGTTAAGTGCAAACTCATGTAGAACATGACTCGACTGCTCATTAACATATGATCCGCTAACAATATTACATTCCAAACGTATGGTATTGACTTTCAAAATGTCAACAGGCTGATCTGATATGTGTAATGCATTAGGCTTAAGTTCTTTTCTATTAAATCCGAATAATTGTCCAATAGAACGCTCTTTGTTGAAGTATATTGAGTCTTCTTTAGTAGATATCCCTACTTGAAGGGTATTGTTGTTGCTCTCGATCAGGGGATGTTTGGATTTATTTGGTTCTTTTTTCTGCATTTTCTCGCTAATAATTTGATTTATATCATCAAGCTCATACGATCCCACGGGGATCTCAATAACATGCTCTCCAACATGGAATAAATTATTGTCATGGTCAACATTTGGGATCGAGTTGTACATATGAAAATCAATTAGTGCGCACTCATACCTTCCACTCAACTCGATAGGGGGGGTGATAGTTTGCTACTAAAATAGCGTCGTTACCCGTTAATGTCAGTGTTGTTGTCATTCCGAAAGATTTATGATAAGTGAATTTAAAGTAAAAGTTTCAATCATTTTATTTTAAATTTGAATGAACTCTGCGAATCCTCTTCTATATCGCCCATTATCTAAGGGATCGTCTTTACTTAATAATAAAAATACGTATTTTTCTTTCCAACAAAATTGATAAATTTTCTTAAATGAATCAAGCGTCATGTCTACACCCACATGGTCCTGATACACGTGTTTCATATTTAAATCATCTTGTCGAAACATAATAATTAAATTTGCATTATCACGCACAAGATGCTTCGGGATACGTGTATAAGTTTGACACAAATAGAACGCGTCTACGCTACTATGTCTTCCCATACAGAAGTATGCACGAATATTATCCTGTTTTTCACATGCTACGTCATCAAAAATCATTATAGAGTTTTTTTGGCATCGCTTGGTGCTATTACATTTTCATTGTCAGAAAACGTAAAGTATCCCATTCCTTTTATTGGGCCTATAAGTGCCTTTAAGTATTCATATTTCGGCTGATATAAGGACTTTGAATACAAATAAATGTTCTCAAACTTTAGACCGTTGGGGCTTTCAATCAAACTAATCATAACATTAGTTTTTCCACAGTTAGAAGGTCCGACAATAAGAGCTCGTATTGAACTTGGTAACAAGCAACTATGTCTGAGTTGTTTGATATCACCGCTCTTAGAATCGATATTTTTCACCTCTATATCAGTTTTTTGTTTTATTAAACGCATATTAGTCCTATTCTTTTAATCAACTCGTTACTCACTTAAACGTTCTTGATGAATAAACATCAAATAAAATGGTGATGTGCTTTTATAAACCTAATAGTAGCAAGTTACCGCTCTATCTGGGTGGAGGTATTGTGAATAAAATAATCAACTCTCTTCCAGTTGAACTTGACATACCAGGATATCAGTTTTGTGGCCCCGGAACAAAGCTTAAAACTCGTTTAGAACGTGGGGATAAAGGAATCAATCCCTTAAATTCCGCTTGTAGGGAACACGATATAGCCTATTCTAATCATAAAGATTTGCAAAATCGTCATATAACTGACAAAATACTAGCTGAAAGAGCGTGGGAGCGAGTTAAGGCCTCTGATAGTTCTCTTGGAGAAAAGTCTGCTGCATATTTCGTTACCAACGCAATGAAAGCAAAGAAAAAATTTGGAATGGGTATCAAACAAAGACCAAAGAAACAAAAACAATGTAAAAAAAGGAAAGATTTTATGAATCTCGTAAAAGTCGCAAGCAAAGTGTTGAAGAAAGAAAAACCATTCGACATACAATCTGCCATCACAGTAGCGCGAAAGGCAATAAACAACAGCATCGGAAATAAGAAAACGAAAAAAGTAATAATTCCTAGAGTAATTAGCGTTCCTAAAATTGGTGGCTTTCTACCACTTGTACCAATCTCAACAGCGCTCAGTGCATTAGGGGGACTTGCATCAGGTGGGGCAGCTATTGCTAAAAGCATAAACAACGCAAAAAATGCTAAAAAAAAAAAGAGCTGGAAAAAAATTTAAGCCATAGCTTTAGGTAATGGCCTGTATTTGAAACCATATCAAAAAGGATTTGGAATAACCACAGATAAAAAAAATAAATTTTTTTAAATGAGCTGCCCAATAAACCGCTTACAAACATAGATAAATTAAATAAAAAGTCAAATAAAAAGGCAAATACAAATATGTATACCTTTATAATTATACATATCTTTTAAATTTAAATTTACTTTAGTTTACTTTACTTTAATTCATTTTACGTTACGTGACTCGACCCACTGTGCGTTTGTTAAAAGCACTCAATTAAACATGTGCAAAGAACACGAATAACTCAAACGAAAAAGCACAACAACAACCACATCTGCGCTTGGCCGGCACTTGCATAAAGAAGAGTGTGTAAGAGAAGCTTAACACCTGTGCGAGGGCAATGATCGGAACAGCTGATCTGGTTGCTGCTCTGCTTCTCACTTTAGGTTTTGTTTCTTCTTTAAGAGAAAACTTACGTGTGCAATTCCTCGCTGAAAGGCCTTTCTGAGAGCTGCATGCATTTATGGGATTGATGTTTAGTTGAGATATATTTTGTCTTCTGCATCCACTTTAATTATTTGGGTTTGGGCTGTTGTCGTTGTCTTGGTATATATGTACATACATATGTTTATGCATATACATAGATACATATGTCTTTATTTTTATGTTCTTGTTTGTTACACTGGTTTTTGGTTTTTTGGTTATTTATTATTCTTTCACTGCATTAATATTTTTCACGTATATCTTTAGTTAGTGTTTCTTTTTCTATGCCATTTATGAATTTTATTAACATTTTTGATCGCTTATATTTTTCTAACTTTCTCAAATTTCATTTGCAGCTATAAATATTATTTTTCAGAGATAATTTTTTTTTTTTTTTTTCGTTTTTAAACGAATATTTTCACACACATGGTATTATTTTGGGGTAGTTAATAAAATATATTTATTTTAAATCACTCCGCCTTTGATATGCCCATGTGGCAGTTTTGGGGAAGAAGAAGCAGCGTTTAGTTGGCACACACAGTCTGCCGCGGGGACCTTGTCTTGGCGCTGTGTATAGTGCTTCCAGATGGGGCTTCGAGGATCGGCGAGCGGCGCAGCGCAAGCGGATCTCGGATGAACTTGGCCTCCGGAACTCACTCGCCAATGTCCAAATTCCACTGAGGTAACAAAAAAAGGAATGCCGTCTCCCGCCGGTCACGATGCACCTTACCAGCCGGTGGGTAGTGCGTGTGGGCTGAGATGACGGCAAGTTGCAGGCACTTGGGGAGGGCAATTCCTAATTAGCAAATGTTAAAAATTAGCAATTGCAAAAAAAATAACTTCACTGGCACGTACCGGAACTATTTATCCGAACAAAATAGTTTTTAGGCGGCAAAATCGGGGTTGCCGGACAATGATGCGGTCGGATTTAGTTTTCCTTACTTTTGGTTGGGTTGGCACATGTAATTTGCAAAAAAATCTAACACAAGCTCGTGTGCTATATAGACCGACTTTTAAAAAGAAAGGTTAAACGCATGCTCACGTCGGCTTATAAACGCCGGCAGAGCTTTGCGGCTGCGACAAACACAGAGTTATCTGCGTGGGCGTCGGCGCTTTAGTGCAGCGGCAAATTAGTGCAGCGATGATAACTTATTAATACTAATTGCATGCACGACAGAAAGCTGACAGCTATAAGAAATTTTAGCCGCGTTCATTTGAATTGAAACTAACGACCGTTACACACCCCGATAATATCCCACCGTTAGACGGAATATTAGCGGGAATTAGACACGTATGTCTTTTGCATGAAAGGTTCCGATTTCTTTACCTTGCAAGTTCTCTAATATATAGAAACAATTTCCTACTTTTCTTTTTATACGGCATTTTAGAAATTGTGGGGCAAGTTTCGCGTTTATATTTTGTGTAAATTTGCTTAGTGCAAAATTACGACGAAAAACTTCTTGGCCTTCTCTGAAGGAAATCGGTTTGGAACGCAGATTATATGTCTTCACATTGCGTTCGTACGCGCGATGTATATTTGCTTGGATATCCTTGCGCATTAACGCCAAGGTATCTTCTCGAGAGAACGGGACAACCGACTCCTCAAGCAGCGATAACTCTTTGAGAAGCTTGTAATCGTCACCATGGGTGATCATATCTATGCCGAATAGGGCGCGATATGGTGAACATCCGATTGATTGGTGAAGCGCAGATCTTAATGAACATGAAATGCTTGTTAAATGGACATCCCAATCAGTTTGATCGTGTTTTAAATATGATCGCACTGCAGCTAGCAACGATCTATTTACACGTTCAGCCGCGTTACTTTGCGGCGAGTATAACGCAGTGTAAGTGTGTTTGATGCCTAATTCGGTGAGAAAGGCATTAAACTCATTTGCCTTAAATTGTGTACCATTATCACTAACGATAGATTCCGGTACGCCATAGCAATGAAAGATTTGAGTTACAAGATACTGCTGAATGATACTAGCAGTAAATTTCTTAAGGGGGTACAACCAATGAAATTTGCTAAAATGGTCCAACACAATCAGTAAACCTACGTGTCCATTTTTGCTGCGCGGATACGGTCCTAGTAGGTCAATATACAAACGCTGAAATGGACGACACGTGGGACTATGAACTCCCATTGGTGGACGTAACGTATCATTAGGGGCTTTAGTCTGCTTACAAATTTCACATTTTCGAACATACTCTCTAACATCCTTTGCAAGGCCGGGCCAAAAAAGATGACGTCTCAATTTCTCTATTGTTTTATGCATCCCTGCATGAGAAGAAGTAAGACTATCGTGTGCTTGCCTAAGAACATCTTTACGAAGCTGGTCGGGGACCCATAACTTCCATGAGAGTTTATCTAAAACCGGATCGCCAACAGAATGATCTGTCCGAATGTACAGGAACCGGTCGACGATCTTTAAATCGGGAAATTTCTCGGGGCTTTGACGACACCTATCTTTGAGAGACGTATACTCGGTTTCTTCAAAGGCATCAGATTGGAGGTCGATAATGGGGTTCATATCTAGCTCTAGCACTTCATTCTCCGCTAACCGAGAAAGAGCGTCGGGGACTACATGGTCTTTACCTTTCCTGTGGGAAATGGTAAATTTAAATTGCTGCAACCGGAACACCCATCGAGCGAGACGACCGGACACATTTTGCTGGCGCATAAGCCACAACAAACTGGAATGGTCCGTAACAACCTCGAAATCCTGAAGCTCTAAGTAGCATCTAAATTTCTCAATGGCTAAAATTACAGCCAAGCACTCACGTTCAGTGACGCTGTAATTACGTTGAGCACGGCTCAATTTCTTAGACATAAAAGCCACTGGCTTTTCTTCATCTTCGTCGGACAACTGAACTAGAACGGCTCCTATTCCGTAATCGCTGGCGTCACAATGTAAAAAGAATTTTTTGTGAAGTCAGGGTTCGTCAGGATTGGGGCAGAGGTTAAAAGGCGCTTAAGCGTGTCCATAGCTTCTTGCGCGTCCGGAGTCCAAATAAACTTCTTTTTCGTCGACAATACTTCCGTGATGGGAAACGTATGTTCCGCAAAACCTTGGATAAAACGTCTGTACCATCCACACACACCTAAGAAACCGCGAACTTGTTTAAGGTTCTTTGGCGGTGGCCAGTTCACGATACAGGATACTTTTGATGGGTCTGTAAAGATACCTCCACTACCGATCACATATCCTAAATAGTTGATGCTTGTGACACAGAACTGACTTTTAAGAACGTTAAGTGTCAAGTTAGCTTTGCGAAATTGCTCAGCCAGGCGAACTAAAACGGCTAAATGAGAAGGGAAATCTTCGGACACTATACACAAATCATCCAGGTATCCAAATACACAGTACCGAAGATCAGCTGGTATAACCTCGTCCATGAGGCGACACATCGTTGAAGGGGCGTTACAAAGTCCAAATGGCATGACCTTGAATTGGTATAATGGTCGACCGGGCACTGTAAATGCGGTAAGAGGCCGCGATTCGGAACTTAGCTCGATTTGCCAATAAGCATCCTTAAGGTCAAGCTTAGTAATAAGATTGGCCTTCGGCAATCGTGAAAAGATTCCATCAATGCTAGGCAACGGGTAAGCGTCTTTTTTAGTGGCGTCATTTAGTTTTCTAGCATCTAGACAGATTCTAACTTTGTTAGGCTTGACTACTAATCGTAATGGCGAACTCCAAGCACTAACAGAGGGCTCAATAACATCAAGTTGGATCATTCTATCCAGCTCGTTATATAGAAGTTGTTCTACTGCTGGACTCACTGGGTAGAATCTTTGCTTTACAGGCTTTGAGTCTCCTACATCAATATGATGTTGTATCAGAGTAGTTCGGCCTAAACTATCTGCAGCGCTGGGAAACAATAGTTTGACAACTTCAAGTTGCTGTCTTTGCTGAGGACTCAAAGGAAAGGAATTTGTTGTATCAGCGGCAACGGTTTCGGTTTGGGACCCCAGCGAACTTATTATATTCGGGGCAAGTGCGAAAGTTCTCCAAAAGTCATGACCAAGAATGAGTTTCTGTTTGATTGATGGGATTACATACAACTTCATGGGTTGCTTCTGAGATTTATAAGTCATATCTACCTGTAACACTCCAACAATTTCTTGGCTTGCACCATCCGCTGTTCTAACATATGATTTCAGGGACTTAAATTCAGGGAATTTGGTATAATTTTTGTCAGCAAGCGAGGAACCAATGCAGCTTATGTTTGCTCCTGTATCTAACAGACCAAGTTCTGTAGAATCCAGAAACGAAACTTCAGCATAGCTTCGCATATCCTGCTGATTACTAAAAATAGTGGAGACAAATAATTTTTTTGTTCTCTTGACTTCATTGTAATATTGTCGCAATCGTATTGTACGATTGTTGACCCTAGGCTCTAAATTCTTAAATATTCGATTTTTCACTTCATTATAATTTTGCAGTCGTGCAGCAAAAGGCTGCTGATGCAAGGGAATAACTTGAGTTGCAGACTCAAAGTTGCTAACACTTGATAAAGGGTTAGGTAAATTCGGAGTTATAGCATCCTTTAGTTTTTTGGGGGCATCCGGTTTTGCGCGGGTGCACCCGACTGCCGGTTTTCCGACCGTTTGCGTATACAATTCTGGCATTGGGGCTTATATATGTTTGGGGCACCACATCCATAGCAGAATATGCGCCTCTCGGCCAAACAATTTTCCCACACATGGCCTATCTCCTCGCAGTTCCAACAATTTATATTGGTACTACGGAGGGCAGCAATTTCCGACTCAGCCACCGACTCTTCCTCTTTATCTGAGACAGATTCAGTAATGGCATAAACTTGTCTTCGGGGAGGAACAGCTTTTGGCTTGGCTACGTTCTTAACTCGAAAGTTAATTTCGTATGACAAATTTTCACTCATTTGTACCAACCGGCGTAAATGACCAACTGAATGTACCGGCTAATAAAGCAGTTTCTCTCGAGTCTCAGGCAACAAGTTATTTTTTAAGATCTCGATTAATTCTTCCTCGTCAATTCTCACGGAAGATTTATCAATCAGACCCGCAACAGCATCGTGAAACAACGCAAAAGGTTCACCTTGTTTCTGCTTTCTGGCTCTAATTAATTCTTTGCTCATAAAATCTGATCTATAATCACGATATTGCTGTCGAAGAGAAACACACAAATCTGACCACATTATTCTATCCACTTGTTTGTGGTAGCGCCAGTACCAATCACGAGCTTTACCTGTGAAAAGTACATATATGTATTTACATAAGGCTGTGAAGTCGCTGTCCAGAGTTTCATCGGTCAGAGACTTTACCCGATAGATAAACTCTTCTACTCCTAAACCATCAACAGATCCATCAAAGTGTAGATTCCATTTCTGGATAATCTCAGCTGCTTTGGGATTTGGCTGTGACGATCTATTTGCAGAGAACCTTGCATCACTGTGCACGGGTGTGACTTGTCTATCACTAGGAACGGAATGATTACTACTATTTAAGGATGACACCACTCTAGTGACCGTTTGTTCTATCATGTTCTGGATCAGAACATAATCTATTGGGGTGTTATCTCGAAAGGAATTGCGTCCTCGGGCTGGCCTACCTCTCCCTCGAGTAGCATTGGCATTTGGGGGAACAACGACTCCAGGGTTGTTGCTTTGGCTACCATCAAGCACAGACGCATGCGAACCACTAACATTCAGCAGTGTAGGCTCTATGACTTGCTGGACAATAGGGTTTGGTTGTTGGACTCTATTTAATGCTCGAGAAAGGTTTCGAGTAATAGCTCTTTGCGCAACTGGTGCAGTGCGAGGAGCGGGTTGCTTTATTTGGGGCGAACAATTACCAACGACGAGTTTGGGCTCACGAGGAGCTATCGGAGCCTGACAAATAAAACAGAATGGATTTTTTTCTAGCCAACCTTCCAAGCAGGTCTTAGGAAAAACATGCTTACAAGGGCTAAACAAGTATGGCTGTGTATTTTCCATGTCTTGGCTACATATGGCACACTGATTCATATTTTGAACCAGTTCCGGTTCGTTTCGATTCGGGGAGTGACTAACTGGCATTTCCATATTAAACTGATTTCCTGGGTTTGGGCATAATTTTTTACTTAAAAGGTAGAAGGATTTAAGGCGATATAAATTTAAAAGGACGAAACAGTTGGGTTTATTGAAACTAATGGATAGAATTTAAGTCAGCCGATTTGCTAATATAGCATAACAAGACGGCAAGGATACGCTAGGCAGCATGATCTCAAGTTCTCGTCAGATCTCACTAACAATTTGCAAATTAGTTAACGAACTTCCTATCTTTTATCTTGCTATACTTTCCACACTTAATCTTTTTAAGATAATAAGAAGAAAAATGTATCACTAGCAATCAGTACTGGTATCCTGACAGAATACGCAATATTCTGGAATTGCTTGTGACAATCCGAAAACTCATCCTCCTCAAAAGGCAAGTGCACAAAGCATAAAAACAAAAACGAGCGTAATTTTGTGCAGATTTTCTTTTTTTTTTTCTTATGATATCCGATGTTATTTGCTATCGCTTTCATATTTGGGTGAATACAATATTAAAATTGCGGCTTAGTATCCAATCCGAATAACTAGCTTCGCAGACATTAATAATTGCTATACAATCCTTTTTCTCAACTTGCGGGAGTTAAACTTGAAAAAATCTAAACAACATCAGCATGCGTGATATTCAAACTAATTTAAAAAAATCTTTACACAATCGGGACGTGTGACCACTGAACCGGTTTTAGTGGACTAAGTCCACAAAACACAGCCTAGAAAGCCCCACGGGTTGGTCGCCAAAATAATTATGCAACGTCGTCAAAGGTTGGTCCCACAGTGCCGCTGCAACAGTGGGCTTGGTACCGCCGGGTTAGGAGCAACACCTCTAACCACAGACTCTGGTCGACTGATATGGCCATTGGGATCCTCTGGTTCCGTAGCTCTTTCGGGTATGGGGGGTTCGTTGCCAGGATCGACCAACCTACACAATCATTAAAAAGAATAGGATCCCTACTGAAACTAATATCCACAGGAAACTTAACGTAAACCCGTTTCAAATACTAATAAACACTACCAAAACAACTAAAACTGAGAAAAGATCTGTTTTATCCCTATATATTTATTCGCCAACATTTATGTAACGGCCCCACGTTGGGCGTCAAAAATACCTATGTAACGTGGTAACCCTGTTAAGCCCCACGTTTCGGGCGTCACAAAATATGCGAGGTCTAAGCTGTTGATTGACCTTCGCCGTCTTTACCCTCCCAACCTGGATCTTCGGTGTGAATGATTCGGAAGATCCCCTTGTTTAATCTACTCCTACCTCTTTTAGATAATTATGCCCTCCAGGAAATTACACACAAAAACTTAGCAATTCATTTTCTTATACGTTGATATGCGTAATTTATTAAACATGACTTAAATTTAAATAAAACATTTTTTTTATATTTATTTATCTTTCATTTTCTGCTTCATTTCTTTTCTTTATCTTGTAATTATAATAGCAAAGAGTGTCGCTCAAATTCGGTATTTACTATTATAAACTCTTTAAAAGAGCGATGAGAGCCTTTAAAAATATCTAAGTAACTATAATGGCAAAAGAAAACTAACCAAAAGTATACTGCGGAAAAATAATAATGATTAATGCAGAATAATAATAATTTTATATAATTCCCACATATAATTTAAGCAACAATTAATTGCAATTAAATAAAAAGTCAAATAAAAGGCAAATACAAATATGTATACCTTTATAATTATACATATCTTTTAAATTTAAATTTACTTTAGTTTACTTTACTTTAATTCACTTTACGTTACGTGACTCGACCCACTGTGCGTTTGTTAAAAGCACTCAATTAAACATGTGCAAAGAACACGAATAACTCAAACGAAAAAGCACAACAACAACCACATCTGCGCTTGGCCGGCACTTGCATAAAGAAGAGTGTGTAAGAGAAGCTTAACACCTGTGCGAGGGCAATGATCGGAACAGCTGATCTGGTTGCTGCTCTGCTTCTCACTTTAGGTTTTGTTTCTTCTTTAAGAGAAAACTTACGTGTGCAATTCCTCGCTGAAAGGCCTTTCTGAGAGCTGCATGCATTTATGGGATTGATGTTTAGTTGAGATATATTTTGTCTTCTGCATCCACTTTAATTATTTGGGTTTGGGCTGTTGTCGTTGTCTTGGTATATATGTACATACATATGTTTATGCATATACATAGATACATATGTCTTTATTTTTATGTTCTTGTTTGTTACACTGGTTTTTGGTTTTTTGGTTATTTATTATTCTTTCACTGCATTAATATTTTTCACGTATATCTTTAGTTAGTGTTTCTTTTTCTATGCCATTTATGAATTTTATTAATATTTTTGATCGCTTATATTTTTCTAACTTTCTCAAATTTCATTTGCAGCTATAAATATTATTTTTCAGAGATATTTTTTTTTTTTTTTTTTTTTTTTAAACGAATATTTTCACACACATGGTATTATTTTGGGGTAGTTAATAAAATATATTTATTTTAAATCACTCCGCCTTTGATATGCCCATGTGGCAGTTTTGGGGAAGAAGAAGCAGCGTTTAGTTGGCACACACAGTCTGCCGCGGGGACCTTGTCTTGGCGCTGTGTATAGTGCTTCCAGATGGGGCTTCGAGGATCGGCGAGCGGCGCAGCGCAAGCGGATCTCGGATGAACTTGGCCTCCGGAACTCACTCGCCAATGTCCAAATTCCACTGAGGCAACAAAAAAATGAATGCCGTCTCCCGCCGGTCACGATGAACATTACCAGCCGGTGGGTAGTGCGTGTGGGCTGAGATGACGGCAAGTTGCAGGCACTTGGGGAGGGCAATTCCTAATTAGCAAATGTTAAAAATTAGCAATTGCAAAAAAAATAACTTCACTGGCACGTACCGGAACTATTTATCCGAACAAAATAGTTTTTAGGCGGCAAAATCGGGGTTGCCGGACAATGATGCGGTCGGATTTAGTTTTCCTTACTTTTGGTTGGGTTGGCACATGTAATTTGCAAAAAAAATTTAACACAAGCTCGTGTGCTATATATAGACCGACTTTTAAAAAGAAAGGTTAAACGCATGCTCACGTCGGCTTATAAACGCCGGCAGAGCTTTGCGGCTGCGACAAACACAGAGTTATCTGCGTGGGCGTCGGCGCTTTAGTGCAGCGGCAAATTAGTGCAGCGATGATAACTTATCAATAATAATTGCATGCAAGACAGAAAGCTGACAGCTATAAGAAATTTTAGCCGCGTTCATTTGAATTGAAACTAACGACCGTTACAAGACACATCTCCAGCTCATAGCAACAACAACTGCTGAGAGAAGGGAGAAAAACGTGAATTAGTAATGGTATTTATACTATTCACATATAA
The DNA here is from genome assembly GCA_018152825.1 of Scaptomyza hsui. Lineage (NCBI taxonomy): Eukaryota > Metazoa > Arthropoda > Insecta > Diptera > Drosophilidae > Scaptomyza > Scaptomyza hsui. The sequence continues at coordinate 487,929 of JAECXO010000050.1, read as the reverse complement.
AATTCACAACACTTGGCAATTCACACACGGATAAAAAACGATGACATCAAATACCAGCAACATCTTCACATACATCAACGGAAAGGCACATCTCTAAGCTTTCGTATGGTTGCATCCGCAGCCCACTCGGATGTTCCTATCGAATTTTCGTAGCACCAAACGAAAATTGAGTTTTTTGCTGCACGCAGTCATCTTGGTCCCCTTTGTCGTCTTCGATTTTTTCCGACGGCATTGCGTGTGGCCGTCCAGCAAATGAATAACAGCAAATGAATAACAGCAACGTCACCTGATAGAAAAAGGGAAAAGGAGTGTATTATTAAAATAAACTATACTTACCTGATGAGCGCGTCCACACCACCAAAGGAGAAGAAAATATTGTTATTTAAAAATACACATATTTTGAATACAACACAATATGCATAGCAGCGTGGCAGGCTGCTGTGCGATAAAGATATGCATCTCACCATTAACATCTTGGATCATATCGCCAATTCGTCGTTGGATCAACATCATCACCAATGGTTTCTTTCACAGGCGTCCTATACCATCACAGCGCCCATCGAATAACTCTGAAAAGAAAATAGAGAAGAAAGTAATGCTCATTAACAAAAAGGGTAAAAACATAATATTGGAGACGACATTATTGTCATTATTACCTGGAGTCAAACACAACAGCTTTCGCCAATCAGCAACATGAGTCACAAATTGCAACAGTATCTGCCTACAATTGCAAAATGTAGCCAAATACCTGCAAGTAAATAATTAAATTAAAACGGAATTTACCAACTGCTAAAATTTTCAAAATCACGTTCGATTCATAAATATGCTTACCGATGTCATAATCATTATTGATATTGATGGCACTTAAGTAGCCAGCTCATGAGATTTAAGCATCTATCATTCATCCTGCTCTATGCGGGGAATGAACATGCATATGCATATATGTATACGCACATAGCTCCGCTTTGCTATAAAAAGAAAAAAGTCATTTAACCAAAACTAATATTCCGTATTAAAAATATAATTTAACTTGTGAATGAGTTCTTTATTAAAATGAACTAATTCACGCTCGTTTTTTTAATAATATGGTCAAGCTCTCGACCATATCTGCAATATTTGACTCGCAAATAACGGCTGAAAGGATTGATGCTGTCCATACAACACCCAAGGAAAACAATGAGTAACAACACCTCACTCACATCTCTCCAATCGCTGATAATGGACTCTCTTTTTGGCCATGTTTATTATCACTCTTCAAAAAAAAAATAATAACAACCAAAAACGCCGCAACTCAGCCGGTCAGCTCCAACGTTGATGTTCACCTGAAATACATAATCAATTTTCGGAATTTTCAGCAACTAATGATGTACAGCCAACAACAACAACAGTAGCATACACATCATTTTTATGCGCGGTCCACTTTGTCGCCTTAGCAAGCGGCATCGCATCGGGCCCGTACAAAAAAAACTTCTGCAGCGGATCAACATTCAACATCAATGGTTGCCTGCAAAAAAGAAGAAGAAGAAAATTAATTTTTCATAATTTCTTCGCCAACTGCTGTTTAATGATTTACAAACAACATCAACTCCAGTAACTCACATGTGGCCAATTACTCGCAATATGCCGCCCAGTCCGTGCGCTGCGAATATTATGTGCAGCCTTGGCATTGGGCAGCATCAACATCTATTGCGCTGGCCCGTCGTACACACGCAAACAGCAGATAAACTTGCAGCCTCCTAAGCCACAGCAATTTGTGGCCCCTAACATTGGGAATAAATCGCATCACATCAACGCCACTAACCTGTAAAACACGGATTAACCATTCAACCAGAAATTACTTACCTAGCACTCCGAACGGCATCCAGCGGCATACTTCTTGCATCATCCTTCAGTCCAGCTCCAGTCACCAGAAATCTGAAAAGAAAAAAAGAGTAAATAATATTAATATTTAAGTTTTTAATGTATTTTCTCGCCAAAACTGTGTTTTTTGCGCATGCAATTTGCATTCGCAAAACACAATACAGCGCTGCAATGTCTAGTGTTGCATAACAACAACATTGTAACAGAGTTGCAATAAACAAGTTGTCAGCTTTTTATACCCCAAACCCATGAAATGGGTAAAAGGGTATAATGGTTTTGTGCAAAAGTATGTAACAGGCAGAAGGAAGCATCTCCGACCCTATAATGTATATATATTCTTGATCAGCATCATCTAAGTCCTAGGCAGTACAAGTTTGTTTCCGATTTTCGAAAAACTATTTCCGTTTTCGATATACACATGCAATCGATTACAAAAATTTCTCGGATTTGAAAAATGTAAAAATGGCGGTTGAAATAATGGGTAACGATATAACTTTTCTGAAAATTTCATCGAAATCGGTTGAGAAATACCAGAGATATCGAAGATTGAAGATGCATACAGACAATGACTGTATGCGTTATGTACAGGGTTCGGAGTATCTCCTAGTCGGGAAATCTCGACTAGAGCCTTCTTACTTGTTTTTCTATGAAATATGGCAACGCCAAATAAGAATGTACAAATTCAAATTTTTAAATTGTAATTCAAATTGCTTAATTTTATGCACTTTTTATGTTATATTTACAATTTATGTAAATTAATACTGTTCAGTAACGTACCTTCAGTATCTTGTTAAAAATTTTGTAAAATTTTTCTTAATTCATAAGAATAGGTTCAATACTATTTATAATAGATTGCTCACACAAGAGTAATGAGATAAGTACGAATGTTAAGAGAAACATATGTTAAAGCTGGCATGCGTACACAATTGTTGCCGGGTCGCCATAGTGTGCAGACGTCTCTACGTCTAGTTCCTTTGTTTTTTCTGTGCTACGATACGTATTAATAAAGCGACAAGTCACACTTGTTTTATAACACATCTGGCGCTGCAACAACAATCGCAGCCCAGCCTATACCGCCTGGCAAAAAATATGCAAAACTGCTAATTTGCAAATACATCTGCTTGCCAGCGCGTATCGCCAATACTCCAACAATCCGGAAAAACTGAACTTACCTGACATCCCGTGGCATCCTGAGGCATCCTGTGGCATCCGTGAATCCTGCGCATTCAGTCGCGTGGTCCGAGGTCGTCACCTGAAAAGAGAAGAAACATTAAAAACTAATTAATTTTGGTTTTATAACAACACATCTGGCGCTGCAACAACAATCGCAGCCCAGCATATACGCCTGGCAAAAATATGCAAAACTGCTAATTTGCAAATACATCTGCTTGCCAGCGCGTATCGCCAATACTCCAACAATCCGGAAAAACTGAACTTACCTGACATCCTGTGGCATCCTGAGGCATCCTGTGGCATCCGTGCATCCTGCGCATCCAGTCCTGTGGTCCGAGATCGTCACCTGAAAAGAGAAGAAACATTAAAAAACTAATTAATTTTGGTTTTATAACAACACATCTGGCGCTGCAACAACAATCGCAGCCCAGCATATACGCCTGGCAAAAATATGCAAAACTGCTAATTTGCACATTCATCTGCTTGCCAACGCGTACTGCAAATTCTCCAACAATCCGGAAAAACTGAGCTTACCTGACATCCTGTGGCATCCTGAGGCATCCTGTGGCATCCGTGCATCCTGCGCATCCAGTCCTGAGGTCCAGAGGTCGTCACCTGCAAAGAAAAAGAAAAATAAATAAAATCACTATTGGTTTCAAAAAAAATACATGTGAATAGTAATTAAGTTATCGACAACATATCGCACAAGCAAATATTACAGAAAATATTAAATACATTGTTGTGGCTTCTAAATTGTTAATAATTAATTGTTATTTACTTTTATCAAATCAATTAGATGTAAACAAATAAAGATGTATGTTTATCGACGATAAATTTAAATCAGAGTTGCATTTACAAAGAAAAAATGGAATGAAAAAAAAGTTCATTGTGTAAATACGAAGAACTTTTAAGACAGAATGAAAAAATAATGATGAAAAAAGTTCAACGTGTAAATCGAGTCTAGACATGAACTATTTCTGCACTCTAACTAATGTAAGTTTCTTTATTATTACAGTTTTCAAAAGCTCATAAATTGTTAACAGTTGTTTCTTACAGCTAGTCCTAAGCCAACACTCTCATTTAGCTACCTTTTCCAACACTAGCCCCTTTCTCTACCTTTCTCATTCACACACGTATTGAACCCAAGCCGAGCCCAGAAGCTGTCGAAGCATAAAAAACTTAATCAGCAAGTGAAACAAACTAAATGACTAAATGAGTAACTTTGAGGTGAATGAGTGAGTGTATTAGTGTGTGTGTGTGTGTGTGTGTGTGTGTGTGTGTGTACGCCTGAGTGATTAGCATGCTTTTTACACGATAAATTTTCATAATAAAACTTGATAAGCTGGGCTCCAATTAAAAGGCCAACTACAAAAAAAAAAAAAAACATGAGACAAAATTCTAATTTTGCAATGGGAAAATTGTGAACACACAATAGCACACGAACAACAAAAGCCACAGGTCTCACAGGTCATGGTCATTACCATTGGCCTGGAGGGAGACATGAGTTTTGTTTTGTGTTTTTTTTTATACACTTTTAATTAATAATCAGCCCCCTTTCTCTTGGAGGAGGAGGAGAGGTGTGTCTATATGACATGGAAAATGGTCATTTGTCTCTGATGTAAGCCATTTGATAAAACTGTGTGAAAGTGTGTTTGACTTGACAAGAAAAAGAGAAAGAAAAAAAACTGACGAAAGACGGCAGCCAATTGACGCCTTCACTTGTCCCAATGTTAAAGCGATAAAAATGTGATTAATAATGAATGAAAAAGAGGCACAAACACACACACAAATTTACAGCGTCACGTGAAAGGCAATTGGGGAAAAGAAATCGAATAATGGCATCTGAAGGCCAGTTCAAAATACTAACACTCTACACAGCAAGAAATAATGTGATTAAACAGCAGCAAAATCATTCTAAAAGTGTTCTTTTTAACATTATTCAATTTTAGTTTATTTACTTTAGTGTAGTAATTAAAACAAATAAAATAATGATTAATATTTTTGAAAACATGCTATTTGTTATTTCAGTGCATGTAATATTTTGCGGTTTCTTTTACAGTTATATAAATAAAATAAGAAAAATGAAATTGAAAGGAAACTCAACAAAAGTTTATACAATTTGTTTCAACTTCAATTGTGTTAGAATTGTTTTTTGTGGTATTCATTACACACTCTTCTCTCTTCTCTTGTTTGGTGGGCAAGTTTGTTTTTATAGAGCTACTCAAATTTCAACTTAGGACAAACGAAGCCACTCAATTTTCAAGTGCTTCATGTGTGCAGCAGGAACAAGTTAAGTCAAGTTAACATAAAAATTATTTTATGATACAAAAAATTGGTCTTTGGCCTTTGTGGTAGGTTTTATTAAAGTGAAATTCAGCACCAAACTTCTTTTTTTTTATTAGAGAAACCAAAACGTCAAAGTTATTTTTGCTTAAAAACTTGACTAATTACCTCAACAAAAAATAATATTTCTAAATATTTTTCGCTTTTAAACATAACTAAAGACTATTAATAGACTGTTAAACAATCTTCTGGTTAAAAAAAATAAACCATAATTAGCCAATCCATTAACGCCCTAAGCTTTGGCAACAAAACAAAAAGTGGAAATTGTTAATGACAATTATACCAAAAAAGTTTTTCCAAAACACATTTGGCCAACAAAATTGTGATTCTGAAAGCTTTCCATTATCTTATCAGCGGTCAAAACCAATTCGACCATGAAGAAAATGCCCTAAAAAAATAAAACTCAACCAATAATAAACAACATTTTCTAGACTAAAATTTCAACTGTAAAACGTTGTTGAATGTCCTCGCCACCAGCTCTGAGTGCTACTTTGCTTGCACTGTCAGACGGACTGTCTATCTGTCAGTCTGACTGTCAGTAGCTGCGGCAACAGCAACAACAACAATAAGTAGTCGGCAGAGTTCAAGCAACTGAGCCGCTGCGTCGTTTAAATGCAAAATACTACAACAACGAAGCGTGAGATACGATGGATGGATGGATGGATAGACGGACGGATGGTACTGTGTGAATGAAGTAGACTACCGAGGGTTGCTTATAAAGTGTTAATAATCTGCCTCCAACTCCTAGACCTGAATTACACGTTGAACTTTTTTCATGAAGCATTCGTTTGTAGGCAAGGGGAGTAGAGGGGTAACAACTGCAAGCAAAACTTCATGACTTGTGCGTTTCACAGATATTTAAAAATAAAACAATCGATGACAAATATGCATTAACAAAGAAAAAACTTCATGAATAAACTTTATCGTGTAAATGCGACCAGATTTGTGAAGAAGTTTTAAAACAGACTTCATGAAAAAAGTTCTACGTGCAAATCGGGTCTTACTCATTGGCAGTAAGGAACTTTTCGAAGTATAAGTTGCACTCTCGCACTTAGCTATTGTTATCAGACGTGACTGTGAACCCACAGGCTATATTATGCAGTTTCTCGTCTCTCTCTCTTTCTTGTTGTCATTTAGTTGGCTGAGTTTTTTTTTTCTGCTTTTTTTTGTATCACAAGTTCAACTACCGAAGCATCCTCATCTTGGCAATCAACTACAAATAATATATACATATGAATAGCCATAATTATAGATACAGATTAACATATTCATAATCCATTGTTGTTAGGCAATTTGTAGAATTCCCAAATTCACAGCATATTATGTGCATAAAAACATTTTTGTGCCCTAACCTTTAGTTAACAAAAAAAAAACATTTTATATTCTTGTACTTATCTGCTTGGCAATCATTTTTGACAATTGACTTTTAATTTGTGTTCAAGCATGAACATAATATTCTTACATATCTTAAAAATATACATGTATGTAATAGGAGTGCAAACATCTGCTGTGCGCAGTAGCAGGTAGCAGTTAGGCTAACTGATAAATAAGGCACATGTTTGTACTCTAAAAATAGCCAGATGAACGCTGAACCTTACAAACTCAGCGATAGGATAAGAATATGTTAAGACCAACGCTGAGACTTACAAACACAGCGATAGATAAGCTAGAGTTAAGGGTTGATTTTACGCATGAGCCAGGGTATAAAAACCCTGACTCAGAAGAATAAAAACTAGTACAAATTCACAACACCAACCGTGATATACTCAACATTTTGGTCCTTCGAGCCGGATGATCAACGTTTTGATCGTTCGATAGCCTGTGCGTCTTTTGTGCGTTTCTGTGGCATTTAACAACAGAAAGTGTTAAAATACAGTGCTTCATACAAATTTTTCTTTGGCTAACCAACTCAAGCTGTGAGTAGAGGCACAGTACGATCAACCAGGCGATCAAGACAAAAACACCTCCAACGGGTTAAGCCAAACAAAAATAAAAGAAACATTCAATATGCTGTCAGCACAAACTCTGCAACTATTGAAGAAACAAGCGGAGATATTTGATGATGTCCGCCGGGCAATAAAAAACAAGGATGCATTATCAGCTGTTGATAATTTGGCAGCAGAATTCACTGCCAATCATGATATGCTGATAAAAAGTGGAGTCGTCAAGCATGAATATTTTACTGAAAATATATATTATGTTACAATGGCAAACATCAGGACCTATAAAGAGTCCCTGATGAAGGTCGAAGTTGCCGACCAAGCCAAGACGAGCGGCCAACAAGCGTCAGTAAGAGAAACTGATGTGGAAATGCTACCTGGGACGTCCAAAGGAAAACATGTTCACGAGAAAGTTGAAATGTTTTCTCAACGGAGCCCAAGCCCAATGGACATATTGGCAGATCTTGTGGACAAAAGAGCACAGAAGGTAAGGCAGCACATTAATAAAGTGAATGCCTGCCTAGAATTCAGCAACCAGGAAGATCTAAATGATCTTAAACACAAACTTAACTTCCTTTGGAACAAGGTACAATCAACGCTTACTGAATTAGAGGAACGTTATGAAAAGTTTGCATTTGACGTCGACGAGATCGATGATCTAGAGTGCAGTGTAGACATTCTTTCAAAGAAACTGAACAGAAAAATAAGTGACATGCACCGAATTAAAGACGAAGTTCCAGAGCTACCGAAAGTGGATCTTCCTCACTTCAATGGAAGTCCCACAGAGTGGCCAACATTCTTCGAGCTGTTCTCCGAGATTATTCACAACAGGAAGGACATCAGCGACACAAGAAAGCTGAACTACCTGAAATCTTGCCTCAAAGGAGAAGCTAAAACGGTCGTCGGCCATTTACTAATAGGATCAGCAGCTAGCTACAACGCAGCGTGGGAGCTAATATGCAGGCGCTACGAGAATACGCGCAAAATATTTGCTAACTGCGTTAACCAGCTGCTGGACTTGGAACTGCTGAAGAACAATGATGAAGGCAGTATCCGCAAGTTCTTGGACACAGCGACTGAGTGCATCTACATCATTAAAGAAAAAGGTCAAATTTCTAATGATGCTGATGTTTTATTCGCTCAAATTCTGCTGCGACAATTTTCCACAGAAGCCCTACAACTGTACGAGCAACATGTAAAGAAGGCTAGGGAAATTCAGTCTTTGTCCGATGTGCTGGAGTTTATTGAGCAACTATACAACTCAATAGATTCAGTACAAAAACATGCCATTCAGACAGAAGCCAAGAAAACGAGCAATAAAAGATGCCGTTATTGCCAACTGGATGGCCACGATATAACGAGATGCCAGGAGTTTAGAGCCGAGCCTGTTAAAATTCGCAAGCAGTTTGTATTTAACAACTCATTATGCTTTAAATGTTTGGGAACTCATTGCATCAAAGATTGCAACAAGGATTGGACCTGCAATCGATGCTATAAAGCACACAACAATTTGCTTCATGAGGATGCAAATCAAAAGGAGACCGTCATCAGCAATTGCCTTAAACTAACAAAGGGGCAAGATACATTGCTAGCCACTGCGCTTATCCGGATCAAAAATAAATCTGGAAACTTTAAGCAACTAAGAGCCCTAATAGATGGAGGCTCTCAAAGAACAATGATTTCTGAAGAAGCAGCTCAAAAACTTAAACTTCAGCTAGTAAGAAGTAATGTTGAAGTTCAAGGAATTTCTCAAAAGGTTGAATCTTCAAGAAGTAGCGTTTGCTTAACAATTAAACCAAGGATGAAAAGCGAATTCATTACCACAACGGAGGCAATTGTTATGCCAAAACTTCAGAAAGCTCTGCCGAGCAAGAAAATTGACATGGATGTCTATAAGGATTGGATGGGCTGCGAGCTAGCAGACCCATATTTCAACGAGCCCAGTCGAATAGATGTCATCATTGGCGTTGATCTGCTCCCGAAAATTATGTTGGGAAAGTTTAAAAAGATCAAGAAAACTCTAGGACAAGAGACGGAACTGGGATGGATAATTTCCGGCAAAATATCGAAACACAAAGTTATCAGCGCAACTACAACGGTTTGCCAGGATACACACAAAGGATTTTCGAAACCGGAAAAACATGAGGCTGGCGCGGAGACGCTGCTGAAACGTCATCAGAAGCGCAAGTGCAAGATTGTTGGGAGCGAGAACGGATTCCAGGTGACCGCTAAATACGGCAATGACAAATCCCAGGAGAAACTGGATACACTGAAGAAGAAGTCGTCAAGGAGCCGCCAGTTGCTGAAGGAGTCCAATCGCTACCAGAACTTTAAGTCGGACTGCAACAAAGCCATGGTCTGGATTGACAAGAAACTGAAGTTCACTACCGACGACATCGGAAATAAGGTTCCGATAAATCTGAATAGCCATCTGCAGAAGTACCACCACTTTGAACGCGAGCTTAACTCTGCAAGATCGCGCATTGACGACATCATCAAAGAAGGCAGCGAGTTGATCGAGAGAAAGCACTATGCTGCAGATCAAATTAACACTCGCTTGCTAAGGATCGTGATGACGTGGCAGACGCTGACGCAGGCTTCAACAATAAAAAGGCTTAAGCTGAACGAGGCTTGGCAGCAGCAGCAGGCGAAGCAGTTGTCCCAGGCAAAGCAGTACTTTGATAACATGAACAAACGGTGCCTCAAAAGAAGAGAAGTACCGACGAACAGGCAGCAATTGGTGACTGTCAATACATCTGGCCCCCCCGCAGAATGTTCAAGCATGAACATAATATTCTTACATATCTTAAAAATATACATGTATGTAATAGGAGTGCAAACATCTGCTGTGCGCAGTAGCAGGTAGCAGTTAGGCTAACTGATAAATAAGGCACATGTTTGTACTCTAAAAATAGCCAGATGAACGCTGAACCTTACAAACTCAGCGATAGGATAAGAATATGTTAAGACCAACGCTGAGACTTACAAACTCAGCGATAGATAAGCTAGAGTTAAGGGTTGATTTTACGCATGAGCCAGGGTATAAAAACCCTGACTCAGAAGAATAAAAACTAGTACAAATTCACAACACCAACCGTGATATACTCAACAATTTGAATATGATGTCATTTTGTGTATTGTTATATCATAGTTTGACAATAGAAATTGCTCCAGTTTCAGTTTCATTTTCAGTTTCTTTGTGCCAGTTTTTGTGCCGTCCTTTTGTCTTTGACTTTGGCTGCTAAAACACATTTCCCTCTCACACTTTCCTACTTCTTTTGTGCTTGATTTTTTTTTAGTTCAGCTTCCAATTGTTTCTTATGTATGTATGTATGTGCACACATTTGACTGCAGTTTACTCATCGGCTCAGCTAAGTTTTTACTCTTGCCTCTATTTAATTCTTTTATTTTCTTTCGTTCATTCTTTTTTGCCCTGGTTTTACATTTGTCGCGCTGCTTTATGCTTTATGCGCTAATAGCAGCCGTGAATGACATTTATGTTTATGGTATAGTTTTTTTTCTCTCTCCCTCTCTTCTCTTATGTCCAATAAGTCAGCACATACACACATACATATGTACATAATAAATACATAAATATATGTATGTAGAATAGAAAACAATCAAAAGTTCATACCAAAATACCTACCTATTAATTAATAAAACAACATGCTTTAAATGTACATATTTTAAAAACCGATTTTAATAGTGGATAACTCACCTTTGAATAAAACTTGAATTAAAGAGCTGTTGAGTTATTGCAAATTTCTGTCGGGTTTGAATAGAAAAGATGAGCGAATGAGAAACGAAACAGCAACAATAATAACAATAACAAAAAGAAGAATGAATACATAAACCGGTTGCAGTTTTTTTTGTTTACACCGCGCGACGAAAGAATTGTTCAACGAAGAAGAAGTTTGGCGAATGGCGAATCAATAAAACAAACACAAAACGCAGCACGAAGAGTGGATAGTGGAGAGAGAAGGTAAGCAGACAAAAATGACAGGCAGCAGACAGACATAGAAAAGCAAAAAAAAAAAAAAAAAAGCACACATGGAAATGGAAAGCAGACGCTCTTCTTTAATAAACTTGCAAAAGTTATTGCAAATTAGTTATGAAGTAGGTAAGCCATTCGATTTGGAAGAGTATTGCTCTACTGTTTTTTTTTTCGGAGTCTGTGGTGTTTTAGTTTTTGAACAGATGGGAGCATTTGGGGGGGGGGCGACGACGTTTTTCGGTTAATTAAACAAATAGGCGAATATCAGTATGTGTGTGTGTGTGACTGCGTGTGTATGTGTGTTTAAGCAGGATGCCGACAGCTGAGCGGCAGAGCGTATTAAATATGAATCATCTGATTAAAGATAAACAAGTAAAAACGTTGCAGTCGGACGCAACCGACTGCGGAATACTTTGATACCAGTAAAAGAACGGTTGATAAGGGAGAATGCAGTGGCGAAGGGAGTGGGCCATGTGGTAAACATCGCCAGCTATCATGTTACCAAATTTGGTGACTTTAGCTCAAAAGCTGTGGAAGATAACTTAACTCCCAAATTTAAAAGGTGGGCGGCAGAGGTAGGCGTGGCATTTAATTTTGAAAAATTTTTACTGTACATCTATATTCATAAAAGTTGGTGGCTCAAGCTAAATAGATACAGCCGCCGATTTTATAAGGCTGGCTGGGGTGGCTATCTTTCTACCAATTACGGGCTCTAGCTTAAAAACTATAAGAGATACGAAATTCCGATTTTAAATAGTGGGCGGCAGAGGTGGGCGTGGCATCCAAATTTTTGATCCAGATCTTTTGGAGAAGTCAATATCTATCTTCCTACCAAATTTGGTGACTCTAGTTCAAAAAATGTGGAAAATACACGCGTTTCCAATTTAACATCGTGCTGGGGGGATGGGGGCGGAATCAGGGGGCGTGGCATCCAAGATTTTGATGGGGAACGTCAATACCTATCTTGACACAAAATTTGGTGGCTCTAGCCCAAAAAATGTGAAAGCTATAGGCGTTTCCAATTTCTTGGTGAAGGGGGATGGGGGCGGAATTAGGGGGCGTGGCATCCAAGTTTTGATGGGGAACGTCAGTACCTATCTTGACACAAAATTTGATGGCTCTAGCCCAAAAAATGTGAAAGCTATAGTCGTTTCCAATTTCTTGGTGAAGGGGGGATGGGGGCGGAATCAGGGGCGTGGCATCCAAGTTTTGATGGGGAACGTCAGTACCTATCTTGACACAAAATTTGGTGGCTCTAGCCCAAAAAATGTGAAAACTATAGGTGTTTCCAATTTCATGGAGAAGGAGAGATGGGTGCGGAAATTGGGGCGTGGCATCCAAAATTTTGATGCATTTTTTTGGGGAACGTCAATATCTACCTTGACACAAAATTTGGTGGCTCTAGCCCAAAAAATGTGAAAACTATAGGCGTTTCCAATTTCATGGAGAAGGGGGGATGGGGGCGGAATTAGGGGCGTGGCATCCAAAATTTTGATGAATTTTTTTGGGGAACGTCAATATCTATCTTGACACAAAATTTGATGGCTCTAGCTCAAAAAATGTGAAAACTATAGGAGTTTCCAATTTCATGGAGAAGGGGGGATGGGAGCGGAATCAGGGGGCGTGGCATCCAAAATTTAGATGCATTTTTTTGGGGAACGTCAATATCTATCTTGCCACAAAATTTGGTGGGTCTAGCCCAAAAAATGTGAAAACTATAGGCGTTTCCAATTTCAAGGAGCAGGGATGATGGGGGCGGAAGGAGTGGGCGTGGCATCCAAAATTTTGATGCAGTTTTTTCAGGGACATGACTAGCTATCTGCGTGCAAAATTTGGTAACTCTAGCTGTAAGAATGTGAGAAATATTTGGTTTTATCGGTTTTCAGTTATCGAATTTATCGATTTCCCAGCCTCCTAGTAGGCGTGGCAACCCAATCTTGACACTTTATCTGTACCGTCTATAGATAAACATAATTGCAAAGTTTCAAGTCTCTAGCTTTACGGGTGTCGAAAAAAGTTGCGTTCATACGGACGGACAGACGGACAGACGGACAGACAGACACCATGACGGACATTGCACAAAACCAATATACTATGAGACCTTCGGTATCAAAGTATAAAAATGTGGCTGCAACACACGCACACACACACTTACACCCACACTATCACAAACTGTATTTATATATTCGTTATTTTGAATTCCAGGCACGCGGTCGCAGAATAGTACACAAAAAAGCGTAAAAGATTTTTATATTCTTTGTGCAGACAACGGCGGAGTCCGCTCTGTTCGTTTCGCGGCGGCGACAAATTCTGCTTTGCGGGCGGCAACACTAGCAGCAGCAGCGACGGCGGCAGCAGCACGCGTTGGTCGTTTTTCTCGTTTGTTGGTCAGCAGCCTGCTAGTATTTTATTTCACTGTTCTTGCACACACATACACACACACACACACACACATAATGACACAAGCCCACAACCAGACAGAGACATATAAGTAAATATATGCAGACGCGAACGCGGCGCACAGTTGTCTGCACTTTTTTAGACATTCACAATGCACATTATATAACTGTGCATGTGCATTTCGGCTTCACTTACACTTGTTTTGGTTCAAAAGCTAGACGTCAAAAATCGCGTCCGACGCACTCAATGGTTTTTTTTCGACTGCACTCAGGCAGTGTTGCCAACTCTCACTTTAAGAAAGTAGCTGAAGCCAATGTTAAAAATAGCTGAAAATAGCTAAATTTATTTAAAAACTAGCTTAAAAACAGCAAAAAAAAAATTGGTTTAAATTATTTATCAATGAATGTATTTAAATTAATATCCTCATCACATGATTAATTTCAATCATAGGATTCATTTGTTCCAATAAGTTTAAGCCACTTATTTGGCACAGAATAGTTGTAGCAGCACTGCCCAATTCGACGAAGTCCAAATCTGTAAGAAGAAGACTATTTAAATATAATTTATAAAAATATCTTAACCTTAATACCTAATATTCAAAATGGAATTTAGAGTTACAATCTGCATTTTATTTCGCAGTTTAGTCTTTTCGATGTTGACTTGACTGAAAACGCGTTCAACTTCTGCGTTTGACCAGGGTAACGATAAAAGCATTATTGCAAAATTCGCTAGTTCCAGAATGGGGCTGTTTCCTCCAGAGTCTTTGTACGCAAATACTTCTGACCAGAATTTTGCATTATTTTCAATATATATCCAATTCACAAGGTGAATAGAATTGTATTGCTTGATAATAATTTCAACTGTTGATTCCAACAAATTGAAATTATTCAATATATCAACAATATCCGATTTGACTGGACGTAGCACATTTTCTACAGAAAAAACATCGATTTTTTTCAGAACTGCAACATTTTCTGGCAATCTGAAAATAATACATTTTGCTGTTAAACATTTTCAAAAATAATTTTGTAACCATTTTCCATTTACCTTTTCTTCAACTGTTTTATTAGTTCCGTAATGAAGTTTGTGCTAGTTTTGCGAATTTCTGCTTCTTCGGATTAACTAATATTTTCCTTAATCATTTAAAAAAAAATGTGTAAAATGGGTTTCAGAAATACTATATATAAGTGATTTATATTGCTGCTGTACATCTCATATAAGATTTTTGCCTTGTGACATTTCTCCGCATTGGCTGCAATTTGGAAATGAAGCTTAAGCTCCATCCATTGCTCCAATATTCTGCATATTGCGCCCTCAATCGATAGCCATCGGGTATCGCACACTCTGGGGATCTTTAGCGGAGCCTTAATTTAAAAACATACATCGAAATAAATCACTGAGTTTCTTCAAAGAATTTGTTATAAAAAAAAAACACAGAGAAACAAACCAACAATACGCCAACGGGACGCACATAAGTTCACACATAAAATGTTAAAAAACAAGACTTGGGTTAGAGAGATTATGTGAAAACAAACAAAATTATACAAAAACAAGTAAAAACGTTGCAGTCGGACGCAACCGACTGCGGAATACTTTGATACCAGTAAAAGAACGGTTGATAAGGGGGAATGCAGGGGCGAAGAGTGTGGGCCATGTGGTAAACATCGCCAGCTATCATGTTACCAAATTTGGTGACTTAGCACAAAAACTGTGGAAGATAACTTAACTCCCAAATTTAAAAGGTGGGCGGCAGAGGTAGGCGTGGCATCCAAACTTTTGAATCAAATGTTTTTAACTGTCACTATTTATATTCCTAATAAGTTTGGTGGCTCTAGCTCAAAAACTGTTAAAGATATAGCCGATTCCGATTTTATAAGGCGGGTGGCAGAGGTGGGCGTGGCATCCAAAATTTTGATGAATTTTTTTGGGGAACGTCAATATCTATCTTCTCACAAAATTTGGTGGCTCTTGCCCAAAAAATGTGAAAACTATAGGCGTTTCCAATTTCTTGGAGAAGGGGGGATGGGGGCGGAATCAGGGGGCGTGGCATCCAAGTTTTGATGGGGAACGTCAGTACCTATCTTGACACAAAATTTGGTGGCTCTAGCCCAAAAAATGTGAAAACTATAGGCGTTTCCAATTTCATGGAGAAGGGGGGATGGGGGCGGAATCAGGGGGCGTGGCATCCAAAATTTTGATGCATTTTTTGTGGAACGTCAATATCTATCTTGACACAAAATTTGGTGGGTCTAGCCCAAAAAATGTGAAAACTATAGGCGTTTCCAATTTCATGGAGAAGGGGGGATGGGGGCGGAATCAGGGGGCGTGGCATCCAAAATTTTTATGCATTTTTTGGGAACGTCAATATCTATCTTGACACAAAATTTGGTGGGTCTAGCCCAAAAAATGTGAAAACTATAGGCGTTTCCAATTTCTTGGAGAAGGGGGATGGGGGCGGAATCAGGGGGGTGGCATCCAAAATTTTGATGATTTTTTTGGGAACGTCAATACCTATCTTGACACAAAATTTGGTGGCTCTAGCCCAAAAAATGTGAAAACTATAGGCGTTTCCAATTTCATGGAGAAGGGGGGATGGGGGCGGAATCAGGGGGCGTGGCATCCAAAATTTTGATGCATTTTTGTGGAACGTCAATACCTATCTTGACACAAAATTTGGTGGGTCTAGCCCAAAAAATGTGAAAACTATAGGCGTTTCCAATTTCATGGAGAAGGGGGATGGGGGCGGAATCAGGGGGCGTGGCATCCAAAATTTTGATGCATTTTTTTGTGGAACGTCAATATCTATCTTGACACAAAATTTGGTGGGTCTAGCCCAAAAAATGTGAAAACTATAGGCGTTTCCAATTTCTTGGAGAAGGGGGATGGGGGCGGAATCAGGGGGCGTGGCATCCAAGTTTTGATGATTTTTTGGGAACGTCAATATCTATCTTGACACAAAATTTGGTGGGTCTAGCCCAAAAAATGTGAAAACTATAGGCGTTTCCAATTTCTTGGAGAAGGGGGATGGGGGCGGAATCAGGGGGCGTGGCATCCAAGTTTTGATGTTGGGAACGTCAGTACCTATCTTGACACAAAATTTGGTGGCTCTAGCCCAAAAAATGTGAAAACTATAGGCGTTTCCAATTTCATGGAGAAGGGGGGATGGGGGCGGAATCAGGGGGCGTGGCATCCAAAATTTTGATGCATTTTTTTGTGGAACGTCAATATCTATCTTGACACAAAATTTGGTGGGTCTAGCCCAAAAAATGTGAAAACTATAGGCGTTTCCAATTTCATGGTGAAGGGGGGATGGGGGCGGAATCAGGGGGCGTGGCATCCAAAATTTTGATGCATTTTTTTGTGGAACGTCAATATCTATCTTGACACAAAATTTGGTGGGTCTAGCCCAAAAAATGTGAAAACTATAGGCGTTTCCAATTTCTTGGAGAAGGGGGGATGGGGGCGGAATCAGGGGGCGTGGCATCCAAAATTTTGATGGGGAACGTCAATATCTATCTTGACACAAAATTTGGTGGGTCTAGCCCAAAAAATGTGAAAACTATAGGCGTTTCCAATTTCTTGGAGAAGGGGGGATGGGGGCGGAATCAGGGGGCGTGGCATCCAAAATTTTGATGTTTTTTGGGAACGTCAATATCTATCTTGACACAAAATTTGGTGGGTCTAGCCCAAAAAATGTGAAAACTATAGGCGTTTCCAATTTCTTGGAGAAGGGGGGATGGGGGCGGAATCAGGGGGCGTGGCATCCAAAATTTTGATGTTTTTGGGGAACGTCAATACCTATCTTGACACAAAATTTGGTGGCTCTAGCCCAAAAAATGTGAAAACTATAGCCGTTTCCAATTTCTTGGAGAAGGGGGGATGGGGGCGGAATCAGGGGGCGTGGCATCCAAGTTTTGATGGGGAACGTCAGTACCTATCTTGACACAAAATTTGGTGGGTCTAGCCCAAAAAATGTGAAAACTATAGGCGTTTCCAATTTCATGGAGAAGGGGGGATGGGGGCGGAATCAGGGGGCGTGGCATCCAAAATTTTGATGCATTTTTTTGTGGAACGTCAATATCTATCTTGACACAAAATTTGGTGGGTCTAGCCCAAAAAATGTGAAAACTATAGGCGTTTCCAATTTCTTGGAGAAGGGGGGATGGGGGCGGAATCAGGGGGCGTGGCATCCAAAATTTTTGATGTTTTTTGTGGAACGTCAATACCTATCTTGACACAAAATTTGGTGGCTCTAGCCCAAAAAATGTAAAAACTATAGGCGTTTCCAATTTCATGGAGAAGGGGGGATGGGGGCGGAATCAGGGGGCGTGGCATCCAAAATTTTGATGGATTTGGAACGTCAATACCTATCTTGACACAAAATTTGGTGGGTCTAGCCCAAAAAATGTGAAAACTATAGGCGTTTCCAATTTCATGGAGAAGGGGGGATGGGGGCGGAATCAGGGGGCGTGGCATCCAAAATTTTGATGCATTTTTTTGTGGAACGTCAATATCTATCTTGACACAAAATTTGGTGGGTCTAGCCCAAAAAATGTGAAAACTATAGGCGTTTCCAATTTCATGGTGAAGGGGGGATGGGGGCGGAATCAGGGGGCGTGGCATCCAAGATTTTGATGTTTTTTGGGAACGTCAGTACCTATCTTGACACAAAATTTGGTGGCTCTAGCCCAAAAAATGTGAAAACTATAGGCGTTTCCAATTTCTTGGAGAAGGGGGGATGGGGGCGGAATCAGGGGTCGTGGCATCCAAAATTTTGATGCATATTTTTGTGGAACGTCAATATCTATCTTGACACAAAATTTGGTGGGTCTAGCCCAAAAAATGTGAAAACTATAGGCGTTTCCAATTTCATGGAGAAGGGGGGATGGGGGCGGAATCAGGGGGCGTGGCATCCAAAATTTTGAAGCATTTTTTTGTGGAACGTCAATATCTATCTTGACACAAAATTTGGTGGGTCTAGCCCAAAAAATGTGAAAACTATAGGCGTTTCCAATTTCTTGGAGAAGGGGGGATGGGGGCGGAATCAGGTGGCGTGGCATCCAACATTTTTATGCATTTTTTTGGGAACGTCAATATCTATCTTCACACAAAATTTGGTGGCTCTAGCCCAAAAAATGTGAAAGCTATTGGCGTTTCCAATTTCTTGGAGAAGGGGGAATGAGTGCGGAATCAGGGGGAGTGGCAACCAACTTTTGATGCATTTTTTTTGGGGAACGCCAGTACCTATCTGACACAAAATTTGGTGGCTCTGGCCCAAAAAATGTGGAAACTATAGGCGTTTCCAATTTCTTGGAGAAGGGGGGATGGGGGCGGAATCAGGGGTCGTGGCATCCAAAATTTTGATGCATTTTTTGTGGAACGTTAATATCTATCTTGACACAAAATTTGGTGGGTCTAGCCCAAAAATGTGAAAACTATAGGCGTTTCCAATTTCTTGGAGAAGGGGGATGGGGGCGGAATCAGGGGGCGTGGCATCCAAGTTTTGATGGGGAACGTCAATATCTATCTTGCCACAAAATTTGGTGGGTCTAGCCCAAAAAATGTGAAAACTTTAGGCGTTTCCAATTTCTTGGAGAAGGGGGGATGGGGGCGGAATCAGGGGGCGTGGCATCCAAGTTTTGATGGGGAACGTCAGTACCTATCTTGACACAAAATTTGGTGGCTCTAGCCCAAAAAATGTGAAAACTATAGGCGTTTCCAATTTCATGGAGAAGGGGGGATGGGGGCGGAATCAGGGGGCGTGGCATCCAAAATTTTGATGCATTTTTTTGTGGAACGTCAATATCTATCTTGACACAAAATTTGGTGGGTCTAGCCCAAAAAATGTGAAAACTATAGGCGTTTCCAATTTCATGGTGAAGGGGGGATGGGGGCGGAATCAGGGGGCGTGGCATCCAAAATTTTGATGCATTTTTTTGTGGAACGTCAATATCTATCTTGACACAAAATTTGGTGGGTCTAGCCCAAAAAATGTGAAAACTATAGGCGTTTCCAATTTCATGGTGAAGGGGGGATGGGGGCGGAATCAGGGGGCGTGGCATCCAAAATTTTTATGCATTTTTTTGTGGAACGCCAATATCTATCTTGACACAAAATTTGGTGGGTCTAGCCCAAAAAATGTGAAAACTATAGGCGTTTCCAATTTCTTGGAGAAGGGGGGATGGGGGCGGAATCAGGGGGCGTGGCATCCAAGTTTTGATGGGGAACGTCAGTACCTATCTTGACACAAAATTTGGTGGCTCTAGCCCAAAAAATGTGAAAACTATAGCCGTTTCCAATTTCTTGGAGAAGGGGGGATGGGGGCGGAATCAGGGGGCGTGGCATCCAAGTTTTGATGGGGAACGTCAGTACCTATCTTGACACAAAATTTGGTGGGTCTAGCCCAAAAAATGTGAAAACTATAGGCGTTTCCAATTTCATGGAGAAGGGGGGGATGGGGGCGGAATCAGGGGGCGTGGCATCCAAAATTTTGAAGCATTTTTTTGTGGAACGTCAATATCTATCTTGACACAAAATTTGGTGGGTCTAGCCCAAAAAATGTGAAAACTATAGGCGTTTCCAATTTCTTGGAGAAGGGGGGATGGGGGCGGAATCAGGGGGCGTGGCATCCAAAATTTTTATGCATTTTTTTGTGGAACGTCAATATCTATCTTGACACAAAATTTGGTGGGTCTAGCCCAAAAAATGTGAAAACTATAGGCGTTTCCAATTTCTTGGAGAAGGGGGATGGGGGCGGAATCAGGGGGCGTGGCATCCAAGTTTTGATGGGGAACGTCAGTACCTATCTTGACACAAAATTTGGTGGCTCTAGCCCAAAAAATGTGAAAACTATAGGCGTTTCCAATTTCATGGAGAAGGGGGGATGGGGGCGGAATCAGGGGGCGTGGCATCCAAAATTTTGATGCATTTTTTTGTGGAACGTCAATATCTATCTTGACACAAAATTTGGTGGGTCTAGCCCAAAAAATGTGAAAACTATAGGCGTTTCCAATTTCATGGTGAAGGGGGATGGGGGCGGAATCAGGGGGCGTGGCATCCAAAATTTTTATGCATTTTTTGTGGAACGCCAATATCTATCTTGACACAAAATTTGGTGGGTCTAGCCCAAAAAATGTGAAAACTATAGGCGTTTCCAATTTCATGGTGAAGGGGGATGGGGGCGGAATCAGGGGGCGTGGCATCCAAAATTTTTATGCATTTTTTTGTGGAACGTCAATATCTATCTTGACACAAAATTTGGTGGGTCTAGCCCAAAAAATGTGAAAACTATAGGCGTTTCCAATTTCTTGGAGAAGGGGGGATGGGGGAAGAATCAGGGGGCGTGGCATCCAAGTTTTGATGGGGAACGTCAGTACCTATCTTGACACAAAATTTGGTGGCTCTAGCCCAAAAAATGTGAAAACTATAGGCGTTTCCACTTTCTTGGAGAAGGGGGGGATGGGGGCGGAATCAGGGGTCGTGGCATCCAAAATTTTGATGCATTTTTTTGTGGAACGTCAATATCTATCTTGACACAAAATTTGGTGGGTCTAGCCCAAAAAATGTGAAAACTATAGGCGTTTCCAATTTCTTGGAGAAGGGGGGATGGGGGCGGAATCAGGGGGCGTGGCATCCAAGTTTTGATGGGGAACGTCAATATCTATCTTGCTACAAAATTTGGTGGGTCTAGCCCAAAAAATGTGAAAACTTTAGGCGTTTCCAATTTCTTGGAGAAGGGGGGATGGGGGCGGAATCAGGGGGCGTGGCATCCAAGTTTTGATGGGGAACGTCAGTACCTATCTTGACACAAAATTTGGTGGCTCTAGCCCAAAAAAGTGTGAAAACTATAGGCGTTTCCAATTTCTTGGAGAAGGGGGGATGGGGGCGGAATCAGGGGTCGTGGCATCCAAAATTTTGATGCATTTTTTTGTGGAACGTCAATATCTATCTTGACACAAAATTTGGTGGGTCTAGCCCAAAAAATGTGAAAACTATAGGCGTTTCCAATTTCATGGAGAAGGGGGGATGGGGGCGGAATCAGGGGGCGTGGCATCCAAAATTTTTATGCATTTTTTGTGGAACGTCAATATCTATCTTGACACAAAATTTGGTGGGTCTAGCCCAAAAAATGTGAAAACTATAGGCGTTTCCAATTTCTTGGAGAAGGGGGGTTGGGGGCGGAATCAGGGGGCGTGGCATCCAAAATTTTGATGCATTTTTTTGTGGAACGTCAATATCTATCTTGACACAAAATTTGGTGGGTCTAGCCCAAAAAATGTGAAAACTATAGGCGTTTCCAATTTCTTGGAGAAGGGGGATGGGGGCGGAATCAAGGGGCGTGGCATCCAAGTTTTGATGGGGAACGTCAGTACCTATCTTGACACAAAATTTGGTGGCTCTAGCCCAAAAAATGTGAAAACTATAGGCGTTTCCAATTTCATGGAGAAGGGGGGATGGGGGCGGAATCAGGGGGCGTGGCATCCAAAATTTTGATGCATTTTTTGTGGAACGTCAATATCTATCTTGACACAAAATTTGGTGGGTCTAGCCCAAAAAATGTGAAAACTATAGGCGTTTCCAATTTCATGGTGAAGGGGGGATGGGGGCGGAATCAGGGGGCGTGGCATCCAAAATTTTTATGCATTTTTTTGTGGAACGCCAATATCTATCTTGACACAAAATTTGGTGGGTCTAGCCCAAAAAATGTGAAAACTATAGGCGTTTCCAATTTCATGGTGAAGGGGGATGGGGGCGGAATCAGGGGGCGTGGCATCCAAAATTTTTATGCATTTTTTTGTGGAACGTCAATATCTATCTTGACACAAAATTTGGTGGGTCTAGCCCAAAAAATGTGAAAACTATAGGCGTTTCCAATTTCTTGGAGAAGGGGGATGGGGGCGGAATCAGGGGGCGTGGCATCCAAGTTTTGATGGGGAACGTCAGTACCTATCTTGACACAAAATTTGGTGGCTCTAGCCCAAAAAATGTGAAAACTATAGGCGTTTCCAATTTCTTGGAGAAGGGGGGATGGGGGCGGAATCAGGGGTCGTGGCATCCAAAATTTTGATGCATTTTTTTGTGGAACGTCAATATCTATCTTGACACAAAATTTGGTGGGTCTAGCCCAAAAAATGTGAAAACTATAGGCGTTTCCAATTTCTTGGAGAAGGGGGGATGGGGGCGGAATCAGGGGGCGTGGCATCCAAGTTTTGATGGGGAACGTCAATATCTATCTTGCCACAAAATTTGGTGGGTCTAGCCCAAAAAATGTGAAAACTTTAGGCGTTTCCAATTTCTTGGAGAAGGGGGATGGGGGCGGAATCAGGGGGCGTGGCATCCAAGTTTTGATGGGGAACGTCAGTACCTATCTTGACACAAAATTTGGTGGCTCTAGCCCAAAAATGTGAAAACTATAGGCGTTTCCAATTTCATGGAGAAGGGGGGGATGGGGGCGGAATCAGGGGGCGTGGCATCCAAAATTTTGATGCATTTTTTGTGGAACGTCAATATCTATCTTGACACAAAATTTGGTGGGTCTAGCCCAAAAAATGTGAAAACTATAGGCGTTTCCAATTTCATGGTGAAGGGGGATGGGGGCGGAATCAGGTTGCGTGGCATCCAAAATTTTGATGCATTTTTTTGTGGAACGTCAATATCTATCTTGACACAAAATTTGGTGGGTCTAGCCCAAAAAATGTGAAAACTATAGGCGTTTCCAATTTCATGGTGAAGGGGGGATGGGGGCGGAATCAGGGGGCGTGGCATCCAAAATTTTTATGCATTTTTTTGTGGAACGTTAATATCTATCTTGACACAAAATTTGGTGGGTCTAGCCCAAAAAATGTGAAAGCTATAGGCGTTTCCAATTTCTTGGAGAAGGGGGGATGGGGGCGGAATCAGGGGGCGTGGCATCAAAGTTTTGATGGGGAACGTCAGTACCTATCTTGACACAAAATTTGGTGGCTCTAGCCCAAAAAATGTGAAAACTATAGGCGTTTCCAATTTCATGGAGAAGGGGGGATGGGGGCGGAATCAAGGGGCGTGGCATCCAAAATTTTGATGCATTTTTTTGTGGAACGTCAATATCTATCTTGACACAAAATTTGGTGGCTCTAGCCCAAAAAATGTGAAAACTATAGGCGTTTCCAGTTTCAAGGAGCAGGGATGATGGGGGCGGAAGGAGTGGGCGTGGCATCCAAAATTTTGATGCAGTTTTTTCAGGGACATGACTAGCTATCTGCGTGCAAAATTTTGTAACTCTAGCTGTAAGAATGTGAGAAATATTTGGTTTTATCGGTTTTCAGTTATCGAACTTATCGATTTCCCAGCCTCCTAGTAGGCGTGGCACCCCAATCTTGACACTTTATCTGTCGCGCCTATAGACAAACATAATTGCAAAGTTTCAAGTCTCTAGCTTTACGGGTGTCGAAAAAAGTTGCGTTCATACAGACGGACAGACGGACACCATGACGGACATTGCACAAAACCAATATACTATGAGACCTTCGGTATCAAAGTATAAAAATATCTAAAATAGAAAACATTTTTTATATAGAATTGGCCAAAATGGGCATTGTAGACACAAAAACGGTGGATTCCACCGCTAATGTTATAAATACAGTAGAATCAAGTAGTGTAGATTTAGGAATAACAAACACATTACTTATAATTATCGTTGTAATTCTGAGTGCAAATATATTTTTTAAATTCTATAAGCTGCACAATAAATGCCTCAGAAAAAAATATCTAAACAAGGCTAACGATCTAGATAAAATCTTGAATCAAAAAATAAAATAATGAATGAAAAAAATATTAACAAGTGAGAACGTTGCAGTAGGACGCAACCGACTGCGGAATACTTTGATACCTGTAAAAGAACGGATGGTAAGGAGTCTACTTGCAAAGGAGTGTGCCGGGTGGTAAACATCGCCAGCTATCATGTTACCAAATTTGGTGACTTTAGCTCAAAAACTGTGGAAGATAACTAAACTTCCAAGTTAAGAAGGTGGGCGATAGAGGTAGGTGGGTGCATCCAAATTTTTAAATCAAATTTTTTAAATGTCACCATCTATCTTCCTACCAAGTTTGGTGGCTCTAGCTCAAAAACTGTTAACGATATAGCCGATTCCGATTTAATAAGGTGGGTGGCTTGGGTAGGCGTGGAATTAAAAATGTTGATGCCGATCTTTGGTAGACGTTGCCATATATCTTCCTGCCGAATTTGGTGACTGTAGCTCTAAATATGTGGAAGATAAACGCATTAACGTTTTAAAACGGCAGGGGGTGGGGGCTGTAGAGGTTGGCGTGACATCCAAAATCTTAATGCCGTTTTTTGGGAAGCGTCATTACCTTTATTGGCACAACATTTTGTGGCTCTAGCCCAAAAAATGTGAAAACTATTGGCGTTTCCCATTTCAAGGAGTAGGAGGATGAGAGCAGAAGGTGTGGGCGTGGCATCCAAAATTTTGATGCAGTTTTTTGAAGGACGTGAGTAGCTATATTCGTGTAAAATTTGGTAATACTAGCTATAAGAATGTGAGAAATATATAGTTTTATCGGTTTTTAGCTAACGATTTTATCGATTTCCCAGCCTCCTAGTAGGCGTGGCAACCCAATCTTAACACTTTATCTGAACCGGCTATAGATATACATAATTGCAAAGTTTAAAGTCTCGAGCTTTACGGGTTTTGAAAAAAGTTGCGTTCATACGGACGGACAGACGGACGGACAGACACCATGACGGACATTGCACAAAACCAATATACTTGGGGGTGTCCCAGAAATCTCTAGAGACTTTGGCTCGAGCAAATTTTCACCGTAGGTCTTATCTCTTATAGTTCATATACAAAACAAATATTTAATATGTTGCCCGCCAAGTGACTCATGTTGCTTGACAGCCCTGCTATGACAGCTTGCTTGAACAGCTGTTCTACGTACTGCGTAAATGGCAAATCTGGTTTTGTTTACATTTTAAAAGTGCAAAAGGTGAACGGTGTTTTCCCCTATGGACCAATAATAAAATTAATGTAAATCAATTCATTTAATTGCAATTTGAATTTAACTTACATTTCGGACGCTCAATGACTTTCCATAAATTAAACTCTTCTTCTTATTGTTACATTCACACACCTAACTAACACCGCAAAGGTTGCCACCTCTTAAAAAATGGTTTGCTGCAATAACTTTGTTAAATTTACAACAAACTGTACACTGCTCAACCATGCAATTTTGTTACCTCAAAGTACCATTTTTTTTATGTTTATTTGTCACAAAAAAGTTTCTTTAAAATTGACCTTTTACTTCGAATAATTGTTATTGGTAACCAAACAAGGTGGCCGCGAATTTGTTAGGGACGGTTTTGCACGCTTACACAGAACGGCAAATAGTCTAAGAGATTTGTTAGAGATTTATTAAAATTAAAAATCATGAATTAAAATATGTATTAAATTCAAATGTATTTGCAAATGCAACTAAGCTTAAAATTAAATTTCGAAAAAGTAACACTTGTTATTCACAAGTGTAGTGCGCTTGCCTTAGATTTGTTTTTCATTGTTCTGCCTGAAATTATGCAATAGTAACTGCTAAAACCAATTTGAGCTGCGACACCTATAGTTATGCGGCTAATTAACCAGCCATCTAGAGTTACGCGGCTGATTAAGTCGCGCTCACTTAAATATAGAAAATGCAACTCTTGCAATTCTCGCAGCGAAGATCGATCGGAAGATCGGGTGATATCCGCACCGATCGTGATTGACTCGCTCTCTTTTACCTCGTGGCCGTCGTAGTATTCAGTCGGATATATTTTGCCGTCGCAACTTTGTCAATATATATACGTATATATATATATTTAACCTTCCACAAAAAAAAACAAGTAAAAACGTTGCAGTCGGACGCAACCGACTGCGGAATACTTTGATACCAGTAAAAGAATGGTTGATAAGGGGGAATGCAGGGGCGAAGGGTGTGGGCCATGTGGTAAACATCGCCAGCTTTCATGTTACCAAATTTGGTGACTTTAGCTCAAAAACTGTGGAAATAACTTAACTCCCAAATTTAAAAGGTGGGCGGCAGAGGTAAGCGTGGCATCTAAATTTTTGAATCAAATGTTTTTAACTGTCACTATATATCTGCCTACCAAGTTTGGTGGCTCAAGCTCAAAAACTATTAAAGATATAGCCGATTCCGATTTTATAAGGCGGGTGGCTTTGGTGGGCGTGGCATTCACAATTTTGATGTAGATCTTTGGTAGATGCTGCCTTCTATCTTTCTTCCCAATTTACGGGCTCTAGCTTAAAAACTATAAGAGATATCGAAATTTCCGATTTTATATAGTGGGGGGGGGAGGTGGGCGTGGCATCCTAATTTTTGATGCAGACCTTTTGAAGATGTCACCATATATCTTCCTACCAAATTTGGTGACACTAGCCCAAAAAATGTGAAAACTAGAGGCGTTTCCAATTTCTTGGTGAAGGGGGGATGGGGGCGGAATCAGGGGGCGTGGCACCCAAGTTTCGATTGTGGAACGCTAGTACCTATCTTACACAAAATTTGGTGGCTCTTGCCCAAAAAATTTGAAAACTATAGGCGTTTCCAATTTCTTGGTGAAGGGGGATGGGGGCGGAATCAGGGGGCGTGGCACCCAAGTTTCGATTGGGAACGCTAGTACCTATCTTACACAAAATTTGGTGGCTCTTGCCCAAAAAATGTGAAAACTATAGGCGTTTCCAATTTCATGGTGAAGGGGGGATGGGGGCGGAATCAGGGGGCGTGGCATCCAAAATTTTGATGCATTTTTTTGGGGAACATCAATATCTATCTTGACACAAAATTTGGTGGCTCTAGCCCAAAATATGTGAAAACTAGAGGCGTTTCCAATTTCATGGTGAAGGGGGATGGGGGCGGAATCAGGGGGCGTGGCATCCAAAATTTTGATGCAGTTTTTTCAGGGACATGACTAGCTATCTGCGTGCAAAATTTAGTAACTCTATCTGTAAGAATGTGAGAAATATTTGGTTTTATCGGTTTTCAGTTATCGAATTTATCGATTTCCCAGCCTCCTAGTAGGCGTGGCACCCCAATCTTGACACTTTATCTGTCTCGCCTATAGACAAACATAATTGCAAAGTTTCAAGTCTCTAACTTTACGGGTGTCGAAAAAAGTTGCGTTCATACGGACAGACGGACAGACAGACAGACGGACAGACGGACAGACACCATGACGGACATTGCACAAAACCAATATACTATGAGACCTTCGGTATCAAAGTATAAAAATTATTATAACAAGTAAGAAGGCTCTAGTCGAGATTTCCCGACTAGGAGATACCCCGAACCTTATACTTAACGCGCACAGTCATTGTCTGTATGCATCTGTGACCTAAACTTCAATCTTCGATATCTCTGGTGTTTCTCAGCCGATTTCGATGAAATTTTTAGAAAAGTTCTATCGTTAATCATTATTTCAACCCCCATTTTTACATTTTTCAAGTTCGAGATTTTTTTGTAATCGATTGCATGTGTATATCGGAAACTAGAATAGTTATCGATAATTTGAAACAAACTTGTTCCGCTCATGGTATAGGAGAACTTATATTCAAAATCTGAAGTCTCTAGCTCTTGTAGTCTCTGAGATCGACGCGTTCATACAGACGGACGGACAGACGGACAGACAGACGGACGGACGGACAGACGGACATGGCTATATCGACTCGGCTGTTGATGCTGATCAATAATATATATACTTTATGGGATCGGAGATGCTTCCTTCTGCCTGTTACATACTTTTGCACAAAACCATTATACCCCTTTTACCCATTTTATGGGTTATTGGTATAAAAAGACCCAGACTTCCCAAACAAAGTTTGAGCAATATTGTCTATGGAGCCAATGAGCACCAGACAATTATACGCAGACATATAATACAAAATGTGCGTTTTTTGAATGCGCAAAATACGAACAAAAAGTAATAATGTCAGAGTACCTTCAGGTAGACGTTAGATGAGTAGTACAGGTTAAAAGAAACAAAGAGAAAGTTATAGAATATGAATATTTCCACTATTAATGGAGATACACATAATATAATAAATATTTTAAAATGCATGCGGCAATAGCCGAAACGTTCGAAAGAGACCCACAGTTCATTATACGAGCAATAAGTGTACTAAATCATTTCCACGAATTTATTTCGATATCTGATTTTGAGTACGCCTACATGGACTCGTTTAATAGAATAACTAGCCCACTATACCACTACAATAAAAACGAAAAAGGTATAGTGCTATCCACTTTACCATATGTGATGGTAAAAGAAATAGCAGAAGATAACGTCTTCTTGGGTCCAGTTACTACACCGAGAAAAAACAAGGAAAACGTTGCAGTCGGACGCAACCGACTGCGGAATACTTGATACCAGTATAAGAACGGATGGTAAGGAGTCTGCTTGCAAAGGAGGGGGGTGGTAAACATCGCCAGCTATCATGTTACCAAATTTGGTGACTTTAGCTCAAAAACTGTGGAAGATAACTGAACTTCCAAATTTAAATGGTGGGCGGCAGAGGTGGGTGTGGCATCCCAATTTTGATGAAGATCTTTGTAGATGTCACCATATACTTTCCTACTAAATTTGGTGACTCTAGATAAAAAAATGTGAAAACTATAGGCGTTTCCAATTTCAAGTAGAAGGGGGATGGGGGGAATCAGGGGCGTGGCATCCAAAATTTTGATGCATATTTTTGGGGAACGTCAATATCTATCTTCACACAAAATTTGGTGGCTCTAGCCCAAAAATGTAAAACTATAGGTGTTTCCAATTTCATGGAGAAGGGGGATGGGTTCGGAATCAGGTTGCGGGCATCCAAAATTTTGATGCATTTTTTTGGGGAACTTCAATATCTATCTTGACACCAAATTTGGTGGCTCTAGCCCAAAAAATGTAAAATTATAGGCGTTTCCAATTTCAAGGAGCAGGGATGATGGGGGCGGAAGGAGTGGGCGTGGCATCCAAAATTTGATGCAGTTTTTCAGGGACATGACTAGCTATCTGCGTGCAAAATTTGGTAACTCTAGCTGTAAGAATGTGAGAAATATTTGGTTTTATCGGTTTTCAGTTATCGAATTTATCGATTTCCCAGCCTCCTAGTAGGCGTGGCAACCCAATCTTGACACTTTATCTGTACCGTCTGTAGATAAACATAATTGCAAAGTTTCAAGTCTCTAGCTTTACGGGTGTCGAAAAAAGTTGCGTTCATACGGACGGACAGACGGACAGACGGACAGACAGACAGACGGACAGACAGACACCATGACGGACATTGCACAAAACCAATATACTATGAGACCTTCGGTATCAAAGTATAAAAACGCCACGAGAATCCACTACGAAATTAGTAAATTTTACTATGCGGGTTTTAACTAAGAAACGTAGTAAAAATCAGTATAAGCAATGTTGATTCAACTAAAAACATAGTTAAACAGCAAAATGAACATGAAACGTATTTACTTTTAAGTGCCTGCACCTTAAAACAAAATGCGTAAACTTCAAAATGACAATGCATGTTCATTTTAACGTTGAACCATATTTAGTTCAACCATGCGCGCATTATCAAATATGAGGTCTGTTTTAATATAATAAATTCTAAAACTCTTCATATTGAGATTTACTATGTTCCGCATTCAAGTCAAAGAGCAGGCATTTTGTTCCCGCACCGAAGCTTTTCCGTTTTAAGTCAAAATTAACTGCATACGAAATGTGTTCGGCAACAGCGCAATGTTGAAGACATCCGCTATGTAAGCGGGAGATCCAGGCTCAAATCCCATCGCAGGTCATCATATTTCGTATTCGGTGAGTTTTGATATAAACTAATTTTCATCTTTCTAGCATCTTCAATAATTTAAATTATATTTCTAACAATTCTAGAAGCCGCATGCGAGTGTATTAAAATCAAGAGTTGTCATACTTGATTTTCAGGTGTCCGAGATGTTAAAATGAAAAATTCCATATTAAAATTTAATATGAACAATATTCGAATATTATATTTTTGTGCATCAATATTTACATATCTAACACCTTAATTTAACTATGAAAAATGATCATTTTACTATTTTAAAGTAATTCTTGATTTAACTTTTTACCATATTCATGTTTAAGATGAAATTATACCCGAAAATAGTTAAAGTTACCATGAATATGGTTATCTGTAGTACGTTTTTCCCTGAGTGTACACTAATGGTTCGATTGCATCGATAAAAGTTAGTAACTCATGGAATGGCAGGATATAGCGCGACAAATAAATGCATTCAAAAAAAAATTTTAAAACTCATATAAATGTGTCAATAAAGATACAACAATTCGATTCGCTAATCCACCATCCCATAGTACTAATAACTGAGTACAATAACATCAGTGGATTAGTAGATTCAATAAAAAATAGACTTACAAACGTCCATAATAAACAATGTCTAAAAACCTTACGTTCATTAGCCGCAAGACTAAAACATGTAAGCGGTAGACATAACTTTATATAGAATATTCCCACAAATCCATATTTTCCAATTGAGTTTGACCAAAGTCAACTCCAAGATTCACTCGAATCAAAACCATTTATTGACACTGAATTGTCAGAGCAGGAGTGTTCTGATTCAGATAATAATCAAAAACCATCGAACACAATGGACCTAACACCAGTAATTTTTCTCAAATTAGCCTCATTGCTCTTACCAGAGTTTGATGGAAGGCCAGAGAACTTACAAAGCTTCAAAGATGCTTTGGATCTCAAAGATTCATTAAAAGAAGATCATGAAGCAACAGCTGTCAGTCTTATAAAGACAAAAATAAAAGGAACGGCCAGAAATTTGATAAGCAATGAGCAGACCATAGCTGCCATCATTGCAACATTGACCAACAAAGTTAAAGGTGAATCAGTGGATGTCATATCCGCAAAATTACTAAACCTTCAGATAAATTTCCCCTACCTAGAATTGATGATATTTTAGATCAACTTGGTATATTTTTCATGTCTAGACTTAATGTCTGGCTTTCATCAAATTTAACTTGAAAAAAGTTCAAGATATTTAACGTCTTTTTCAACTAGCAATGGTTCATATCGCTTTACGCGACTACCATTCGGCTTAAAAATAGCGCCAAATTCTTTCCAGAGAATGATGACTATAGCATTTTATGGACTAGAACCTTCTCAAGCTTTCCTTTATATGGATGATTTAATACTCATTGGTTGTTCCCAAAAACATATGATCAAAAACTTAACTGATGTATTTGAAAAATGTGAGAAATGCAATCTGAAATTACATCCTGAAAAATGTTCATTTTTCATGCATGAAGTCACATTTTTGGGACACAAATGTACAGATAAAGGAATCTTGCCAGACGACAAGAAATACGACGTCATTAAAAATTACCCAGTCCCACATGATGCGGTCAGCGCTAGACGATTCGTTGCATTTTGCAATTATTATAGACGTTTCATACAAAACTTTGCCGAATATTCTATTCAGATAACAAGATTATGTAAAAAATATGTCAAATTTGAATGGACAGCTGACTGCCAGTATGCCTTTGAACATCTAAAATCGGCATTAAGAAATCCAAATGGGTTACAATTTCCAGACTTCAACAAAGAGTTTTATATCATAACAGATGCAAGTAAGCAAGCTTGTGGAGCAGTTTTAACACAAAACAAAAATGGACTCCAACTCCCAGTTGCATACGCATCAAGATCGTTCACTAAGGGTGAAAGTAACAAAAGCACAAAAGAACAGGAATTTTCAGCAATTCACTGGGCCATAACACATTTCAGACCATACGTTTATGGTAGACACTTCACTGTCAAAACCGATCACAGACCTCTTACGTACCTATTCTCAATGATAAACCCGAGCTCTAAGCTAACTCGAATGAGACTTGAACTGGAGGAACATATGTTAATTTTACCGTAGAGTATCTAAAGGGCAAAGACAATATCAAGGATAACAATATCCGAATTAAAGGATTTACAAAATAAAGTCTTGAAAGTCACTACCATGCAACAAAGTAGACAAAATAAATCCGCGCAGGAAAAGAACAAGAACCTTTGCTTAGTCAAAATCTTGAAAAAGCTTCTAAGCCCAACGTATAGTATATGAAGTCATCACAAATGACGAAAAGTAGTGGCCTTGCATATGAAAGAAAAGCTGTGTTATTTCAAACACGGAAATAAAATTATTGGAAGAATAAATGTTAGCGATCTGTATACTAATGGAGTTATCGACTTAGGTCAATTTTTCCAAAGGCTCGAATTGAAGCCGGTATGCATCATACATATAAGCCAACTAAAAGTGGCACCGCATGAAATTATCTTTGAACAAGTTTCTAAAGACAATTTCATATATATGGGCAATAATACATTGACAAAAAAAGCATATACATTTTAGGCAATTTTCATTTTTGAAAGGTAACAACTCTTTTTGGCCACTTTCGCTTTACGTATTAGCTCCGAAACATTTTTACCGAAAAATGAAATCTCCCTAACTTCTGGCACACCGATTTAAAGATTTGAAAACCAGCGTGAGCCAAAATCTCCAGAGATTTCTGGCACACCCCCGATGTATATAAATAAAGCAATAAATAAATTGTTTACCTTTGATAGGCATAAAAGCTGTCATAAGTTGATTAGTCTGAATTGTTTGCGAAGTTTTGAAGTGAGAAACACTTTTCAGATACGCTTTAACAGCTTTTTCAGCATCATGTTTAACTGTGAATCTAACATTACACTTTCTGCACTCCGCCGTGTCAGTGTTTTTTTTTTTCCAACCACTCTTTATAAGCTTCAACTTTCAGCCATTCATCTAAAAATTTACAGAAATATTTATTTTTCTTCGGAGGTCCTCCGTCCACACTGGCCATTTTCGACATTTTTGTATGTTCAACGAACCTAACCAATAAAAATAAACACATTCGACATATGAATATTCCATCTTCCACAAAATTAATTTCACAATAATAACAAGTATGAGAAATAAAAATGGATAATACTTACAAAATTTTGTGCAATACACTGAGTGAAAACTATGGTAGAGGTGTAATTATACTTGAAGAACAACGGAGAGGAATCGGTTTTATACTTGCATTGCACTTTTGTAGACGCCACATATTTGTCACACTTGAATATCGTATACGCGAATATCAGCTGTAATCACCGAATCACACTGTTGATTATATTGGCTAAAAATTTAAAAGCAACGGCATTTAAAAAATGTGCAAGCTGTGCGACATTGGTAAAAGGTTTCAAATTTGATATTATTTTTTAATAGTACTTAGTTCATGAATTATCTCATAAAAGTCATAGCTATTGTTATTTATTTCAACTTAGCAACCAATACCCAAATAAAACATTCCATGTCCTAATTGAATTACAAATTACTTACACTTTTTTTCTGTCTTTGGCTGCAACCGCCCACTGTGCACTTTATTGTGTGTTTTTTCAGGGTTGCCAAACAACGTTACTGGTTTTGCTTATAATTTTTATGGCCTAAATTTATATGAAAAAAACGTTATACGGTGGCAAACCTTTGAATGAAACCAATGACGTATTATAACGGGAACACACTCGGATGTCGCAATCTGGTCTCTATCATTCTTTTACACAGTAGACATGTAACCTCTATATAATATATAAGTATATTTACAACATATATCATACATATGTCTTATTTGAATAGGTCTATGACTAAGCTCAACTTATTGCCCGAGCGAGCAGCGCTCCCAAAGTTGTGGCGGGAAATTTGAAAAATTCACAAACAGAAAAAAATTGACAGACATTGAGCGCGTTTTGTCTTGTTTGGCTTCAAGCCCGGAGAAATTCACGTTTTATCCGGAGACCCGTAGATCATCCTCGAAGCCCGGAGTCTCCGGGTGAAACCCGGAGAGTTGGTAACCCTACTCCAATAACATTAACTGACACCCCAATATGTGCTTTCGACAGGGTGATAGTGGATACAATAGGTCCGCTACCACAATCTGAGAATGGTTACGAATATGCTATCAAGTTAATATGTGACCTAACAAAATGTCTCTTGGCCATCCCAGTTCCAAACAAAAATGCAAATACTATCGCTTAAGCTATATTTAAATATTTTATATTACAGTTCGATCCAATGAAGATGTTCATAACGGACATGGGAACTGAATATAAAAATTCCATTATAAATGACTTGTGCAAATATTTAAAAATAGACAATATAACGTCTACAGCACCACCACCACCAGACAGTTGGAACAGTAGAAAGAAGTCATAGAACTTTTAACGAATATATTTGTTCATACATATCAGTTGACAAAACTGATTGGGATGTATGGCTAAAATATTTTTTATACTGTTTCAACACGATCACCTCTATGGCACATAGCTATTTTCCATATGAATTAGTTTTTGGCAAGCAAAGTAATTTGAAACAATATTTTAACACCATAGATATTATTAATCAACTTTACAATATAGAAGTAAGTTTAGATTAGAACAAGCTTATAAGAGAGCTAGAATTATGTTAGAAAAACAGAAAATTAGAAATATAGAATTCTATGATAAAAATATAATTAATTTTGAATTAAAAGTAGGAGATATGGTTTTATTATACTTTGATACCGAAGGTCTCATAGTATATTGGTTTTGTGCAATGTCCGTCATGGTGTCCGTCTGTCCGTCTGAGACTTGAAACTTTGCAATTATGTTTGTCTATAGGCGCGACAGATAAAGTGTTAAGATTGGGGTGCCACGCCTACTAGGAGGCTGGGAAATCGATAAATTCGATAACTGAAAACCGATAAAACCAAATATTTCTCACATTCTTACAGCTAGAGTTACCAAATTTTGCATGCAGATAGCTAGTCATGTCCCTGAAAAAACTGCATCAAATTTTTGGATGCCACGCCCCCTGATTCCGACCCCATCCCCCTTCTACTTGAAATTGGAAACGCCTGTAGTTTTCACATTTTTTGGGCTAGAGCCATAAAATTTTGTGTGAAGATAGATATTGACGTTCCCCAAAAAAATGCATCAAAATTTTGGATGCCACGCCCACCAAAGCCACCCGCCTTATAAAATCGGAATCGGCTATATCTTTAACAGTTTTTGAGCTAGAGCCACCAAACTTATTAGGAAGATAGATAGTGACAGTTAAAAACATTTGATTCAAAAATTTGGAAGGCACACCCTCTTCTGCCGACCACCTTTAAAGTTTTGAGTTGTTCAGTTATCTTCCACAGCTTTTGAGCTAAAGTCATTAAATTTAGTAACATAATATCTGGCGATGTTTACCACCTGGCCCACGCCTTCCGCCCCTGTATTCCACATTTGCAATAAGACTCCTTATCATCCATTATTTTACTGGTATCAAAGTATTCCGCAGTCGGTTGCGTCCGACTGCAACGTTTTCACTTGTTTTAATTTGATTTTTATTCAGATATCTTATAATGCATTTATTTTGGTTAAATAAAACGTTTTTTATTGCTGAAAAAATAGATATGTTGTTGAGTATATCACGGTTGGTGTTGTGAATTTGTACTAGTTTTTATTCTTCTGAGTCAGGGTTTTTATACCCTGGCTCATGCGTAAAATCAACCCTTAACTCTAGCTTATCTATCGCTGAGTTTGTAAGTCTCAGCGTTGGTCTTAACATATTCTTATCCTATCGCTGAGTTTGTAAGGTTCAGCGTTCATCTGGCTATTTTTAGAGTACAAAGATGTGCCTTATTTATCAGTTAGCCTAACTGCTACCTGCTAGTGCGCACAACAGATGTTCACACTCTTATTGCATACATATATATATTTTTGTATTTAAGAATATTATGTTCATGCTTGAACATTCTGCGGGGGGCCAGATGTTTTGACAGTCACCAATTGCTGCCTGTTCGTCGGTACTTGTCTTCTTTTGAGGCACCGTTTGTTCATGTTATCAAAGTACTGCTTTGCCTGGGACGACTGCTTCGCCTGCTGCTGCTGCCAAGCCTCGTTCAGCTTAAGCCTTTTTATTGTTGAAGCCTGCGTCAGCGTCTGCCACGTCATCACGATCTTTAGCAAGCGAGTGTTAATTTGATCTGCAGCATAGTGCTTCCTCTCGATCAACTCACTGCCTTCTTTGATGATGTCGTCAATGCGCGATCTTACAGAGTTAAGCTCGCGTTCAAAGTGGTGGTATTTCCGATGTCGTCGGTAGTGAACTTCAGTTTCTTGTCAATCCAGACCATGACTTTGTTGCAGTCCGACTTAAAGTTCTGGTAGCGATTGGACTCCTTCAGCAACTGGGGGCGCCTTGACGACTTTTTCTTTAGTGTATCCAGTTTCTCCTGGGATTTGTCATTGCCGTATTTAGCGGTCACCTGGAATCCGTTCTCGCTCCCAACAATCTTGCACTTGCGCTTCTGATGACGTTTCAGCAGCGTCTCCGCGCCAGCCTCATGCTTTTCCGGTTTCGAAAATCCTTTGTGTGTATCCTGGCAAACCGTTGTAGTTGCGCTGATAACTTTGTGTTTCGATATTTTGCCGGAAATTATCCATCCCAGTTCCGTCTCTTGTCCTAGAGTTTTCTTGATCTTTTTAAACTTTCCCAACATAATTTTCGGGAGCAGATCAACGCCAATGATGACATCTATTCGACTGGGCTCGTTGAAATATGGGTCTGCTAGCTCGCAGCCCATCCAATCCTTATTGACATCCATGTCAATTTTCTTGCTCGGCAGAGCTTTCTGAAGTTTTGGCATAAAAATTGCCTCCGTTGTGGTAATGAATTCGCTTTTCATCCTTGGTTTAATTGTTAAGCAAACGCTACTTCTTGAAGATTCAACCTTTCGAGAAATTCCTTGAACTTCAACATTACTTCTTACTAGCTGAAGTTTAAGTTTTTTCCATCTATTAGGGCTCTTAGTTGCTTGTTTCCAGAGTTTTTTTTGATCCGGATAAGCGCAGTGGCTAGCAATGTATCTTGCCCCTTTGTTAGTTTAAGGCAATTGCTGATGACGGTCTCCTTTTTGCATCCTCATGAAGCAAATTGTTGTGTGCTTTATAGCATCGATTGCAGGTCCAATCCTTGTTGCAATCTTTGATGCAATGAGTTCCCAAACAT
This sequence comes from Scaptomyza hsui, assembly GCA_018152825.1. Taxonomy (NCBI): domain Eukaryota; kingdom Metazoa; phylum Arthropoda; class Insecta; order Diptera; family Drosophilidae; genus Scaptomyza; species Scaptomyza hsui. The sequence goes on along the minus strand of JAECXO010000050.1, from coordinate 450,108 downwards.
TTAAAGCATAATGAGTTGTTAAATACAAACTGCTTGCGATTTTTAACAGGCTCGGCTCCAAACTCCTGGCATCTCGTTATATCATGGCCATCCAGTTGGCAATAACGGCATCTTTTATTGCTCGTTTTCTTGGCTTCTGTCTGAATGGCATGTTTTTGTACTGAATCTATTGAGTTGTATAGTTGCTGATTAAACTCCAGCACATCGGACAAAGACTGAATTTCCCTAGCCTTCTTTACATGTTGCTCGTACAGTTGTAGGGCTTCTGTGGAAAGTTGTCGCAGCAGAATTTGAGCGAATAAAACATCAGCATCATTAGAAATTTGACCTTTTTCTTTAATGATATAGATGCACTCAGTCGCTGTGTCCAAGAACTTGCGGATACTGCCTTCACCATTGTTCTTTAGCAGTTCCAAGTCCAGCAGCTGGTTTACGCAGTTAGCAAATATTTTGCGCGTATTCTCGTAGCGCTTGCATATTAGCTCCCACGCTGCTTTGTAGCTAGCTGCTGATCCTATTAGTAAATGGCCGACGACCGTTTTAGCTTCTCCTTTGAGGCAAGATTTCAGGTAGTTCAGCTTTCTTGTGTCGCTGATATCCTTCCTGTTGTGAATAACCTCGGAGAACAGCTCGAAGAATGTTGGCCACTCTGTGGGACTTCCTTTGAAGTGAGGAAGATCCACTTTCGGTAGCTCTGGAACTTCGTCTTTAATTCGGTGCATGTCACTTATTTTTCTGTTCAATTTCTTTGAAAGAACGTCTGCACTCTAGATCATCGATCTCATCGACGTCAAATGCAAACTTTTCATAACGTTCCTCTAATTCGGTAAGCGTTGATTGTACCTTGTTCCAAAGGAAGTTAAGTTTGTGTTTAAGATCATTTAGATCTTCCTGGTTGCTGAATTCTAGGCAGGCATTCACTTTATTAATGTGCTGCCTTACCTTCTGTGCTCTTTTGTCCACAAGATCTACCAATATGTCCATTGGGCTTGGGCTCCGTTGAGAAAACATTTCAACTTTCTCGTGAACATGTTTTCCTTTGGACGTCCCAGGTAGCATTTTCACATCAGTTTCTATAACTGACGTTTGTTGGCCGCTCGTCTTGGCTTGGTCGGCAACTTCGACCTTCATCAGGGAGTCTTTATAGGTCCTGATCTTTGCCATTGTAACATCATATATTTTTCCAGTAAAATATTGATGATCGACGACTCCAATTTTCATCAGCATTCCATGATTGGCAGTGAATTCTGCTGCCAAATTATCAATAGCTGATTCTGCTTCCTTTTTTCAATTGCCCGCTGGACTGCCTCATATATCTCCGCTTGCTTCTTCAACAGTTGCAGAGTTTGTGCTGACAGCATCTTGTATGTTTCTTTTTTTTTATTTTATTTGGCTTAACCCGTTGGAGGTGTTTTTGTCTTGATCGCCTGGTTGATCGTACTGTGCCTCTACTCACAGCTTGAGTTGGTTAGCCAAAGAAAAATTTGTATAAAGCACTGTATTTTAACACTTTCTGTTGTTAAATGCCACAGAAACGCACAAAAGACGCACAGGTAATCGATCGATCAAAACGTTGATCATCCGGCTTGAAGGACCAAAATGTTGAGTATATCACGGTTGATGTTGTGAATTTGTACTAGTTTTTATTCTTCTGAGTCAGGGTTTTTATACCCTGGCTCATGCGTAAAATCAACCCTTAACTCTAGCTTATCTATCGCTGAGTTTGTAAGTCTCAGCGTTGGTCTTAACATATTCTTATCCTATCGCTGAGTTTGTAAGGTTCAGCGTTCATCTGGCTATTTTTAGAGTACAAAGATGTGCCTTATTTATCAGTTAGCCTAACTGCTACCTGCTAGTGCGCACAACAGATGTTCAAACTCTTATTGCATACATATATATATTTTTGTATTTAAGAATATTGTGTTCATGCTTGAACACCCGGAGAAATTCACGTTTTATCCGGAGACCCGTAGATCATCCTCGAAGCCCGGAGTCTCCGGGTGAAACCCGGAGAGTTGGAAACCCTACTCCAATAACATTAACTGACACCCCAATATGTGCTTTCGACAGGGTGATAGTGGATACAATAGGTCCGCTACCACAATCTGAGAATGGTTACGAATATGCTATCAAGTTAATATGTGACCCAACAAAATGTCTCTTGGCCATTTTTTATATTACAGTTCAATCCAATGAAGATGTTCATAACGGACATGGGAACTGAATATAAAAATTCCATTATAAATGACTTGTGCAAATATTTAAAAATAGACAATATAACGTCTACAGCACCACCACCACCAGACAGTTGGAACAGTAGAAAGAAGTCATAGAACTTTTAACGAATATATTTGTTCATACATATCAGTTGACAAAACTGATTGGGATGTATGGCTAAAATATTTTTTATACTGTTTCAACACGATCACCTCTATGGCACATAGCTATTTTCCATATGAATTAGTTTTTGGCAAGCAAAGTAATTTGAAACAATATTTTAACACCATAGATATTATTAATCAACTTTACAATATAGAAGTAAGTTTAGATTAGAACAAGCTTATAAGAGAGCTAGAATTATGTTAGAAAAACAGAAAATTAGAAATATAGAATTCTATGATAAAAATATAATTAATTTTGCATTAAAAGTAGGAGATATGGTTTTATTATACTTTGATACCGAAGGTCTCATAGTATATTGGTTTTGTGCAATGTCCGTCATGGTGTCCGTCTGTCCGTCTGTATGAACGCAACTTTTTTCGACACCCGTCAAGCTAGAGACTTGAAACTTTGCAATTATGTTTGTCTATAAGCGCGACAGATAAAGTGTCAAGATTGGGGTGCCACGCTCACTAGGAGGCTGGGAAATCGATAAATTCGATAACTGAAAACCGATAAAACCAAATATTTCTCACATTCTTACAGCTAGAGTTACCAAATTTTGCATGCAGATAGCAAGTCATGTCCCTGAAAAAACTGCATCAAATTTTTGGATGCCACGCCCCCTGATTCCGACCCCATCCCCCTTCTACTTGAAATTGGAAACGCCTGTAGTTTTCACATTTTTTGTGCTAGAGCCACCAAATTTTGTGTGAAGATAGATATTGACGTTCCCCAAAAAAATGCATCAAAATTTTGGATGCCACGCCCACCTAAGCCACCCGCCTTATAAAATGTTGTTAAGAAATGAAACTGGCCATATGCTAGAAGCAGTATATTTAGGCCCTTATACAGTAGAAAAAATAGAGGATAGAGAAAACCTTTTCATTAAGGATAGTAAGAGTAAGGTACAAAAAGTACATAAAGATAGACTACATCTTTTTATTAATTAATCATTTTTAGGATGGCCATTCATTAATACACACATTCAAAATATATATAAATAAAATGAAAAAAGAAAGAAAAATAAAAATAAACACTTATTACTTACAACATAAAAACAAATAATAAATATAAAAATTATTTTTTTTTTCACAAAAAAAATAGAAACGTAGAAACTAAAATAACTTCACTAAGTTACGTTATTTTTCAAAAGGAGGGAGATGTAGTATGCATGACAATCTGTCATATACCCACTATATTGCAGGGTATTTAACCTTCAGACATAGTAACACTTTGTTGCTATGTATATACAAATATAACGCAACTACACAAACGGTCAGCGCACTTGAAATTTGATCGGCCACTTATGAGCGGGCCGATCGCGAAGTGTGGGATCCGCAACGTACGCGCTTTAGCCCTTACGAGCCAGTGCTTGCCTTATATATGTAGGAATGGGAGTGTGTATCATAAGTCGGGTATACCCTTTGCTCTACGCAACATCGAAGAAGATTGCATCAGCCAGACTCTATCTTGCATTCCGCTTTTCTATCGTTTATTTTCTTTTGTTAGATGATCATAATTTTAAGCAGATACAGACAGTAGCAGTCAGTCGTCACCGAGAGCTGCGCCGAGACTGATCGTAAATTACGCGAACAAATTAAGTGAAGAAAAAGAACCGTTGTTCAGCCAAGAAGTGGTTATTGATTTGTTAGAAGTGAATATTGACTTTATAAAACCATTTGTTTAAACGCTTTATACTTTTGTATATTATCCAAACATTAAATAATAAACAATTTGTCATTTCCTACAAATTTTGGGGGCTCGTCCGGGATAAATGAAAAAAAAAATAACAAAAGTGAACCAAATCTTAGTATGCGCTAACATACAAAGTGAGCTAAATGGGTAAAAGTTTAAACAATTTGGCGTAAAGAACAATGTTAACGTAAAATTTGTAAAATTGCGTTCCAAGAAAAGCCAAATAAAGTAGCGTAAAAGCAGAAAAACACGCGGCGACAATTTGTGAGAGAGACGGCGGCGATCAGGCATACAGAAAATAGCTAGCTGGTGTGAGGTACACCAAAAGAGACGTGACGACTCAGGGCGAAGCAAGGCGCCAAAAAATTCGACGATGTGCAGATGTATTGAGAGAGCGGATGAGCGGTATCTTGTGTCTAAAGGTGACGGGCATAAGAAAACTGCAAAAACGCATACATAGACGACGGCGGATTGTTCCAGGGTTCTAAGCTGCGTAAAGGCGAAGCGTAGCAGAACATAGAGGAGAACAAGAAGCTAAAGAGAAGACGGCATCAGTTTGTGTCTAACGGTGACGGGCACAAGCAAGCTACAAAAACGCATACATAGACGACGGCGGATTGTTCCAGGGTTCTAAGCTGCGTAAAGGCGAAGCATAGCGGGCAGAACATAGAGAGAACAAGACGCTAAAGAGAAGACGGCATCAGCTTGTGTCTAACGGTGACGGGCATAAGAAGACTGCAAAACGCATACATAGACTACGGCGGATTGTTCCAGGGTTCCAAGCTGCGTAAAGGCGAAGCGTAGCGGGCAGAACATAGAGAGAACAAGAAGCTAAAGAGAAGACGGCATCAGCTTGTGTCTAACGGTGACGGGCATAAGAAAACTGCAAAAACGCATACATAGACGACGGCGGATTGTTCCAGGGTTCCAAGCTGCGTAAAGGCGAAGCGTAGCGGGCAGAACATAGAGGACAACAAGAAGCTAAAGAGAAGACAGCATCAGTTTGTGTCTAACGGTGACGGGCACAGGCAAGCTACAAAAAACGCGTCAAAGTGTCGCGACAACGACGGATTGTTCGCAGCAGCTAACGGCGAATCTTCGGCACAAGCGAGACGAGTAATTTGCTGAGTGCTGAAGCAACGAGGGATCGAGAGAAGACAAAAAGTGTGCCCATACGACGACGGCACGGAGAGTGGCGGTGGATCGATAACATCGATACCAAACATTGAGCGGGCGATAACAAAAAAATATTTTGCATTTTCTATAATTACTGCAGTGTTAAGTACCTAATACTAATTTTAAAATTTTGTGAAACACATCTTGCAGCTGAACAATGCATACTAGAGATATTTTGGGGCTGACAGTTCCACTGTTGAAGTCAAAACTTACCGAATTAGGCTTAAATGCAGACGGTAGAAAAAGTGTATTGCAAGATCGACTTCTTGATCATTTCGGTTTGGCTGATGTTGTCGAGGATGAACAGGGCGACGATGATGGTACCAACGAAGCAAGATCTGTGAGCTCAAATAGCGAATATCATGAAGTGACCAATTACAATAACTCTAGATTTACATTGAGCGATATAAAAGACAGTACATCTTCTTTCTCCGGGTTAGAGCAAGAAAATATTAACCACTGGTTGAATGAGTTTGAAGACGTTGCTGTTACAGTAGGATGGAACGACCTGCAAAAATACATCTATGCTAAACAACTTTTAAATGGGGCAGCCAAGCTTTTTATTAGAAGTTTATCAGGTGTTCGAGGATGGGTTAAACTTAAAGCAGTGTTGCAGGAAGAATTTGGCAAAGACTTGTGTTCAGCAGAAATTCACAAAATGTTGAGACTTCGACGAAAAGCAGCTAATGAGACCTACTTAGAATTTTTGTATAGTTTGATTGAAATAGGTAAACCTATAAAGTTAGAAGAAGAGAGTTTAATACTATATTTCATTGACGGAATTGCAGATAGTAAAACAAATAAAGCAGGCCTATATAGAGCAACAACTTTAAAAGAATTGAAAAAAGAGATTGCAACTTATGAGAAAATCAGAGGTACAGGAGCTGATAAAGAAGATCACGAGGCAGGTAGAGCTAGAGACAGAGAAAGCGCAGTTAAAAAGAAGCACAATCGCGAGTCAAAGAAATGTTTTAAGTGTTCAGAAGAGGGACATTTTGCTAAAGATTGTAAAAAAGAGGTGAAGTGCTACAAGTGCAAAAAGAGTGGACATATATCTACCCATTGTCCAGAGAACAAAAACATAGCGGGAAAACCAGATGCAGTAAACGTTTTGGAGGTTAAGTCTCACAAAGAGGGACTTATTCATAAAGCAGTTATCGCCGGGGATATTTCATTCGTTGCAATGATTGATTCCGGGTGCGACTTATGCTTAATGAGGGAGGATTTATTTCTAAAATTTGAGGGCATCGAGTTAAGAAAGGAAATAAAACAGCTTAAAGGTATAGGGCAAGGCGCTTTGGCAACTATTGGGTATTTCGAAGTAGAACTTTTTGCTGACGATATAAGATTTACTGCAACTTTTCATGTAGTCAAACAAGAAGAGCTGGAGTATAAGGCTATAATCGGAAACAACGTTTTGAAGCAAGTCGATATATTGTTCAGTACCAAAGGCGTTATTTTCATAGAAAGGAAAACCAAAGACGAAGAATCGATCTTTAAAAGCATGTGCGTCAAGGAGATTATTGAAGAACAGTTGGCATCGGACAGCGTTGACTTAAACCATTTAAACAAGGACCAGAAGTTAGAAGTAGTTGAGTTAGATGACAAGTGTTTGCTTAGTTTCGAACAGTTAAAGAATTTGTTAGTCACCGCGCCAGTATTGAAGCTATACGACCCGTGCGCTGTAACCGAAATTCATACAGACGCTAGCAAGTATGGTTTCGGCGGAATACTTATGCAGAAAGATTCCGAGGACCAGTTGTTTCATCCGGTTGAGTTTATGAGCAGAAAGACCACACCGGCTGAGGAGAAATATAGCGCATATGAGCTGGAGGCTTTAGCAGTCGTAAACACGTTAAAGAAGTGGCGCATTTACCTTTTAGGAGTCCGTTTCACAATAGTGACAGATTGTCAAGCATTCGCAATGACCTTGAAAAAAGACGACGTTCCACCCAGAGTAGCCAGATGGGCTATGTTTTTACAAGAATTTAAATTTTCAGTCCAGCATAGATCAGAAAGCCAGATGCGGCATGTGGACGCGCTCGGCCGATTAAATTGTTTCCTTATCGAAAACTCGAAGACTCGACAAAGTATCGCTTAAGAGAAGCACAGGGCAAAGACGAGTGGATTAAAGCAGTTTAAAAAGTGATAGAATTTTCGGGGGTGTATGAGGACTATTTTCTTATAAAGGATATTTTGTATAAAGATACGGTTAAAGAGTTGTTAGTTATTCCAGAAGCTATGCAGGAAGAAACAATAGGAATTGTGCACAAAGAAGGTCACTTTGGAGCAAAGAAAACAAGAGAACTAGTTGAAAAGTCGTATTACATGCAAGACGTACAAGAAAAGGTAGAAAAGTTTGTGAAATGCTGCGTAGAATGCATAATAACAGATGCAAAATGGGGCAAAAAAGAGGGATTGTTGACACCAATCGACAAAGCCCAGGAACCTCTTGGCACGTACCACATTGACCACGTAAGAACAACTAAGTATTCACCTTTTAGAGTTTTGACAGGCATAGACATGCGCAGAAAAGACGATGATCTGAGGAAAATACTTGAAGACTTAGATATTGAGGATCTTATAGACGATCAAGACAAAATGAGGAAAAAAGCTCAGGAAAATATTGAAAAAGTGCAGATGGAAAATAGAAATACTTTTAATGAAAAAAGAAAAGTTGAAAATGTTTATAAGCTAGGAGAACTGGTAGCGATTAAGAGAACACAGTATGGAACGGGAATGAAGCTAAGACCTAAATATTTTGGACCATATAAGGTTACAAAACAATTAAGGCATGAACGGTATGAAGTAGAAAAAGTCGGAAACCAGGAAGGGCCTAAACATACATCAACGGCAGCCGAATTTATGAAAAAATGGAGTTCATTCGGGGCGAATGAAAGTTCAGGATAGCCGAATGTAGGAATGGGAGTGTGTATCATAAGTCGGGTATACCCTTTGCTCTACGCAACATCGAAGAAGATTGCATCAGCCAGACTCTATCTTGCATTCCGCTTTCCTATCGTTTATTTTCTTTTGTTAGATGATCATAATTTTAAGCAGATACAGACAGTAGCAGTCAGTCGTCACCGAGAGCTGCGCCGAGAATGATCGTAAATTACGCGAACAAATTAAGTGAAGAAGAAGAACCGTTGTTCAGCCAAGAAGTGGTAATTGATTTGTTAGAAGTGAATATTGACTTTATAAAACCATTTGTTTAAACGCTTTATACTTTTGTAAATTATCCAAACATTAAATAATAAACAATTTGTCATTTCCTACATATATGTATATCAAATGTATATGCATTCTTTGTTCATACACTCCAAAGTATATGCCTTCTGCATGTACACATAAACTACAACTCCCCAGCAAAATTTTCGATTACATGTAATCTGAAGGGTAATGCTAAAAACGGCTGTACATGCATTACACTTCACATTACAGAATGCATTATTTTAACATAGGCGTGTCATTGGAGGTAAACTGTTTCCCCTATGCATTACCGTAATGCTTACCGTAATGTTTACATGTAAATACTTTCTGAATGCATTACAGTAATGCTTACCGTAATGTTTACATGTAAGTACTTACTGAATGCATTACAGTAATGCTTACCGTAATGTTTCCATGTAAGTACTTACTGAATGCATTACAGTAATGCTTACCGTAATGCTTACATGTAAGTACAGCTGCTGAAAATTCTCCACTTATTTAAATGAAAATGTAATTTTTGATCTTAACGCAATTAATTTTATTGTTATTTATTTACTAGATGACCCCGGCCGACGTTGTTCTGCCACGCAATAAAAAAATGTTCTTAATTGAATGTGGCTTATTTATAGTGGTAATTAATTTTATCTATCTCTTACATTGTTGTTAAAAATTGCCATTTTAAAAGTAAAAACTCTTCCCTATATGTGTACACTAAGTTCTCCAAGTAAAAACAATCAGAAAGTGGCATATTTATTTATAATTTTTTTTTTTAATAAGCATATCTCCCATACAAATTCGAAAAATAACCATTAAATGCAAAAATGGAGAGCTACCCGAAGGAGTAGTCGGATCGGGTCCAGAATCGGTATTCATATTTTGTTTACACGCCCTATATTTATTTTCCTCCCCTCTCCCAACAAAAAATTTCAATTTAGCTAGTATGACATTATCCATTGTTTGTTATTATTACGGTATGCTTTAAAGTTTTAGATATGTTTTGTTGAATTAATATTTAAGGTAAGCAATCGTGGGGAAGTGTAATCGCAAGGAAGTTATCTTGTAGAGGGTAGTGAGCCATTTTGGAATAGATTGAACTCAATTCAACAATTTTGGGGGGTTGAAGATCGATTATAATTAAAACTACTATTCCTAAATCAAACGAGGGCACAGGATATGTAAAATAGTCTTTCACTTTCGAAAAAGTTTGTGCCTTAAATGTGCCATTATCATATATCTCTAATATTATTGCTGGTATGTACGGTTCTATAGCACAATAATTGTTTTAGGTTTTATTTGTATAAATTGCATGGCCAGAAGAGTATGATATAACTTTGCCGAAAGAATTCTTTTTTATGCCTATTTTTTCCTGCCTCACCTCTATACCTGTGGATATATATGCATTGTAAATTTGCTTTGGAATGTGATTGGGTTTCTTTACACTCCTTTTTAACGATTTTAAGTGGCTTTCGAATGGATAGGCTGTAACATTTCCAAGATATCTGAAATCGTCTACTGATTTTGTTATGTGCAACAGGTTATGTACATTGTAAGTAACACTTGTTTCGCCATAAATGACTAAAAAAAAATCTACGAAAACCTGTAGCAACTCTTGGGAGCTACTAATGTTCAAGTGAAAATGCCTTGGACAAAGGAGCATACGGTAAGCACAGTGAAGTTGAAAAAAATGAGAGAACAAATCAGCAGACACGAACTCTTTAAGAGCAATCAATCCTGTATATAAAACAAATGACCAAAACTCAACCGCTTTCCATCTTTTCATTTCCTCGAATCCCCTCGGTTTCCTAGCAAACTCTTTCTAATGTCGATCGGAAATTGCGAAATAATAAATATGTCAATATCTTCAATATCCATTTTGGAATTTATAAAGTAGCTTAAATGAAACTCCTTGTCAGTAGGAATATTCAAAATCTAGATCAGTACCAAGCCTTGCTACCGAAGTACTAAATGTAGTGACATTTTTGACTCTGCGTCCAACCTGTTCACATTTACTACAACCCTTTAATGCTGTGTGTCCTTTAATGCCGCATATGTAGGACCTTGCAGGTGCATCGCATATGAATACACGTATTTTAAAAGGCACACAATGATCACCAACATCGAAGCCGTTTTCCTGCAATATTTTCACATCGTGCAAGAAATCATGCAAGAATCAATTTACATTACATGGGTTTCGAGGTCCTACATAGCTTCCTTCGAGAAAAACGTCAATGTTTGGAATATTAATTATTCTGCACAAATTGGGCACAATCCCACTCCAGAACTCTTGTACAAAGCCAATCCATCTATTCCAATGTCTTCTTCAACTTCATTAACGTAACTCTGATTTATAATGTGTGTTAGTTTATTTAACTGTATAGGAAGCCCAATATGAATATATTCTCCTGGTGCCACGGTTCGCTTAACAAACGGAATTGGCCCTTTTACTGGAGCAATAGTTAGAGGAACGTCAATGCCTTCAGATTTTATAATTTTATATAGTTCTTTGCAGCAAGCAGCTGATGGACGCTATTTAAAATTCCAGTTTCTCAGCTTTTCGGAGATAGTCGGTTGTGGCGCCGTTTCGCATGAAGAAACTTTTGGTGGACTTGAAGTCGCTTCAGTAACCACCACGACTGGCTTAAAATTTTGAACAAAGGACAACATGCGTTCGGCTTCGTTTTTTTGTAATCGTTTCAAGTGCCGTTTAGAAATCATTTTACCTTAAAACTCGTTTAAAATTTATTAAAAGTTGCGCGATGGTTTTTATTTTCTTTGATTTATTTTGGGAGCGTCGTATTTGCGTTTGCTTTTTATCGGTTTCGTCGGAAAAAGAGGCAGAGCCACCAACAGTGTGGCCAGACCACTCTTTTGTTTTATAACACTTAATACTAATATCGATACATTCAAATACAACCTTACAATATATACTTACAGTATATACTAAGCTGTTTGTTTGTTTTTTGTTTATAAAAGATGCGTTCATCACTTTTTATGTTTAATATATGAACTTTTTCAAGAAAACATGCGCTTTGGAAGCCGAACAAAATCAAGAAAACATGCGTGAAGTGAAGAGAAATTGAACAAAATTTCCTGCTGGCTGTAGCTGTTGCTAGCATGCAAAAAGATTTTGCATTCCCTTTCCTGTAATGCCAATATTCTGTAAAGAAAAACAAGAAAGAACAAACATAAAACAAAACTAAGCGGCGCAATGTGATGTTACGAAAGTCGAACATAAAACCACGAAAGTTAGTGCATTTCCTAAGAACTTACATTACGCATTACCAGTATATGATATGTAATGCAGCTTTGAAATTAGAATGTTATTCGAAGTTTTTGTATGAAGTTTCTTGCTTCGCATTACATTTATATTAAAGTAATGCATTCTGTAAGTACTTCTAGGGTAATTCATTTCCCAAATTTTTGCTGGGTCTCTCTCTCGACCGCTGCAGCCGGCGATCGAATTAATATACACATAATACATATACATAAGCCGCTCTGCTGCGACAGAGCTTTATACATAAGGAATCTAATTATGTGTTTAGGCTATGAATTCTTTTGATTCCAAAATAAAGAAAATTTTCAAAAGGGAACTATACGAGCACAGATGTGCCAATGTCTTTTATTTAAACTAACTAAACCATCTCAATACAAGACATTGCGGGAGCAAGTTGCATGGAGATCCGGTATCATACACAATATGCAAGAAAATGCTGTCAATAGAAACTGATAATACATATGGTAAATTACTTTTATTTTTAGATACGCTGTAAACGGAAGTTATATATTCAGCGAATTTTTTATTTACACCATTGACATAACTAACATCATTACCTTTATTTTTTTTTATAAACACTTCTTAAGTGTCCAGCTCTACCGCAAGAGTAACACGTGTTATTCTTGTATTTGCAAGAATCAAGTGTGTGATTCCTCCGTCCACAGTGTTTGCATGTGTGTTTTCCGATGTTGCTTTGTCCTTCTTCTTTCGTACTACCACGCTTGTTGATGCAAAGAAATGTACTCGAGAAAGTGGCGCTGTAGTTGATATTGCCCTTGCGATGACCTTAATGCACTGCATGTACATTGACATCATCTAACCTTGCCACCATCTTGGTTGCCATATCTATTGATTTTTGCAACGACTCTCCAACGTTAAGGATTCATCTTCTTCACAAAGTTTGTCGAAAATTCTATCCGGAAGACCCATCACAAAGCGATCCAAAATAAGTGCATTTAGTGCATTTGCATTTAATTGCGAGTTGCTTGACCTTGGCGTACCATTGTGAAACATTCTCTGCATCACATTTAGTTGCTGAGTAGAACTTTTTGCGCTCATGAAACACAATCGTTGGTGGACTGTAGCGATTCTCCAGCATTAAGCTAAGTTATTTTTTCCTTCCAAATGCACCATGGCTCAGAGCTGTGTGAAATTCTGGGAGCGCTGTGGCTTGCAGCATAGTGGTCGCCATGTTTCTTCTTTGATTACATGTATTTTTTTTTAGACATGTACGTATGTGTGTACATTTGTACAATTGGAGTTGCTCCGCTTAAGATCACTTGATTATATACGCAAGCCAAAAAATAATAAATCAAATACAGTTTTTTATGATCTTTCCATTTTGGATCCTCGTCGCCAAATGTGTTGTGTTTTACACGCGTTTTATTGTCCGTTCTTGTTTACATTCTATGTTCCTACGAACTTGTAATCAACATCAGTTCAATTGTTCTAACAAGCTACAAATGTTAAATAACAGAGTTAATAAGATTATCAATATATTAATGTTTAATAAATATACATATCCATCACTAACTGCCAAAATGTGGGATAAATGCGTAATCGACTTGCTATCGATTTCCCAGTTCCCCAGTGGGCGCAGCGTCCTTTATTTTTTAAATTTTGTCTGACGCAGACATGAACTAAAATTTTTTAAAAGTTGCATGTCTCTAGCTCAAGGAGTGTCGGATAAACGCGCGATCATACAGATACCCTTTTACACATTTTATGGGTGCGGGGTATAATACCATACAATGATACACTCATCTACACAAGTATAAATATAAATTATTATAATAATAATTATTATTTACAAATAGTTATAAGAGCTAGTTATACTTTGATACCGAAGGTCTCATAGTATATTGGTTTTGTGCAATGTCCGTCATGGTGTCTGTCCGTCCGTCCGTCTGTCCGTATGAACGCAACTTTTTTCGACACCCGTAAAGCTAGAGACTTGAAACTTTGCAATTATGTTTGTCTATAGGCGAGACAGATAAAGTGTCAAGATTGGGGTGCCACGCCTACTAGGAGGCTGGGAAATCGATAAATTCGATAACAGAAAACCGATAAAACAAAATATTTCTCACATTCTTACAGATAGAGTTACCAAATTTTGCACGCAGATAGCTAGTCATGTCCCTGAAAAAACTGCATCAAAATTTTGGATGCCACGCCCACTCCTTCCGCCCCCATCATCCCTGCTCCTTGAAATTGGAAACGCCTATAGTTTTCACATTTTTTGGGCTAGAGCCACCAAATTTTGTGTCAAGATAGATATTGACGTTCCCCAAAAACTGCATCAAAAGTTTGGATGCCACGCCCACTTCTTCCGCCACCCTACACCCCGCCGTTGTTGAAACGGTTATGCGTGTATCTTCCACATTTTTGAACTATAGTCACCAAATTTGGTAGGAAGATATATGGTAACATCTACAAAAGATCTGCATCAAAAAATTGGATGCCACGCCCACCTCTGCCGCCCACCATTTAAAATCGGAAATTTCAATATCTCCTACAGTTTTTAAGCTAGAGCCCCTAAATTAGGTACAAAGATAGAAGGCAGCATCTACCAAAGATCTGCATCAAAATTTTGAATGCCACGATAGCTGGCGATGTTTACCACATGGGCCACTCCCTTCGCCCCTGCATTCCCCCTTATCAACCGTTCTTTTACTGGTATCAAAGTATTCCGCAGTCGGTTGCGTCCGACTGCAACGTTTTTACTTGTTATTATATTGGTTTTGTGCAATGTCAGTCATGGTGTCTGTCCGTCTGTATGAACGAAAGTTTTTTGACACCCGTAAAGCTGGAGACTTGAAACTTTGCAATTATGTTTGTTTTTGGTTTCGTCAGATAAAATGTCAAGATTTAGGTGCCAAGCAAACAAGGAGACTGGAATATCGATTTTATCTATAACTGAAAACCGATAAAACCATAAAGTTCTCACATTCTTACAACTAGAATTACAAAATCGGCAAAATGGCACGAAGAAAGCTTGTCGCGTCCCTAAAAAAAACTGCGTACAAATGTTGGATGCCACGCCCATAGCTTTCGCAGTTTTTTGGCTAGAGCCAGGAAATTTTGTGTCAAGGTAGGTTATGACGTTCTCAAAAAACTGCTGCAAACCAGCCCCGCCGCATGTGCATGTTCCACATTTTTTAAGCTAAGGTCAGCAAATTTAATAAGAAAATAAATGGTGATATCTTCAAAAATCTGCATAAAAAATTTTGATGCCACGCCCACCTCTGCCTCCCACCTTTTAAATTGGAAATTCAGCTATCTCTCACAGTTTTTAAGCTTGAGTCCACAAATTTTGAAGGAACATAGAGGGTGACATCTACCAAAGATCTGTATCAACAATGTGGATGCCACGCCCACAGATGCCTCCCGCCTTATAAAGCCTGAAATTTAGTAATCTTACACAGTTTTTGAGCTAGAGCCATAAACTCAATATGAATATAGACGGTGACAGATCCAAAAGATTTCATTTAAAAATTTGGAACCACGCCTAACCATGCCGCCCCTCTTTTAAAATAAGAACAAGTGAAAACGTTCCAAGCGGACGCAACTGACTGCGGAATTCTTTGATACGAGTAAAAGAACGGATGGTAAGGAGTCTGCTTGCAAAGGAGTGTGCCGGGTGGTAAACATCGCCAGCTATCATGTTACCAAATTTGGTGACTTTAGCTCAAAAACTTTGGAAGATAATTAAACTCCCAAATTTAAAAGGTGGGCGGCAGAGGTAGGCGTGGCATCTACATTTTTGAATCAAATATTTTAAATGTCACCATCTATCTTCTTACCAAGTTTGGTGGCTCTAGCTCAAAAACTGTTAACGATAAGCCGATTCTGCTTTAATAAGGCTGGTTGCTTGGGTAGGCGTGGCATCAAAAATGTTGATGCAGATCATTGGTAGACTATGCCATCTATCTTCCTGCTGCATTTGGTGACTATAGCTCTAAATTGGGGCGGTAGAGGTTGGCTTGATATCCAAAATTTTTATGCATATTTTTGGGGAACGTCATTACATTTCTTGACACAAAATTTGTCTAGCCCAAATAATGTGAAAACTATAGGCGTTTAAAATCTCAAGGAGCAGGGAGGATGGGGGCGGAAGGAGTGGTCGTGGCATCTAAAATTTTGATGCATTGTTTTGGGGAACGTCACTACCTATCTTGATACAATCGATGTCTAGAAAGGCTATGATAACAAAATGAAGCGCTGTTTCAGTTGATTTGCCTTTTTGTTAAGCATGTTCTGCTTGAGAGAAATGATCGGTCAAGATCGAATTTCTAATATGTAGGCTTAGCACCCTTTTTAGTGTTTTAAGACGGAAAGATGTTAAGCTTATGGGACGGAAGTCCTTTTGAGGTCGTATGAGAGGCTTTGACAGCCTTGGGAATGAAGATGACTTTGGATTCGAGCAATGACTTGGGAATCGTTCCTGTCGTCAGGATATCTGAAAAAATTCTTTGAAGCCAGTTAATGGCAGTGACCCCTGCATGCTGCAGTTGGGCTGGAATGATGCCATCTGGTCCAGGTAATTTGAAGGGCGAGAAGCTTTGTATAGCCCATAACATAATGTCTCTGGTTGTAGTAGGTGGTGATACCTCAACTGAACAACCGGGTCATCAGGTTTTTTGAGGAAACCAACGGTTGGTGCAGAGTTAGAGAGAACTTCTCTGAGCCTTGCGGCATATGTAGTAAGTGAAAAGTGAGGCGCTTAGCTTGTCTGAGTGCCTTCTTATAGGATGCGAGGCTGTCTTCGTAAAGACTCCATGATCGGTCGTCTCCCATTAGCCTTGCATAATTGAAGAGCTTTCGTGAAGTCTTGCGAAGCTCACCTAATTGTGGGGACCACCATGGTGGTTTTGCTTTCCCTCTTGGTTTGCTCTGGGGACATGACCTTTTCAGGGCGGACTTGCATGCGTCCGTAAGCTTATGCATGAATATCTCTGTGTACTCAGGAAATGGAGTCCCACAGGGGGGTGCTCTGGGATAATTCTTTCGACGTTTTTTTGAAGATGATCCAGCTCGTACGTTTAACGTTCCTCCACCATTTCCGGCTTGGGGGATATCGAGAGACTATGTCGATATACCTATGGTCACAGAAAGAATGATCATCGAGCACTCTCCATCTGGTGAGTCCTTGATGAAGGGAGGCTGTGACTGGCTTCATGTCTAAGACCTCTGCCCTATTCTTTGTAATAAAAGTTGGATCGTTACCCATATTACATATTTTAAGGTTGGTGGAAAGGTCATAGCTAAAAATTAACTCACCCCGTAAATTTATGTCAGTACTGCCCCACTGGATATGATGTGCGTTGGCTTCACACCCAATGACGTGCTCGTTTTGCGTTGCCTGAAATTAGGGAACAGAAAATTGTCTGGATGTTTTGTGGCAAGAATGCTGTTTCGGACATTACCTTCGTTTCGGGCTACAACTAGCTTGTAGATCTTCGTCCCCAGTGCAGAAACCTTGCCACCGCAGACCCAAGGTTTGTGGATGAGGACAATGTCTGCTCCGCTTTGGCTTATGCAGAGCAGAAGAGCGTCTGCAGCTGCCTTTCAATGGTGGAGGTTGATCTGAAGGAATCGCAGGGACATCTTTAGATTTCCGCTCCACCACTGTTCGAATTGCCTCCTCGTCAGTTTCAATGCAGATAAAGTTTGCCAGGTCGCTGGAAAGGTCAGAGTCTCGCTGCGGTATCATTGGTGGCAGCCTCCTCCACCAGTGGCAGCTTGCTCCGGAGGCTTGCTTGCCGCGTTCGAACGTTTGACGCGGATTATAACCGGCTTGAAGCCGAAGTAGATCGCACCGTTGGACCCGGCTAGGGCCTCAGCCGACTCTTCGTTGATGATGAAGATCACCTATCAGGTGTTGCCTTCGCATCGGCTTTGGCGATCTTCCAGTCGTTCATAGCCCGGTCGGAGTTACTTAGCTGGAAGAGCTGATGGATCCTTTCGGGATACTCGGGTTTGGCAGAAACCCAACCTGTGGCTCGGGGCCTACGGTGCACGTCCTTTCAGTCGACCGCCTCCAATTTCACTCCGGAGTAAACCTCTGCCAGCATGGCAATTGAAATATGTAACTTGCTAAACAATTTACCTCCGCTCAAAGATGCAAAAATTTCATCGATACGCGGCAATGAGTACTTGTAGTTAATCAACCACTTGTTAATTGTTACCTTGTAGTCTCCACATAAGCGTAAGCTACCATTCTCTTTCAGTATCGGAACTAAAGGTGTACCCCAGTCAGAGTGATTCACAGGTTCTATAATACCCCTCTGAGCAAGGTCTCTAAGCTCCTTTTCTACCTTGCTTTTCCATGCTCAATTTAAAAGTACCTAACTTGTTGTCAAAGAGTTCTTTAAATTGTCATTTATTACCTTCTATCATAATATTATTATTGGACGTAGATGTACTAACGAACAGTACATTCAAGTGGCCCAACGATACCAAACGATATGATGACTCATGCTAATGTTATTAACCGGTGCAACTTAAAAATTAAATTCCCTAAAGAAACCTCTTCCTAATAATGGTTGACAATCAGATTGCATAACAACGATTTTGATACATTTCGTTATGTATTTGTCACATTAGCATAAAACTCACCAGCTTGCAATATTTTGTCACTCGTATAGCTTACAAATTTTTATACCTCGAGCCCATTTCATGGGTAAAGGGATGTAATGGTTTTGTGCAAAAGTATGTAACAGGCAGAAGGAAGCATGTCCGTCCGTCGACCGTCAGTCCGTATGTATGAAAGCGTCGATCTCAGAAACTATAGGAGCAAGAGACTTCAGATTGTGCACATAAGCTCATCTAAGTCCTAGGCAGTACAAGTTTGTTTCCGATATACACATGTGATCGATAACATTAATGTTGAATATCAAAAATCTGAAACACGTTTTAGAAACTTGATACAAAATAATGAAAATCTGTAAAAATTTCATTGAAATCGGTTGAGAAACACCAGAGATATCATAGATTGAAGTTTAGTCGCAGATGCATACAAACAATGACTGTGCGCGTTAAGTATAGGGTTCGGGGTATCTCCTAGTCGGGAAATCTCGACTAGAGCCTTCTTACTTCTGCTGTCAATAGCAACTGATAATACTTATGGTAAATTACTTTTATATTTAGATACGCTGTAAACGGAAGTTATATTTTCAGCGAATTTTTTATTTACACCATTAACATAACTAACTTCATTATTTTTATTTTTTTGCAAACACTTGTAACGAATAACGTACGAGTTATTAGAGGAGCGGATGCTCGGACAACGGATAGGAGTTCGCGCTGGCTGTGACTAAGCTCGTCGGCAATGTCGTGAGTGCCCAAAAAAAAACCTCCCATTGCTGTGCTCCCAGCATTATAAGTTAATTAATTTTAAAAGAAATCGCGTCCTTTATTTTTTTTTCTTTTTGTGAAGGGAATAGTTAGAAAAATGTTAGAAAACAGGAAGGGCTGGATATAGTAGAGTGAGAGGGAGAGATGAGTAGACAGTTAAGGTTAGAGGTAAGCTATAATATACAGAGGGTATGCAGTTGAGGCAGACGGACCTGTTGATACCACACAGCTGTTGTTGTGTAGATTGCCCACCTTTCCATGATCCTGGTAATTCCCTTGAATAAATAAATTCAGGATCCCAAACAAAATTTACCGTCCGACTACGGATATCCCATCCCAGTTAGGCAAGGCATGGCTCCATAAGAAATAAGGGTAATTTACGCAGACATTATTAAACTCATTTTATTGACTAAAGACATGTCCAAATGTAGACAATAATTACAACTAAAACTGACTAACAATTTAACTAATAACATCCGTAAGTGAAAAGAGTAACTATAGGAATCATCCTTAATATAAGTGCATAAAAATAATCGTTATAAATATATGAGATATGCTGTGCATATAAATAATTTATACCATTATTTTTTCTCTTTAATTTACAAATTACTAAAGAGCTAATATTATTTATTTGAGTGTTTAATTTATTTAACAGGGTTTTTATGAATTTATATATCTATTTATTTCATCATTTTTGTTTTTATTCTCTTTTCTTTTTTTTTTGTATTTAGCTTTTATTTACTATAATTTAATTTACTTTAGTGGCAGGTTTAGTGGCAGTAAAAGAAAAAAAAAATTTCACTCGCAAACCAATAGCATAAGGCACACGGTGCACAATCAGCTGTGGCCCTGCAAAGGTTACGCGCGAAAAAACCAAGCCGAAAAGAGAAGCTTTCGTAGCTTTGGCACGCGCATGTAACCCCAAAAAAAATTAGATAAAAGCTCTCGCTTCACTTACCCATAATCCCACGATGAAAGATCTCTCAATGTGTTGGCATGCTGTAATTTTATATATAAGTTGGGGGGAAAGCTTTTTGCACGTGCAAAATTCAATAAGCCGGTTGATATGACACGCGTTTTAGTTATTTATCTATTTCTATTGACCATTGATTTGAGTTAATTATTATTATTTTTTTCCTTTTAAGCCCACTTGATTTACATAATTGAACTTAGTTCTTATAAATTTTTGTTTAATTAGGTATTATTTGATTTTAATTTAATTATATTTCTCATAATTTTGTTTTGTTGGTTATTATTTGGTTTTATTTTTAATTATATTTCGCACATTTTTGTTTTGTTGGTTTCGGTTCTTCAATTATGTATATATGTTGGTGTTGTGTTTATCTGAGGTTATTAGGTTTCTAAGTAATATAATTAAGCAACATAGCAACTAGAATTTATTTATTTCCTTCTTACTTAACACTAATATTACCTCTAGTACTAAGAGATTTTTTTTTAACGATCGCTACTAGATCAATTTATACTAAGCACATGAAGTTATTTTTATTATTTAAAGTTGTGCAAAACTATATAATCTACTATTTAATTACTCCGACACGACGACTTCCAAACTGAGGAGAAACGAAGACTGAGCTTTTGCAAGCACATGCTCCCACATATGGCGATATGTATGCCCGTCGGTACCATTGAGTGTGGCTGAGCTTTTGTTGTTGGCCGTTTTATATGTCAGCATAGCAAAGATGCAAAATGTTATAGTTGAACTTTCTTGTTCCCAATTTTTGCAGAACAATAATACTTATTGAGCGTGAAAGAATTAAATTCTACACGAGGTGCCTAGGCAATAAAATAATTAAAATTAGAAGAAAATTCTACGTATTTTATTTTGTTAATTTACTCTTTTTTGGGCACCAAAGGAAAATCAAAGATTTTCTGGTTTGTTTCTTTCTTCTTAAAGTCTTTTAATGTCTTATAAATGTTTGCGCAAGGATTTTTACGTCATTTTATTGGTAATTTTATTTGTTTAGCTTCATTTGCACAGCACCACTTTAACCTCTTTTATGTCTTTTTTTTTTGTTTTTTTATAAGTTTTGGTCGTAGCTAAAGTCGCGCACAACTTGACTGTTTGAAGATCAGAACCAGAAAGATCGCCTGCAAGTCATTATGGGGTTAGGGAAGCCATGAGTCTCCAGAAATTCCTTTTACCCTTTCTTTCGGCAATCATCCGATAATTTTTTTTTGGTTTTTGAATTTCTACCACATCAGCTGATTTCGCAGTCTGGCAAACAAAAAAATGTAGCTTCATGTTTTTGGCTCCCAGAGGGCGTCCAAACCAAAAGCAATACTATTCCAAGTGAACGGTGATTTTCTAATTTCTACCTTATTTATCCTGACAATATCGACAATTTCAGTTTATGTATTACTATTTATTTATTTATTTGTTTATTATTGTTATTTTTTTTTCCTGTTGGTTTAAACAAATATTTGTTTACAAAAAAAATACGCTGCATACTTTTGTGCGGAGACCTAACGTTTATTAAAGAGTTATTTAGGGGCGAAAATATAAGCTCAACTGGTCGAAAAGCGGCCATTACACACCCCCCCACCAAAATCACACTTTGGCAGAGAAAATGTCAAAGTGGGATCAAAGCTTGAAGACTAAACCCAAATATCACGGTTTAATATCCTTTGCGTGATAATTACCTATTAACCTACCCTGCAAATCCTCTAGCTCATAATAGCATGTACCAAGTTTCTTTCGAATTCTAGTTTTGACAAAAGTGGGGCCTAGTTTCGAGCTATAGCCTTTAGAGAAATTACTTTGTTGGAAATTACGACGATATACTTCTTGTCCAACAACATAAGAAATTAACTTACTACGAGTGTTATAGTATTTTTCGTTTTGCGCATGCTGCTCTTCGATTCCTATTTTTGCTGTTTGACGAATTAGATCCAACGAATCTTCCCTATTAAACGCTATAGTCCGATCATCTAGCTGTTGTAAACTTCTCAAAAGCTGATAAGTAGAGCCATCGGTGATCATGTGTTGACAAAATGCTATCCTATATGGACTACTTTTTACAGCGGAATGCACGCCAGAACGAAGTGCACAGCTTATATGGCTGAGTTGTTCGTCCCAGTTGGACTGATCCTGCTTGATATAAGCTTTTATAGCGGCAATTACCGATCTATTTACCCGCTCCGAAGCGTTAGCCTGAGGTGCATACATAGCTGTGTAACGGTGTTGTACGCTATATTTCAGCAACAAAGCGTTAAATTGGTGCGATTTAAATTGCACGCCATTGTCAGATAGAACAGTCTCTGGTACTCCAAAACAGTGAAAAATTTCCTCTTCCAGAAAACGAATAATAGCATCAGCAGTTAGTTTTTTAACTGGTTTCAAAAACGGGTATTTTGACATGTGGTCAACCACCACACAAATGCCTATATGCCCTGTACGACTACGGGGGTACGGACCTAGAAAATCAATAAACAATTTCTGAAAAACTCTCTGTATATCGGTTGAGGGACTTAAAGGCGGTCTTAAGGGTTGATTAGGATGCTTGCTGCATTTACATGTTGCACAGTTATTTATGAAGGCTTTAACATCCCCTACCAAATTGGGCCAGTAGTAATACCGCCGAATTCTTTCAAGCGTTTTACTAATACCATTATGCGCGGCTAATGGATGTTTTAAAACGTCAGGGACCAACTCTTTTGGTATCCACATCTTCCAACACATATCGTCCGCAATTTGCTCACCAGTAGCATGCTCTGCTCGGCGATAGATTATATTATCTATTTCCTTGACATCGGGCAACGGAACCTTTTGATTTAAAATTTGGTTTTTAAGTCCCACATACTCCTGAGTGTGAAATGGAAGGATTTCAAATCAATTGGACAATCCAACGATACTTCTGATAAATCTTCCGTACATATGCGAGAAAGTGCATCGGGAACTACATTCTTACTGCCTTTGCGATGAGAAATTTTAAAAGAAAATGCCTGCAACTTAAGTGCCCATGTTGCTAATCTGGTACTCAAATCCGTTTGTGACATGAACCATTTTAACGAAGCATGATCCGTGATGATGGAAAATTCATGTCCCTCTATATATGCTCTAAATTTGTTTACGCACATAACAGCGGCCAAACATTCTTTTTCCGTCACTGAATAATTTCGTTGGCACTTATTTAGTTTTCGAGACATAAAGGCAATTGGTACTTCATTACCCTCGCTATCCTCTTGCATAAGCACGCCTCCAACACCCGTATGACTAGCGTCACAATGTATGGAAAACGGCAACGTAAAGTCCGGACTATGCAGTACTGGAGCCTTGCCCATTTGCTCTTTTATCAATATAAACGCTTTTTTGAGCTTATCCTGACCATTCAAATTTTTTTCTACTTTTGTGGGTGTCAGAAATGGGTGCAGCAATGCCAGCATAGTTATTTATGAATTTGTGATACCAGCCTGTGGTACCTAGAAACCGACGGACTTGTTTAATAGATCGAGGTACCGGAAAGTCTCTTATCGCAGCGACTTTGTCTGGATCAGTTTGAATTGTACCATGGCCTATCACATGACCTAAGTACTTAACTTCTTTAAGGCAGAATTTACTCTTTCCTACGTTAATCGTTAGACCTGCAAGTGCTAATCGGCTTGCAAGTTGTCTAAGCACAGTGATATGCTTTTCAAAGGACTCCGAAACAACTAACAAATCATCCAGGTAAACAAAAATCTCGTTACGCAAACTGGGCGGTATAACCGTATCCATTAGCTTGGACATAGTTTGCGGCGCGTTGGTTAAACCGAACGGCATGACAGTGAATTGATATAGCGGTCTACCAGGGACAGTAAACGCTGTTTTCTCTCGAGCTCTTTGCGTCAACGGAATTAGCCAATAAGCATCTTTTAAGTCGATACTCGTTATGTACTCAGCTCGGGGAAGTCTACTAAGTATACCATCTATCAATGGCATTGGGTATGCATTTTTAACTGTTACCTCGTTTACTTTTCTACTATCAAGGCACAGACGCACCTTTCCAGGTTTCTGAACAAGCACAATGGGAGATGACCAAGGACTGTCTGATTCCTGTATAACCCCTAACAACAACATTCGGTCGAGTTCTTCATACATGAGTTTCTCGACTGCCGGAGAAACTGCATAATATCGTTGTTTAATAGGCTTACTATTTGTGACCTCGATATCATGCGAAAGCCAGGTGGTCTTTCCTAACCCTTGTTCCCTAAACGACGGAAACAATTTTATGACCTCCGACAAGTCCTTTTGCTGTGATGCTGTCAATTGTATATGCATACCATCTTGTAGTTCTAATGCAGCAACCTTCTTAAAACTTTCTTTATTCACCAAAAAGTAAGGCAACAAATCGAACGCTCTCCAGAAATCTATGTCCAGATACAAGTCTTGAGACAAAGTCGGCACTACATACAAGCAAATGGGTTTGCTTTCGCCACGAAAATAAATATCTGTTGAGATCTGACCAACTATTGCCTGCTTGGCTCCATCTGCTGTACTAACTTCAAAATTTAATGCCTTAGAAACTGTTCTATCTCTGATCAGGTCTTCCGTTAACTTACCGCCAATACAGCTTATTGACGCCCCAGTGTCCATCAGACCACTTACGGTTCTTCCTATTATCCTGACTTGCGCAAATAGCCTTAAATCGCTTACCTTATCAATCACTGAAGCTAAGATTTCTTGAGTTACACTTCTTTTGTTTTTACTATAAGCTACTTTGCGAGTACTACTGCGCCTTTTTCTGTGTTTTATGTTCTGTCTATCGTTGTCTAAATGTTGCATTCTCTGGTGTATTGGAATGGCTGGTATATTATGAAAGTCTGGTGATGGTGACCAAGCAGCGGAGATGCTTTGGTCTAATCGGTATTTGTGCCCCTCGTCACCAGTTTGCGTGCACTGATCCTTGGTGCACGCCCTTGGACGTTTTTTGGTTGGTTGTTGCAACTTGGGCAAGTAGGCTTATACGCATTTTTTTTCTCCACATCCATAGCAGAAAACATTTCGTTCAGAACCACAATCTTGGTAACGATGTCCTTTTTTATCGCAATTCCAACAAACAATACTAATGGCTGAAATAGCACAACCCGCTAATGTTTCGTTCCCTTCTTCGTCAATACACTCTGCTTGTATGGCCACTTCGCTAACTATTCGCTTATGGGATGCTCGTTGCATTGCGGTGCTCGTTTGGCTTACAGATTTTAAAAACCTTTCCCGTGCCCGAACGATATGCCGAAGCTGGCCTATGCTAGTAATGGGTACATAGAGCATTTCGTGTTGGATTTCTGGCAATAAATTTGCTTTTAACACTTCCAATAACGATTGCTCACTCATTGGTTGAACCAAACGATCCGCCAACGTTATCAAGGCGTCATAAAAATGATCAAAGGATTCGACACTTTTCTGCTTTCTTTGGGAGATTGCTGTACGAATCTCCAGATCCGTTCTACCATCTTGGAATTGCGATTTTAATGCTAGACACAGTTCTGGCCATCTAATCACTTCTACCCTCTTATGGTACCTCCAAAACCATTCACTAGCGCTCCCCTCGAAAAGGTTACTTGCATAGCGAGATAGTAATTCAAAATTACCGTCTAATGTTTGCATCGCAAGTGCCTCCACTCTGTACAAAAAATCGTCGATCGATAGCGAAGTATGGCCTGAAAAACGTATTTTCCAATTGCCGATTATTTGGCTGATGCGGTCTGACCGCAACTCCCGTTTTGAGTACCAATAGGTGAACCATTAATTGGTCTTTGCCCACCATATTGTCTATTGGCCGTTCCAAACAACTGTTTAAAGCTTCGTGCTTCTGGAATACCAGGGGTAGCAACAGGCTGCGCCGGCGACGAATTCGCTGTTGGAGCAAGAAGTGCCATACGCTGAAAACCCGACTCAATTGCTTGACCCAGAATCTGTGTTTGCTGTACTAAGGCAGTTGCAATGGCATTGGCTATCGTTTGTTGTAGAGTTGTTGCAAACGATTGTGGCGGCTCCTGAGCTACCCCCTGCTGCCTTTCTGCTTGCACTTCTATTCGCGGCACTTCTGATTGACTTCCCATGGCCTGGACTTTAGCGCGCTCTGTCTGTGGGGTTGATGATCCTGACGCCGTTGGTTGACCAGTAGGATTGGGCGCTCCCTTACTTTGCGCCACCACAACTGAGTTTTTGCATTGGGATCTGGTAGTAGACATACTGAAACCAGCGGCCTGTGCTGCCTCTAACTCATCGTCTAAATTTGGTGACGATAGGCTTAGAGCAGTTTGACAGACGGGACTGACTTTTTATTGGACGCCTTGGAATTGAAGCACGAGTGGTGAAAGAAATGATTACACCTAGTTGCGAATGACTGAGTGGAATACTCGACCGCCTTGGTGCAAACACAACAGATTGTATCTAAGTTTGAATTCCCAGAGCTGCGCTGCAGCGATATTACATGCTATGTAACGTATAGCCTTTAGCGAAAACCACAATTACCAAATAAAACTGAACTCAAAATAGGAAAATCCCCAGCAACAAAAGAACGATCAACTCAAAGGTAGTTATGTAACTTCGATCAACTATCAATACTTCGATTTTATTTACTTTCTTTTATTTTATTTATTTATTATAATTATTTATTATGTATTTTCGTATTTATTTTTATACTTTGATACCGAAGGTCTCATAGTATATTGGTTTTGTGCAATGTCCGTCATGGTGTCTGTCTGTCCGTCTGTCCGTAAGTCCGTATGAACGCAACTTTTTTCGACACACGTAAAGCTAGAGACTTGAAACTTTGCAATTATGTTAATCTATAGACGGTACAGATAAAGTGTCAAGATTGGGTTGCCACGCCTACTAGGAGGCTGGGAAATCGATAAGTTCGATAACAGAAAACCGATAAAACCAAATATTTCTCACATTCTTACAGCTAGAGTTACCAAATTTTGCACGCAGATAGCTAGTCATATCCCTGAAAAAACTGTTTAAAAATTTTGGATGCCACGCCCACTCCTTCCGCCCCCATCATCCCTGCTCCTTGAAATTGGAAACGCCTATAGTTTTTACATTTTTTGGGCTAGAGCCACCAAATTTTGTGTCAAGATAGATATTGAAGTTCCCCAAAAATTCATCAAAATTTTGGATGCCCCGCCCCCTGATTCCGAACCCATCCCCCCTTCTCCATGAAATTGGAAACGCCTATAGTTTTCACATTTTTTGGGCTAGAGCCACCAAATTTTGTGTCAAGATAGATATTGACGTTCCCCAAAAAAATGCATCAAAATTTTGGATGCTACTCCCTTGATTCCGCCCCCATCCCCCCTTCTCCATGAAATTGGAAACGCCTATAGTTTTCACGTTTTTTGGGCTAGTGCCACCAAATTTTGTGTCAAGATAGGTACTGACGTTTCCCATCAAAACTTGGATGCCACGCCCCTGATTCCGCCCCCATCCCCTCTTCTCCATGAAATTGGAAACGCCTATAGTTTTCACGTTTTTTGGGCTAGTGCCACCAAATTTTGTGTCAAGATAGGTACTGACGTTCCCCATCAAAACTTGGATGCCACGCCCCTGATTCCGCCCCCATCCCCCCTTCTCCAAGAAATTGGAAACCCCAATAGTTTTCACATTTTTTGTGCTAGAGCCATCAAATTTTGTGTCAAGATAGATATTGACGTACCCCAAAAATAAGCATCAAATTTTTGGATGCCACGCCCCTAATTCCGCCCCCATCCCCCCTTCTCCATGAAATTGGAAACGCCTATAGTTTTCACATTTTTTGGGCTAGAGCCACCAAATCTTGTGTCAAGATAGGTACTGACGTACCCCATCAAAACTTGGATGCCACGCCCCCTGATTCCGCCCCCATCCCCCCTTTACCAAGAAATTGGAAACGCCAATAGTTTTCACATTTTTTGGGCTAGAGCCACCAAATTTTGTGTCAAGATAGGTACTGACGTTCCCCATCAAAACTTGGATGCCACGCCCCCTGATTCCGCCCCCATCCCCCCTTCACCAAGAAATTGGAAACCCCAATAGTTTTCACATTTTTGTGCTAGAGCCATCAAATTTTGTGTCAAGATAGATATTGACGTACCCCAAAAAAATGCATCAAAATTTTGGATGCCACACCCCTAATTCCGCCCCCACCCCCCCTTCTCCATGAAATTGGAAACGCCTATAGTTTTTACATTTTTTGGGCTAGAGCCACCAAATTTTTTGTGAAGATATTTATTGACATTCCCCAAAAAAATTCATCAAACTTTTGGATGCCACGCCCACCTAATCCACCCGCCTTATAAAATCGGAATCGGCTATATCTCTAACAGTTTTTGAGCTTGAGCCACCAAACTTTTTATGAATATAGATGGTGACAATTAAAAACATTTGATTCAAAAATTGGATGCCACGCCTACCTCTGCCGCCCACCTTTTAAATTTGGCAGTTAAGTTATCTTCCACAGTTTTTGAGCTAAAGTCACCACATTTGGTAACATGATAGCAGGCGATGTTTACCACATGGCCCACTCCCTTCGCCCCTGCACTCCCCTTATCAACCGTTCATTTACTGGTATCAAAGTATTCCGCAGTCGGTTGCGTCCGACTGCAACGTTTTTACTTGTTTATTTTGTATTTTGTCGATATTTATTTCTGGAAACCATGCCAAGCTTTCCTGTTGCAAGATATCCTAATTTTATCAACTGCCATACGCTCAAACCTTATCCTGTCAAATATAAGAGAAACGAAAAGAAAGGCACTTTTACTATTTGTGCACCCTTTAGCGGCAGAGACACAGATCTAGTCCATGATCTCTTTTCCAGCCTCCAGTGTACTCATCTAGTATAAACGCCAAGTGATAGGAAGGACAAAAAAAAGAAGAAAGGGAAAATAGAATGCTTGTATTGTTAGTACTTCATTAAGCGGCAGAGACACAGAACAAGTCCATGTAACCCTTTCCCAAGCGAAAACTCCGTACTACAATTTTACGCATGAAAACAATAACAAAGAAAGGAAAATTAGAGTGCTTGCATTGATAATACTTTGTTAAGCGGCAGAGACACAGAACAAGTCCTTGTAACCCTTTTCCAAGCGAAAACTCCGTAATACAATTTTAGCACTTTGCAAAGATTCAGTCCCTAGCTGTTACAGACTGTGAGAGCTTTTGTATTTTAGGCCACTAAAATGCTTACTATGCACAATATCTTTATGCCATAGCTTGCACCAAACTGGCCCCTAAGGTTGGGCGCCAAAAATTAATTATTTATTATTTCTTATTTAATAAATGTAACGAATAACGTACGAGTTATTAGAGGAGCGGATGTTCGGACAACGGATAGGAGTACGCGCTGGCTCTGACTAAGCTCGTCGGCAATGTCGTGAGTGCCAAAAAAAAAACCTCCCATTGCTGTGCTCCCAGCATTATAAGTTAATTAATTTTAAAAGAAATCGCGTACTTTATTTTTTTTTGTTTTTGTAAAGGGAATAGTTAGAAAAATGTTAGAAAACAGGAAGGGCTGGATATAGTAGAGTGAGAGGGAGAGATGAGTAGACAGTTAAGGTTAGAGGTAAGCTAGAATATACAGAGGGTATGCAGTTGAGGCAGACGGACCTGTTGATACCACACAGCTGTTGTTGTGTAGATTGCCCACCCTTCCATGACTGTTTGAAGATCAGAACCAGAAAGATCGCCTGCAAGCACTGAGCATAGAATACATAGAGACCTTAAATCGACTGAAATCTTATTGCCGTCAAAATGTTAAACTTCCGATCCAGGAAGAAGAAGAGTCGAAAACTTAACAGACAGAGCTGGCCGCGCAAAAGCGCAACGTCATTCTGTTTCTTGCTCTGCTGTAAGCAACACAACGGACTTGGGCTGGAGCTGAAGTCGCGTGTATGTATGCGTGCATATGTGAGCGAGCATTTAGTCACACGGACACATGACATGTATGTGTTAGTGCCTTCTTGGCCGCTCTTCAATGATGAGAGAGCGAGACAGCAGCAATTGCAGATGCTTTTGTTTCAGTTGCTGTTCGTTTGCAGCAGCCCGACTAGTGTTTTGAGGGTAGAGAGCGCACCATCGGAATGCAAGTAACGGTTAAAATACATTTGAGTATACTTGCACTTGCGCTGGCTGCATTTTTTGGTGGGCTAGCTTTGCCGAGATTTTTGTGATATTGTTTCGTTTGCTCAGCACAGCATATACATGTGTGTGTGTGTGATCGTTGAAACTTGTGTGCGTTCACTTGGGTTTTTTATTGGCATGCGGTTGTCGCGAGCCGGGGTTATTCTTCAGCTTCCGACATAATGAACCATTTATAATCTTTCTGAATCTTTTGTATGTAAAAATAATTATTTAAATATAAATAATTATTAGATCACAACAGAAGCACAGTTCTGAATACTCTTTCGGAGTCTGTGTGCATCTTTTGTATGTAAATGCTCAACTGTAAAGTAGTTGTGTTGCAAAATTGCTTGCTAGTGTCATATAGTTAATATCTCGAAAGAGTATGTATGAACGATAGTGTCTTTTTTAGGTTTTTGTAGGCAGGTACAAATGCGCGCAAATTTTGAATTTGAACATTGGCAATCGACATCAAATATGTATTTACTTTCAAGGGTCGAAAATACATTATATTTATGTATAAATAAAATATAAATAATGATTAGACAAATGATTAATTATGCACCTCTTAACGATTTAAATGTATTTTAATAATAAATAAAAAAAATATAATAATAATATAAATTTTATTCGTATCCTCAACTTGTTAAAAAATTGCTGAAAATTCTAAAAGTTGAGGCAGGTCAAAACTAACAAGACAATTGCGACGCATACATAAAAATGTGCTGCCTTTTCATACATGTACACACACACACATGTATATGCTGTGCTGAGCAAACGAAACAATATCACAAAAATCTCGGCAAAGCTAGCCCACCAAAAAATGAAGCCAGCGCAAGTGCAAGTATACTCAAATGTATTTTTACCGTTACTTGCATTCCGATGGTGCGCTCTCTACCCTCAAAACACTAGTCGGGCTGCTGCAAACGAACAGCAACTGAAATAAAAGCATCTGCAATTGCTGCTGTCTCGCTCTCTCATCATTGAAGAGCGGCCAAGAAGGCACTAACACATACATGTCATGTGTCCGTGTGACTAAATGCTCGCTCACATATGCACGCATACATACACGCGACTTCAGCGCCAGCCCAAGTCCGTTGTGTTGCTTACAGCAGAGCAAGAAACAGAATGACGTTGCGCTTTTGCGCGGCCAGCTCTGTCTGTTAAGTTTTCGACTCTTCTTCTTCCTGGATCGGAAGTTTAACATTTTGACGGCAATAAGATTTCAGTCGATTTAAGGTCTCTATGTATTCTATGCTCAGTGCTGCAAGTCATTATGGGGTTAGGGAAGCCATGAGTCTCCGGAAATTCCTTTTACCCTTTCTTTCGGCAATCATCCGATAATTTTTTTTTGGTTTTTGAATTTCTACCACATCAGCTGACTTCGCAGTCTGGCAAACAAAAAACGTCGTTTCATGTTTTTGGCTCCCAGAGGGCGTCCAAACCAAAAGCAATACTATTCAAAGTGAACGTTGATTTTCTAATTTCTACCTTATTTATCCTGACAATATCGACAATTTCAGTTTATGTATTACTATTTATGTATTTATTTGTTTATTATTGTTATTTTTTTCCTGTTGGTTTAAGCAAATATTTGTTTAAAAAAAAAAATACGCTGCATACTTTTGTGCGGAGACCTAACGTGTATTAAAGAGTTATTTAGGGGCGAAAATATAAGCTCAACTGGTCGAAAAGCGGCCGTTACACACTTCTTAAGTGTATTTGCAAGAATCAAGTGTGTGATTCCTCCGTCCACAGTGTTTGCATGTGTGTTTTCCGATGTTGCTTTGTCCTTCTTCTTTCGTACTACCACGCTTGTTGATGCAAAGAAATGTACTCGAGAAAGTGCCGTTGTAGTTGATCCTGCTCTTGCGATGACCTTAATGCACTGCATGTACATTGACATCATCTAACCTTGCCACCATCTTGGTTGCCATATCTATTGATTTTTGCAACGACTCTCCAACGTTAAGGATTCATCTTCTTCACAAAGTTTGTCGAAAATTCTATCCGGAAGACCCATCACAAAGCGATCCAAAATAAGTGCATTTAGAGCATTCGAATTTAATTGCAAGTTGCTTGACCTTGGCGTACCATTGTGAAACATTCTCTGCATCACATTTAGTTGCTGAGTAGAACTATTTGCGCTCATGAAACACAATCGTTGGTGGATTGAAGCGATTCTCCAGCATTAAGATCAGTTATTATACTCTGATACCGAAGGTCTCATAGTATATTGGTTTTGTGCAATGTCCGTCATGGTGTCTGTCCGTCTGTCCGTCTGTCCGTCCGTCCGTCTGTCCGTATGAACGCAACTTTTTTCGACTCCCGTAAAGCTAGAGACTTGAAACTTTGCAATTATGTTTGTCTATAGAGTCTACAGATAAAGTGTTAAGATCGGGTTGCAACGCTCACTAGGAGGCTGGGAAATCGATAAATTCGATAACTAAAAGCCGATAAAACCATATATTTCTCACATTCCTGAAGCTAGAGTTACCAAATTTTGCACGCAGATAGCTAGTCACGTCCCTGAAAAAACTGCATTAAAATTTTGGATGCCACGCCCACTCCTTCCGCCCCCATCATCCCTGCTCCTTGAAATTGGAAACGCCTATAGTTTTCACATTTTTTGGGCTAGAGCCACCAAATTTAGTGTCAAGATAGATTTTAAGTTCCCCAAAATAGTACATCAAAATTTTCGATGCCACGCCCCCCTGATTCCGACCCCATCCCCCCTTCTCCCTGAAATTGGAAACGCCTATAGTTTTCACATTTTTTTGGGCTACAGCTACCAAATTTTGTGTCAAGATAGGTACTGACGTTCCCCATCAAAACTTGGATGCCACGCCTCCTGATTCCGCCCCCATCCCCCCTTCACCAAGAAATTGGAAACGCCTATAGCTTTCACATTTTTTGGGCTAGAGCCACCAAATTTTGTGTCAAGATAGATATTGACGTTCCCAAAAAAAAATGCATCAAAATTTGGGATGCCACGCCCCTAATTCCGCCCCCATCCCCCCTTCTACTTGAGATTGTAAACGCCTATAGTTTTCACATTTTTCGAGCTAGAGTCACCAAATTTGGTAGGAAGATATATGGTGACATCTACAAAAGATCTGCATCAAAATTTTGGATGCCACGCCCACCTAAGCCACCCGCCTTATAAAATCGGAATCGGCTATATCTCTAACAGTTTTTGAGCTTGAGCCACCAAACTTTTTATGAATATAGATGGTGACAATTAAAAACATTTGATTCAAAAAATTGGATGCCACGCCTACCTCTGCCGCCCACCTTTTAATTTTGGGAGTTAAGTTATCTTCCACAGTTTTTGAGCTAAAGTCACCAAATTTGGTAACATGATAGCTGGCGATGTTTACCACATGGCCCACTCCCTTCGCCACTGCATTACCCCTTATCAACCGTTCTTTTACTGGTATCAAAGTATTCCGCAGTCGGTTGCGTCCGACTGCAACGTTTTTACTTGTTTAAACTAAGGTCAGCAAATTTAATAAGAAAATAGATGGTGATATCTTCAAAGATATGCATAAAAAATTTTGATGCCACGCCCACCTCTGCCTCCCACCTTTTAAAATCGGAAATTAAGCTATCTCTCACAGTTTTTAAGGTTGAGTCCCTAAATTTTGAAGGAACATAGAGGGTGACATCTACCAAAGATCTGCATCAACAATTTGGATGCCACGCCCACAGATGCCACCCGCCATATAAAGCCTGAAATTTATTTATCTTACACAGTTTTTTAGCTAGAGCCATAAATTCAATATGAATATAGACGGTGACAGATCCAAAAGATTTCATTTAAAAATTTGGAACCACGCCTAACCATGCCGCCCGTCTTTTAAAATAAGAACAAGTGAAAACGCTCCAAACGGACGCAACCGACTGCGGAATTCTTTGATACGAGTAATAGAACGGATGGTAAGGAGTCTGCTTGCAAAGGAGTGTGCCGGCTATCATGTTACCAAATTTGGTGACTTTAGCTCAAAAATGTGGAAGATAACTTAACTTTCAAATTTAGAAGGTGGGCGGTAGAGGTGGGTGGGTGCATCCAAATTTTTGAATGAAATATTTTAAATGTCACCATCTATCTTCCTACCAAGTTTGGTGGCTCTAGCTCAAAAACTGTTAACGATAAGCCGATTCCGATTTAATAAGGCGGTTGGCTTGGGTAGGCGTGGCATCAAAAATGTTGATGCAGATCCTTGGTAGACTTTGCCATCCGTCTTCCTGCCGAATTTGGTGACTTTAGCTCTAAATTAACGACTTATTAACCCGTTAAAAACAGCAGGGGGTGGTTTCGGTAGAGGTTGGCGTTACATCCAAAATTTTAATGCTGTTTTTGGGAAACGTCATTACCTATCTTGACACAAAATGTTGTGCTTCTAGCTCAAAAACTTTGAAAACTATAGGGGTTTAAAATTTCAAGGAGCAGGGAGGATGGGGGCGGAAGGAGTGGGCGAGGCATCCTACTTCACTACCTATCTTGACACAAAATTTGGTGGCTCTACCTTAAAAAATGTGAAAGCTATGGGCGGCTCCCATTTCAAGGAGCAAGGATGATGAGGGCAGAGGGAGTGGGCGTTGCATCCAAAATTTTGATGCAGTTTTTTGACGGACGTGAGAAGCTATCTTCGTGCAAAATTTGGTAATTCTAGCTGTAAAAGTGCAAGAAATTTATAGCTTTATCGGTTTTTAGTAATCGATTTTCCTGCCTCCTAGTAGGCGTTAACACTTTATCTGTACCGGCTATATATATACAAAGTTGCAAAGTTGCAAGTCTCTAGCCATAGACGAATAAATGTAAAAAGACTGGTAACCAGAGCCGGTGATGTTAACGCAACAGAGAGCCTCAGCACATTTTCGAAGCATACACAAGTATCGAGCAGCGGCGAGTTCCCCTTAAAATCGCACAGCTTCGTTAAACTTAACTATGCAATCAAAACAAAATGCAATACAATAATGGCCGACTTATTTTACCGGCTCTTCTCTATGCGCCAGATAGTTGTCGGCGAGTATGGAGGAGAAGCCTGCCAAAGCAAATGACAAAAACTACTCGCGATATTCTGTTTCCCATCGTGTATGCTTCGCAATTGTGCTATGTTAGTTTAACAAAACATCGCTGCCTCTGGTTTCCAGTCTTATTACATTCATTCGTCTATGCTCTAGCTTTAAATACATGTATCCTTCAGAGCTAAATTTACCAAATCTTATAAGAAGACAGCTGCTTCCATTCTTTTACTGGTATTACGGTATTCCTCAGTCAGTTGCGTCCGACTGCAACGTTTTCACTTGATATTTAATCAAATAGTTACCAATGTTTTGCAAGGTGTGTAACAGGCAAATAGAGCCTTTCCAGCATTATAAGGTATATATTTTCTTGATGAGAATCAACAGCTACTGTCCTACTGTCTGTCTGTCTGCATGAGCGCGTTGCTCTGATAAACAATCAGAGCTAAGGACTAAATTTGTAATATAAGTTCACACGCAGAACAAACTAGTTTTAAGTTATCGATAATTTTCCCGTTTCGAGTTACACGTGTTACCGACAACAATTATGGTGTTCACGAGGTATTGTATCAGTGCAAGAGGGCAGTTTACAATACTGCTCTCGTGAACAACCAATTGCACGACGCGAGTCAAGTAACTTTACACAATCAGCTGTTTGCCATTGCTAGCGATAAGTTTATTATTGTGAGTGTTATTTAAGCTGCTGCTAAAAAATAAATCGCTTCACCTCTTCACTTTTTTGCCTCTTTTGCGGTTTTTTGCGATCTTTTCTTCCACTGTAATTAAGTAAAAGCTGGTTTATTCATGAAAATTAGCAAAACCAACCACCACTTACTTTTAGCAGCTGAGAACATTGACAGATGATTGTTTTGATTTAGTACCTTAAGCACTACATTACACCAAAAAATACCAGGCGACTTTTGCAACACTTGTCATGCTTTTATTGTTGTTTATGTTGTAGCAAACTTGCAACGATTTTTGTAGTCAAGGGTTGGGGTCTAGCACGATGTGCAAACTTGACTCTGTACAAATTTTTGTTGGAGAGGCTTGCACATATACACTTTTGCACTGATTCAATACCTCGTGAACACCATAAATGACATTTTAAATTGCAAAAGTTAACTGCTCAAGAAAATTGCACTTAAGCTAAAATTTATTTAAACACACTATGACTGTACAGTGTACACGTACACGTATAAACAAAAGCTTGATGAATATCTGAATTTGTAACTTACTTATCTTCTTCTTTTCTTTCTCTCTCCACATACAGATTATGCCTGCCATGTGCCACACCATCTCCGTTTGGTTGACTTTAGCCTTAGCCGTACAAAGGTATATATGCATTCTATCTATCTATTTCTTAAAAGATTCGAGTTAATTTAATCAGTTGAATCAATTAAAAAGATTGCAATAAGGAATGTAACTTATACCCCGTTTCCACTGCGGCTAAATTTTCCGGCCTCTTGCTTATAAGGTGTCGAAAAAGTCGTGTTACGGATGGACAAACGGACAGACAGGACGTTGCTTAAAACTTATTAACTCTTTATCTTCAATATCAGAGTATCAGAGTTATCAATAGTTGGAGGTACTAGCTTGAACTAAATTTAATATACATACTTCGATTAAGGCCCAATTTCTCAATGTCCGGTCAACTTATTCTAATTTAAGTCAAATTTGAGTTTCTCAATGTTCGTTTAGCCTGGAGGTCCGTTTACTACTTATACCGATGCTAAGTCCCGATATACAAATATCAATACAATCATCGTAAGGCAAACAGCTGACTCAAGCTGACTGTTGAGCTACTGAGCTTTTTCAATAGCTATCGAAATTCCGAAAATAAAGTTAAATAAATATAAATGCACCGAATATTTGCATTAATATAAAATAGTTTATTTGCCTTCGTGGCCGAGCTTAAAGTTATTAACAAAGTCTTTTAATTATTTTTTGCAAGCTCCGACTTGAGCTGTGCAATTGCAAAATATTCAAGATAATTTGGCAGGCGGTGTCGAATACCGTGCCGCGACTTGAATTCTCGAGCGATCGGTTAGAACTAGGGATGGCAAAATTTTTGAAATAATCGATTAATCTATCAAATGATTAATCGCAAGAACAAAAATAATAATTGAGTAATTACTCAATTAATTTTTTTTTCATATTTTTTTATGTTTTACATATATTTATTTAATTTTTAAATAATAGAGTACACTAAAATCAACATTTTACAAAAATTAAATGTGATTTTTAAATTAAAAATTTAATTATTTTGATGTGAAAAAAGAAATTTAATACAAAATGAAATTAAATACAAAACGAAATTTAATACATGTTGATGCCAGAAAAGGTAACCGACTCAGAACCATGACGCATCCCAACATTTTACTTATTTATTGAGTTTTAAAATGTCCCGTTGAAGTTTCTGTTAACATTAATAGAGCTTCAACAGTTGGTTCTGAGCGCGGTTACCAGTCCAAATTCTATACGTGAACAAACAGACGTGTCGACGTTAAATCCTACAACTAAAACTACAACTAACTTAAAATTAGCCTTACGCTATTGGAACTAAACCTACAGAATAATTCTACACGCTATTGGAAGCTACTACACGAATACAATATACTTAATAAAACGCTACACTTTACACATTACAACACCACCACTGTGACTTATCTTTTTGGAGCCTCCGCTACAAACATTGGTCCTTCGAGCCGGATATCCTTCTGCACTCGCCCCAGCTAGTTCCTTGGTGAAAAAAGATAAGTAACGCACATTAATTTTCTACTCAAATTGTGAAAAAATTGTACTTACATACCGGCATCCTAAGTCCGCCATATTGCAACATATGTATATTTCCATATATATGTTGTAGGTATGTAACTCCTATCCGTCCGAAAAGTTGTGAACCATTTTCCGAGTCCGCATATAAAATCCAACATAGAACAACATATGATACAAGCTAAATATATTTAAATATATTTACTAACATATGTATGTACTTACAAGTGCCGATTCCACTGTTCCGTTGTTGCACTGCAGCACCTACATATATATATGTATGTACATATCTACATACATACACTCTACCACGACTGAATAATATTTTATCCTATATATTATATCCTATATATTATTCAGGTAATCCGAAATAACACTCCACTCAATACTTGCACTCAAGTTCCAAAATTATCACACCCAATTACATTCTATGTGCACATAACAAACAATTAAGAAGGCTCTAGTCGAGATTTCCCGACTAGGAGATACCCCGAACCCTATTCTTAACGCGAAAAGTCATAATCTGTATGCATCTGTGACCTAAACTTCAATCTTCGATATCTCTGGTGTTTCTCAACCGATTTCAATGAATTTTCAGAAAAGTTATATCGTTACTCCATGTGTACATCGGAAACTAGAATATATGTGCTGCAACATCGGTATTAAGCAAAATCCATCAATAAATAAATAAAAAAAAGGAATAAAAGTTGTTTTTATTAATAGAAAATTTAATTTTTTTTCTCCTTTGGGTAATTAAGAATAATTAAATAAAATACCCTACATATATAAATATTTTATGGTACATTTCTTTGTGCGTGCAACTTATTTATTTTATTTTTTTTTGTTATTACCACTCTCCAATAACAGATCTGAAAAAATAATAATAAATAATCCTAAAGCGTAGTATGTCCACAGGGTCCAAAGGAACTGATAAGAAGGCAAATCCCAAAGCAAATTTTCCGGTTCCAAAAATCGACCGTCGTCATTTCATCTCGTCCGCTCCATCAGGTTCGAGAAAATCGACTGGTGTTCCGAAAAACCCACTACAGCAAGGTGAAAAACCTAAACTAAATCCCATTTCGCAATTTAAAAAAGATCCTTCGGTGTCACCCGCACCAACGTCATCGCGATTTCCAAGCGCACTTCCAAAATGGGATTTAAATTCTAAGTTTCCGCAGCGTAATCCGATAAAGACCAGGTCCGTACAAAAAAACCACACAATGTCTTTGACAAATTTCATTTCCGTCACCGACAAACTTATCCAGTTTGTGGCTCGCGTGATCACTCCCGCATCCGAAGATGACAATATCTTCACGTTCGAGATTCGCCGCGATCGGCAGCAGTCATTTTGGGAGAAAGTTGGGACGGAATATGCATTGTGACAGGACGGGAGCAGTGATGATATAATTGCCATGGAGGCGAAATATGATCATTGCTACTCGATATACGAGAAATGTCTTGCGCGCTTGAAGGGTCAAATCAAGAATGCGTCTGCGTCCGAAAGGGTGGAAATGCCTACTCCGTTGTTTTCTCCGGGGGCTGCCGTCTCCCTCCACGTGACACAGAGGTGTTTCATGGAGACTACTTGCGCTGGCCGACGTTCCGCGATTTGTTTTCCGCAATTTATGTCAACAATCCGAGGTTGACTCCGGTTGAGAAATTGTACCATCTCAATTCCAAGACAGCGAGTGAGGCCAATGAGATAATCGCCAAATTCCCGCTTACCAACGATGGGTTTGCGACTGCGTGGGCAGCACTTTGCGAGCGCTTTGAGAATAAGAGGCTGCTTGTCACCAGCCAACTTAAAATTCTGTTTAACCTGTCCCCGGTTAACCACGAATCTGGTGCAGCAATCAAGGAGTTCCAAAGTACCATCCAACGATGCTTGACTGCGCTAGAGCATTCCGATATCGACGCGTCTTCTTTTTTCGCAGATTGTATTTTAGTCTTTCTGTGTTCGTCAAAGCTGCCAAAACTCACACTTTCCTTGTGGGAACAATCCGTTTCCAATAAATCAAAAATTCCAGCGTGGCACGATTTAAGTGCGTTCCTAAACGAACGCTATCGCACGCTCGAAGCTATTGAGGACGTGAAACCCACTTCCACGCCCGGAATAACCAAGCCCCTAAGAGGGTAAATTCTTTCGAAGCGCAAGTTATTTCGAAAAGTAAGACTTGCGACTTATGCTCCAAAGAGAACCACCCTCTCCGTCTGTGCCCTCGTTTTCTACAGATGCCCGTTAATGAGAGGCACCAGTTACGCACAATTGTTTTACATGCAATGGGCGTCACAACACTCTACTACATCGAGGCGACAGTGGTCCGGTCAATTCCTCCAACTCCAATACAAGTTCCAATTCGAATATACAGTCCACTACGATCCATTCCGCGGCATATGTGCAAACATATTTTGCCGCTAACGAGCAGAGTGTCCTACTTGGCACGGCGGTAGTAAATGTATGCCATCGGGGATGCACGTACACCGCTCTTGCTTTAATCGACTCAGGCTCAGAGGCGACATTCATCTCTGAGCGATTATTTCACTTAATAAAGCTGCCCTTCCAGGCCGTTCAAGCTCAAGTTTCGGGGCTGAATCAAGCAGTTTCAGCCCAAGTTCAAAAGTTATGCCATTTCACCATAGGCTCTCCAACAAAGCCAAAGTTACATATAGAGGCATCTGCGTTCGTTCTTCCGCAGCTGGCGGGTAACTTACCCTTAGCCTCCATTCCACAAAGCTCATTAAGAGACCTCCCAGACATTGAATTGGCTGATCCCACCTTCCATCAGAGCTCACAAATTGATTTGCTGATCGGCGCGGATATCCTTCCGTCTGTCATCTTAAGCGGGTCTCATGCAAATATTTGTGGCTCGCTCCTTGGGCAAGAAACCGTGTTTGGCTGGATTCTCACCGGCCCACTTTCAAAGATTGTACCGCGGTCCGTTTCATCTTTCTCGACGAGAATTTCGGCCAACGAAGGGATGAAACTGGACCAGCTTATTTCCAAATTTTGGGAGGTGGAGGATGTTCCAGCGAAGCTGGTCAAGGAAGCCGACTCCATATGTGAGTCCAATTTTGTCAAAACGACTACACGGACCGAGCGTGGCAGATATATGGTGACCCTTCCATTCCGAAATCCGGATGACATCGTCTTAGGTCATTCAATGTCTATTGCACAGGCCCAGTTTCTTAAAAACGAGAACCGTTTATCCAGAAACGCCATTCTAAAAGAGAAATACAACTCCGTGCTCCAAGAATATGTCGATATGGGTCACATGAGAGAAATCTCACCCCATGGCAACTCCGCCAAATACAATTTTTATTTGCCACACCACGCTGTATTTAAGCCGGATAGCACCACTACCAAGGTGCGGGTTGTTTTCAACGCCTCCTGTCCATCCTCAAATGGCAAGAGCGTGAATGATATCTTTCATCCAGGACCCATTCTTCAGACCGATCTCACAATGCAGATCCTCAAGTGGCGATATTTTCGGTATGTCTTCAACGCTGACATCACGAAAATGTATCGTCAAATCCTACTGGACCCTAGACACACTCCGTTCCAGCGAATCCTCTTTCGGAAGGCCGACGGCGAGATTGGGGACTTTGAGCTCAACACCGGCACCTTCGGGGTAAACAGTGCCCCATTTCTGGCGCTCAGGGTGCTTCAGCTCCTAGCGGAAGACGTACGCTTGCAGTATCCTCTCGCAAGCAAGGTCATTTCCGATTCCATGTACGTAGATGACATCCTCGCTGGGACCAACTCGAAGACAGAGACCGTTACAACCATCGCGGAACTGCGACATGCCATGGACAGCGCTGGATTTCCCCTAAGAAAATGGACTTCGAACACTGAGGAAGTCCTTCAAGACATCCCCAAGGAGCATTTGTTATGCGAGGAGTTTCTTGAGATCGAGGACTCCAGTACGGCGAAGACCCTGTGCATACGCTGGCAAGCGCGCAGCGACGAATTCTTTTTCATGCCTGCTGACGCCGTCTTTCAAGTTTCCTATACGAAGCGGGAGGTCCTGTCCCAAATCGCAAAATTGTTCGACCCTGCCGGGTGGCTGGCGCCTTTCGTCATTCGGGCTAAGATTTTTATGCAAGAAATCTGGCTCAAGCAACTGGAATGGGATCAGCCGTTGCCATCGGATCTGATCAGAAAGTGGCAGGAGTATCTTGAAAGCTATCCTGCTTTAAGGAAGATTCGCATTCCACGCTGGTTGCGTATCCAGCCACAAGGGAAGCTGCAGTACCACGGATTCTGCGACGCGTCGGAGCGTGCGTACGGTGCAGCAATTTATGTCCGCTTTGAAATGGCAACCAAAGTAACCACCCATCTCCTTACTGCGAGGACGAGGGTAGCTCCGGTGAAATCACTGTCTGTGCCCCGTTTAGAACTGTGTGGGGCAGTCCTACTAGCTGAACTGTCTTCAGCCTTTCTCCATAAATTGCCAGCCAATAATTTTAAACTTTTCTACTGGACAGATTCCACT
Source organism: Scaptomyza hsui (assembly GCA_018152825.1). NCBI lineage: Eukaryota > Metazoa > Arthropoda > Insecta > Diptera > Drosophilidae > Scaptomyza > Scaptomyza hsui. Next base: position 407,618 of record JAECXO010000050.1, on the reverse strand, counting down.
ATTGTGTTGTCCTGGTTGGATAAACCACCTTGGCCAAAATTGCTGAAATTAGCGACCCTACCGACTGGTCGCATGTCCGATCGGAGCACAGCCCGGCAGATCTTGCGAGTAGAGGAGTCCGAGCGCAAGATCTGGTAGACAATTCTCTGTGGTGGCACGGGCCAGAATGGCTTCAACTGCCTCAAACCCAGTGGCCTATCTCATCTGTTCCGATTCCAGATACGGCCTTAGAGCAGCGCACTATTAAATGCAATTTGGCAAAGCTGCCTCCTATGTCCGATTTTCTTAGAATTTTCTCCGAATTCCACAAAGCGCTTCGCGTCATCGCCTATTTCCGGCGGTTTATTTCGAGATGCAAGAAGCGTGCCTATCCAATTACAACCGAACTCAGTTCCAGTGAGTTGTCCGAAGCTCAATAGCTGCTGATCCTTCTCGCGCAGCGTAGGGATTACGCGACCGAGGTCAAAAGTTTGGCTCAAAACCAGCAAATCAATGTCTCAAGTCACATCCGTAATTTGAATCCGTTCCTCGACAGCAAGGGAATTCTAAGGGCCTGTGGGCGCGTGAGAGCGTCACAGTCATTACGCTATGATGAGCGCCACCCCATCATTATGTCCTGTTCGTCAACTTTCGCACGGTTGTTAGTTAGGTTCACCCATCGCATATCCTTGCATGGGAGAAACCAGCTTACAATGCGTCTCGTCCGTTCGAAGTTCTAGATCCCGAAACTAAAGATTCTTGTCAAGTCCATCATCAACTCCTGCAAGGTCTGTGTTATATATCGAAAAAGGCTACAGACGCAGATGATGGGATATCTGCCAACGGAACGCTCGTCCTTCTCGAGAACTTTTACACACACAGGCGTGGACTTTGCCAGACCCTTCGACGTAAACACTTACACCGGTCGCGCGTGTTTGATGACAAAGGGGTACGTGTGTGTATTCGTGTGCTTTAGTACAAAAGCAATTCATCTGGAGGCGACATCGGACCTCACGACCGAGAAATTTCTTGCGACTTTCTCCCGATTTGCGGCGCGGCGTGGATGTCCACAACAGATGCACTCGGATAATGGCAAAAACTTCGTCGGGGCGGAGAAAACTCTATCGCGCGACTTCCTGGAATCGATAAGGACTGGCGTTATCTCAAAACACACCCACCAAAACCTATCCTGGCACTTCAACCCACCAGGCGCTCCACATATGGGAGGCCTATGGGAGGCTAGGGTGAAGAGTTTTAAAACTTTGTTCTACAAGACCACATCCACGGTCAAATACACGTTTGAAGAACTTTCGACCTTACTGGCCAAGATTGAAGCGTGTCTCAACTCGAGGCCAATCTCTCCGATGTCCGAAGATCCTACGGACCTACTTGCCCTAACTCCGGGCCATTTCCTGATAGGTTGCCCTCTCATTTCTGTCTCCGAACCAGAAATACACGAAAAGGCCACTTCTATTCTGAATCGCTGGCAACGCTCCAACATTTCTGCTTCCGTTGGAAGGATGAGTACCTTAAAGAGCTCCTTAAGCGAACTAAGTGGCAGTCACCTGTGCGAAACTTGCGAATCGGTGATATGGTCGTCGTTAAAGAGGATAACCTGCCGACAAACGAGTGGCGCCTTGGCCGAATAGCCCTGACCATTCCTGGCAATGAGGACAAGGTTCGCGTGGTAGATGTGCTTACCACTCGTGGCACCATACGTAGGCCGATCGCAAAGCTTATCCTACTTCCGATGGAAGATAAAATTCCTGAGCCCTCAGAGTCCGAAGGCTCATTGAGCACGTGACTATTCATCCTTAAAAACACTCGTGTTGAGCTGTCCACTTACCTCCGTGTTAATTATCAATTGTCAATGAGTTCAAATATTTATACTCTTTTTCCTTTTCGGACTTTTCTTTGTAGAGAAATTATAATGCCCTCTCGCAAGCCCACGCAGCACAGCCGCCCCATCGGCACCAACTCATTTCGGTGCAGGATGTGTCGAGGAGTCCACGCCTTGCGGAAGTGCCAGCGCTTCTTGCGACTCACGGCTGAAAACCGCCTCCGAGCCGTGCTCATCAACAAATACTGCCCGAACTGCCGGGCTCATCAGCACTCCGGGCAATCCTGCCGCAGTGCGGGCAAGTGCAAAATCTGCCACCGGGACCACCACACGCTGCTGCATTTCAAAGAGGCCCAACGCAACGTCCGCCCGTCGAGAGAGCGGGGGCGTGCAACTAAACCCCGGGCAGCAGGAGCTTCTCGCTCGCGGTCTCCAACCGCTCATCATCGTCCCCCGCCGTCACCCCCTCATGGCATGCACACTTCGTTGATGTCTCTAATCCAACACAAGGCGGTAAGCGTGCTTCCGACGGCGGTGATCAAGCTCGACACCGGCGTCAAAGTTTTCGACGTCAAGGTCTTGGTTGACCCGTGCAGCCCCACTAGCCGCATCGTCACATCTTTGGCAACGGCCTTCAAGCTATCCATCACCCGTGTCGGTGCGGAAGGTGTCTGCACGGTGATCCTGAGATCAGGGGTGACCAACTTCTGCAAGGAAGTCATCCTTAGAGTCGACCCCACTTTCAGCTGCCGCACTCCGCTAAAGCCCATCACGATCGACACCGATCAGTATAAAGGTATTGTCCTGGCCGACGATCGATGGTACCGTCCGTCGACTCCAGCCGTAGCACTCGGGGCAGATGTGTATCCTCACATCATTCTCAACGGAGTGCTCCCGAATGCCAATAGTCTGCCGATGGACCAGAACTCGGTCTTTGGCTGGATTTTGTCCGGGACCTGCGGCCAGTAGCTCCATTGCAATGCATTGCAAGGGGGGAGGATGTTGATGCCAGAAAAGGTAACCGACTCAGAACCATGACGCATCTCTAACATTTTACTTATTTATTGAGTTTTCAAATGTCCCGTTGAAGTTTCTGTTAACATTAACAGAGCTTCAACCGTTGGTTCTGAGCGCGGTTCAAAGTCCAAATTCCATACGTGAACGAACAGACGTGTCGACGTTAAATCCTACAACTAATACTACAACTAACTTAAAATTAGCCTTACGCTATTGGAACTAAGCCTACAGAATAATTCTACACGCTATTGGAAGCTACTACACGAATACAATATACTGAATAAAACGCTACACTTTACACATTACAACACCACCACTGTGACTTATCTTGTTGCAGCCTCGCTACAAACAATACACAAATCAGTGATTTAACCATGACTGCAGGAATACAAGTTTTCCCAAATGTTTTGTGGTTAATCTGTTTCTTTTAAGAGTAGCTGTTGCACCTGCTTTCGAAAACAGTCTCTCCGCGGGTACTGATCTTCCCATTAAATGGCAATATTTGTTGGCAAGAGTGTAAATCTTTGGGTAGACTGATCTCATTTCGTCCCAGGCATCAATGACATTGAGCTTTAGTTCCAGATTTTGAGCATTTAGAAAGAAAGCCAATTCATCTTGTGGCATGTCATCATTTTTCTTCCTTCTTTTATGAATTAAAGACTTATGCGTAGCCCAGAGGTCAAAATCTTCTTCAATTGATCCCACTGAGGTCTCGCTACTGCGTTCAATACTGTCTTCAATGTTTTTCATTTCAGTTCGCAAATGCTTCATAACTGCAGCAAGCGCTAAAGGGTCACTGAAATGAATTTTTTTGAATCTGGGGTCTAATAGAGTCGACGCTGCCAGAAGAAACATGTGCTCCGTAGATCCAAACCTACGATCAAACTCATTTAAAATCGTACTTCTTAGTTTTACGGCGGCAGGATGAATGATGATTGTTTTCACCAATTGTTGACGGCCACAATGCACAAGCGGGATTACTTGGCTGAGAGATGCACACTTTTCACCACTTATTTGGACTGTCATTGCTTCTAATGGACGTCAAATGTTTAACATTTCAAGAATTGCATTTTTATCTTGCGGTATCTCCGCATTGGCGGAGAGTCATTAAATTCAAAAAGAATAGAACTTATATATGAAACAAGTTTTATGAAGCGTTCGAGCATATAATACGTGGAGTTCCACCTAGTTTTAACATCAAGAATACATTTCAGCATTTTGCCCTCGCTCACTCCAGCGTTTGATTGAACCTCTCGAAGCTGGTCACTTGGTTGTATCCACTTTGGAAAAATATTTCCACACTTAACTCTTGTTAGGTGGCATTTTGTAATAGAAAACTAGTCCGGTTTATTAACTTTTTTCACTCTTTGTGAAATAGCGCGCTTCTTCCGTGTCGCTTTTAACATTAACAGAGTGACCGTGTTACATATTGCTTAAGGTTGGTATGCTGTTTAGGTGTATGGTATGTGTATGGTATGGTGGTATGGCGGTACAAGTGGTAGGCAGTATGAGACAGTGGAGTAAATAACTATCAAATAATAGAGTTACCAACAAACAAATAATAATTTCAGAGCCTAATACAATCTTAGTTTGCAAAAAATTTTGCTAAAAAGTATAATTATTAAAAAAAAATTGCGATTATTTACTCATTACTCGATTAATAATCAATTAATAAAAAATAAAAAAATCAAAGAATTTAATCGTTTCTTGGCCAAAATTAATCGATTATTTCCTTTCATTCGATTAATCTTGCCATCCCTAGCAAACGAAAATGCAAGACAAAAAGATCTGCGATGAGCATATGCAAACAACAGCTATGAGAGTTACGTTAATTTGCTCTTATGCTGCGCAGAGCACGATTGATTAAAGAGACTTAACATTAAGAGATGAAACTGCTTATGTTGTTGTTTGGTGCGGATAGCTGCGTAACCAAACACTGACACTTGCATTGTTTTTATACCCCGAACCCATGAAATGGGTAGAAGGGGTATAATAGTTTTGTGCAAAAGAATGTAACAGGCAGACGGAAGCATCTCCGATCCTATAAAGTATGTATATTCTTGATCAGCATCAACAGCCGAGTCGATATAGCCATGTTTGTCTGTCCGTCCATCTGTCCGTCCGTCTGTCCGTCTGTATGTATGAACGCGTCGATTTCAGAGACTATAAGAGCTAGAGACTTCAGATTTCGCACATAAGCTGATCTAAGTCCTAGGCAGTACAAGTTTGTTTCTGATTTTCGATAAACATTTCCGCTTCCGATATACACATGTGATCACGTTTTAAAAACTTGATACAAAATAATGAAAATCTGCAAAATTTCATTGAAATCGGTTAAGAAACACCAGAGATATCGAAGATTGAAGTTTAGATCACAGATGCATACAGACAATGACTGTTCGCGTTATGTTCACGGTTCGGGGTATCTCCTAGTCAGGAAATCTCGACTAGAGCCTTCTTACTTGTTTTTTTTTATGAATCAAAGTTGCAAAATGCTTATTTGAGTCTTCTAGATCCACAAACACATGCTCCCTAACTACTAAAAAGATGTTCCCTCGATGCCGTTTACAACATGGCTCATAGAAAGTAATTGTATAAGCATTTTGATGTGCAACATGCAGCAGTTTGTGAGTCACAGGCAAAAAGAAAACCAAAAGAACAGCTGAATCCCCGTTAAGGTTGGCAACACCATTTGGTGATTGTGATATACCGATGATAGGAAACTTTGGCTTTGAGAAAACCAAATTGCTTATCTCCCAACAAAGCTATTCCGCAGTCAACTGGACATTATTCCGCAACTGGACATTGAGAAATTTGGCCTAAGACCTACAAAGACCTAAAATCGATTCGGTAGAACTTGAGTAGTCTGGGTCAGAGTTTCCCAAATGTGGTTTCATATTGAACACTCCTATTGTTTTCTGGAATGTTGTGAAAAAAAAGGCTAATTTTTGTTAGCTCCATATTCAACTCTACATCCACTACACTTATTTTCCTTTGGCGTCAACGCTGGCACAAAAGAAGATTGGAAAACGCTTGTTTTTGTGTTCCATGGAAACCAACCATAATTGTGCCAAAAAAAATTAAATTGCTGAAAACAGTAAGAATACTAATAACGCCAAAAAACGAAATTTTAACACTCCTATGGCTCAATTTCTTAATGTACAGTTAAACTGGAGCCTCTACCTTTTAGAGTTTTTGAAATCGAAGCTTTCAGACTTACAGACAGACAGACGGACATGGCGATATCGACTCGGCTGTTGATGCTGATCAAGAATATATCTATTTTATGGGGTCGAAGATGCATTCTTCTGACTGTTACAGCAGCTTACACTGTTGGTGACACAGTAATTAATCACATTCAAATGCTTGCGCGATAAAACCACTATTCAGCGGCTGCTGTGTACCGGCGTGCAAATAAAGTTTCGATTTTTCTCAACGAACAACTCACGAAAGACAGTTATCTTATACAATATTTAGGCATCGCGCACACCAGAGCGAATAATCCGCAGCGGCAGCGGATAATCGCAAGTGTGATCACACTGGGGCGAATTTATTCGCGGATTTTTTTTTACTCGCTAAAATGTCTTATGTTTTTATAGTCCTCGTTCGCCAAATCGTACAATATTTTATGTTTTTTCACTAATTCAGTAAGCAGCTCCACTTCTGCCATTGTTAACATTAGTGCACATATGTATGACAGCAAATATTGTGGGAAGCCATGAAGCAAATGCGCATAAACAGCTGTTTGAAACGTCACATGTGATGAATTTTTTATAAATATTTTTTTAATAAAAGTGAATGATAATAAGTTAAAAACTGCTTTTCTTATTATATTATTATTATTATTATATTGTATTAAAAGCCAAAATATAGTAGTTTAACATGTAAACAAGGCAAAAATTCAACATATGCATCACGTGTGACGTCATCAGCGCAGAACATGAGCAAGTTTCTGCGCAATCTGAGAAAAAAAACGATGCATGCACGGTTGTCAATGTTCAGCGGAAAAAAACGCTGCATATTCGCTGACAAAACGCTTTGGTGTGCGTGCGTTCATAACACGCAGTGTAATTATATACTCGTGCCGCTGCCGCTGCGGATTATTCGCTCTGGTGTGCGCGATGCTTAAAGTGAAAAGAAGCAAGTCGTTTACAGCTGTTTTCTGCCGTCGTGCTCTTGAATGATATAATCAATAAGGTAGTGTCATCCGAGAAGGCCAGTGCTAGATGTACTAACGAACACGAACTCTTTCTTAATTGGCCCGGCCCGACCCAGCAAGACTTTTTTTTATGGAGGCCCGGACCGGCCCGATATTAATAAATATGAATGTACATTTAAAAACCATATGCATTTGAAGATATGGATTAATTTGTTTTGAAATGCACTTATTTTAAAACACATACATAAAATTATTTATTTACTTAGTATGTAATACAATACTTAATTAAACAAATCTGCAACAGTGGTGGGTTTATAAATAGAAGTCCTAAATCCTCCTTACATGGGAGGTCATAAGTATTTACACAGCACTCAATGTTAAATCTAATCATAGCTTGAACTTTCTTCATGTATGTCAGAAGTATGGTACCAATGAAACAGTCATTTAAAAACCATTTAAATTATAGAATACTTTTCTTAACCCATTAAGTACCCATTGAAAATTAAGATTTGTGAAAGTCTAATTTTGAAACGTTTTTTGATGCAAATAGTTTTTCCAAACAATTCTTATGGTGACTGAATTATTTTTTTTTCAAAAATCTCTTTGCTACTATTTATACTTTGATACCGAAGGTCTCATAGTATATTGGTTTTGTGCAATGTCCGTCATGGTGTCCGTCTGTCCGTATGAACGAAACTTTTTTCGACATCCGTAAAGCTAGAGACTTGAAACTTTGCAATTATGTTTGTCTATAGGCGCGACAGATAAAGTGTCAAGATTGGGGTGCCACGCCTACTAGGAGGCTGGGAAATCGATAAATTCGATAACTGAAAACCGATAAAACCAAATATTTCTCACATTCTTACAGCTAGAGTTTCCAAATTTTGCACGCCGATAGCTAGTCATGTCCCTGAAAAAACTGCATCAAAATTGTGGATGCCACGCCCACTCCTTCCGCCCCCATCATCCCTGCTCCTTGAAATGGGAAACGCCTATAGTTTTCACATTTTATGGGCTAAAGCCACAAAATTTTGTGTCAAAATAGGTAATGATGTTCTACAAAAAAGTGCATCAAAAATTTGGATGCCACGCCCACTCCCTCCGCCACCATCCTGCCTGCTCCTTGAAATTGGAAACGCCTATAGTTTTCACATTTTTTGGGCTAAAGCCTTTAATGTTCCGCATGTCAAGGTTCTAATAGATTTTTTTTGCTCCTAAAAATGAGCAATAATTTGTTGCGTTTCGCACCTAGCGCCATCTGTGAGAGAAAAGCCTGAGCTTCCCAGAAATTGATATTAAAGGAAACTCTAAATTGTTGAAAAATGCGTGTAAAGCGAATTTTCGCCAAATCGGCCTTTGTTAGATCTTTGGACCCCAGTCATATTCTTTTCTGTCATAGCCCTTGAGCGAACAAGCTGTGCGCGTTGCCACCGTCCTGAAATAAAAAAAAAAATTTGGTGTAACCTACATATATATATATATATACATATGTGTGATTTCTTGCAGTTTATAAACCAATAAAGGAGAAAAGTCTATAATTATTGTGAGTTATTATACTTTGATACCGAAGGTCTCATAGTATATTGGTTTTGTGCAATGTCCGTCATGGTGTCCGTCTGTCCGTCTAGCCGTATGAATGCCAGTTTTTTTCGACACCCGTAAAGCTAGAGACTTGAAACTTTGCAATTATGTTTGTCTATAGGCGAGACAGATAAAGTGTTAAGATTGGGCTGCCACGCCCACTAGGAGGCTGGGAAATCGATAAATTCGATAACTTAAAACCGATGTAACCAAATATTTCTCACATTCTTACAGCTAGAGTTACCAAATTTTGCACGCAGATAGCTAGTCATGTCATTGATAAAACTGAATCAAAATTTTGGAAGCCACGCCAACTCCTTCCGCCCCCATTCTGCCTGCTCCTTGAAATTGGAAACGCCTATAGTTTTCGAATTTTTTGGGCTAGAGCCACCAAATTTTGTGTCCAAATAGATATTGACGTTCCCCAAAAAAAATGCATCAAAATTTTGGATGCCACGCCTCCTGATTCTGCCCCCATCCCCCACTTTTCCTTGAAATTGGAAACGCCTATAGTTTTCACATGTTTTGAGCTAGAGCCACCAAATTTTGTGTCAAGATAGGTAGTGAAGTTTTCCAACAAACTGCATACAAAATTTGGATGCCACGCCACCTTCCGACCCCACCCCCCGCCGTTGTTAAAACGGTTATGCGTGTATCTTCCACATTTTTTTAAATAGAGACACCAAATTTGATAGGAAGATATATGGTGAGATGGTGGGATGCCACGCCCACCCCTGCCGACCACCATTTAAAATCGGAAATTTCGATATCTCCTACAGTTTTTAAGCTAGAGCCCCTAAATTCGGAAGAAAGATAGATGGCAACATCTACCAAAGATCTACATCAAAATTTTGGATGCCACGCCCACCTAAGCCACCCGCCTTATAAAATCGGAATCGGCTATATCTTTAAAAGTTTTTGAGCTATAGCCACCGAACTTGGTATGAATATAGATGGTGACAGTTAGAAACATTTGATTCAAAAATTTGGATGCCACACCCACCTCTGCCGCCCACCATTTAAATTTGGAAGTTCAGTTATCTTCCACAGTTTTTGAGCTAAAGTCACCAAATTTGGTAACATGATAGCTGGCGATGTTTACCACCCGGCCCACTCCTTTGCAAGCAGACTTCTTACCATCCGTTCTTTTACTGGTATCAAAGTATTCCGCAGTCGGTTGCGTCCGACTGCAACGTTTTCACTTGTATTGTTAAAATAACTTTGTGGCTCAAAAATCGTGGTCAACCAGAAACTTCTGTTTATTTTATTAGCTTTGGCGAACAGACTACGCTGCAGCAAGCTGCCGCGCAGCACGTTTTTTTCTTCAGTGCCTATTTCCGATATTTATACGGGTAAATAATTTAGAAAAAAATGTTTAAACTATTCCAAAAGGAGACAAAAATTAAATAAATGTTTTTTTCCGAATGGGCCATTAGTTTGGTATTTATTACATTTTTGGTTTTTTTTCCGTGCATAGTGGCGAATTCTCGCTATAATTATTTGCGAGCTTAATGCTGGATTATTAATTCATTAAAGTAATATTATTAATCCCGAATGAATTAATACGAGCAATAAATTGTCAGCGGCACATATATATATGTATATGTCTTAAGCTAACCGCGCAGCTGTTGAACTTAAGAGAGCCGCTCTTAAACCCACCACCTTTTTGCGCACGCACAGCATACAATCATGCCTGCCAACATACATATGTGGGTCAGGTTAATTTGGCTATGTAAAGAGGCAGCGAATGCAGGTCATTAGTATTCTTTAAACAAACCCAACCTGATGAACATGGTCATGTGCGTGGATCTTCTTCTTCGACTCAGCGTTATCAACTTTAATTAAAAACATATCTACTATAACAATGGGATCTTCGACTCAGCGCTAACAACAAAAATTAAATACATATCTACTACCCCTATGGGATCTTCTTCTTCGACTCAGCGCTATCAACATTAATTAAATAAATATCTGCTACCACTATGGGATCAACTTTAACTACCTACATAGATACAAGTATTAAGGAATCCGAGCAATTTCCCTTTGTTTACATTTGTCGGTGTTTTAAGTGCATAATGAGAAACTAAACCTAGTGAATAAATATATATGGTGCGATCATAACACGAAAATGAAATTAACTTAACCTAATATTAATAATTTAAATGCTCGTAAAAAGGGAGATTGTGACGGTTCTGTGAATATATGAACATATCACTACTATCTTATATGCTAATAAGTCACTTTTATTTAGAATTGCATGCGGAATGAAAAACACACAAAAATTAGTACTTCCAGCGTGGGATGATGTCATAGACAAATAAACCTAACATAGATATGTAATAAGCAACGTTGCTGTTAAGGTGCTGTTACCAAAAACGCTTGAAAACCAGCTCGTCTATGTTAACGAAACACTGCTTTAAACCTCAACGACGCGCAGCTGATTTTGTTTTGATTCTGGCTGCTATGCTGACTATCCGCGACGTCCCGCCAATTCTGATTTGTTTTTACCATTGTTATGTTTTGATTATTTATAGCTGTTATTGAATTTCGCTTTGAGGTGTATGAGCGCTGACATGCATACATGCAAACACATCTCATTGTATGTATGCATTTGAGCACACAGCGTTTGTTTTGAATTTTGCTGTTTTGCTTATTCTTGCGAGCTGGGTCTGTTCTTTATGCGAAAAAGGGTATAGTGATTGTCTAAAAAAAATTATGTAACAGGCGGAAGTAAGCAGCTCTGACCCCATATAAAATATATATTCTTAATCTGTATGTCCATCTGAATGAACACATTGATCTTGGAGACAAGCACTTAATACGAAATATTGAAAATCTATGACAAGTTATCATTCATCGAAATCGGTTGAGCAACAGCATAGATATCGAAGACTGAAGTTAAGTCACATAATACACAAAATATGACTATACGCATTAAATATAAGTTCAGGGTATATTCTAGTCGGGAACTAGAGCTGCTATAGTGGCACACAAACCTTGCCAGGTTCATTCCGCTACTTTTTCAATTGGCGACAGACTGACGCACAAGCTAAGGGTATGATCGCGAGCGAACACATACATAAATGCATCGAAAAAAGGCAAAACACAACTAGACGCACAAATTGCACAAAGAAAAAATACCCTGTGTCCCAATTTTCAGTAATAGTCCATTAAATTACATATATATACATATATTCTCCAACTATTTATTCTCAAGATATAGACAATTTATTATATGTGTGCTTGTAATTAATGCTATATAGCTTGCGATTAGTTATTTATTAACGAAAAGTTAATTTTAGTCTATACTACCCTCTTGTGTTACGCAGCAGCAAGCGGAATGAAGCAATAGGCAAAACGCAACAAGAAAAGAGAATACACATGTGCATACATACAATAACAGCGCATAGTATGTATGTATGTAGGAATATGATCAGGCACAGCGTGTGTGTTGTTATTGTAAAATTTTGTGTACCTGCATGTGTGTACCCATCGAGAGTAAAACCGAGCCATGAATGTTCTAGTCAAAAAAATCTTGACTAGAAGATACCCTTTACCATATATATAAAGCGAACCATACATAAAGACAGACGGATGTACATGTCTATAGTATATCGGCTCGGTTGTTGATAAGGAATGTATTGGCAATTTAATAAATTTAGATAAGTATTTAAATATCAAATAACGATAATTTTAGCGTCAGTTAAAGCTTTACATTAAGTCATATTTACTATGTTTATTTAATTAGAAACCCGCTTAGTAATTGCCAAAACACAAGTTAACATATATTATGTATACCATATTTAGGTATCTCGTGTTTATTTATTCAATTGCGCAAAGTTCATGCAAAGTTATACTACCCTCCTATCTAGGGTAGCAGCAACCAGATTGAAGCAAAACTCTGAAATTGCAGAACTCGAGTTCTGTAACAACAACAAGAGAAATTAAGAAAGGCAACATTTAATTATGTCTTACGCATCGCACCATTTGCAATCAAAACAAAAGCCAAAAACAATACGACTTTTGTTTACTATCCAGCCTTATCCATTTATCCAGCACCAGCTGATCGTATGCAAAACTGAACAGTAGATAAGCAAGCAGTTTTTTCGTTAAGTGTTACTTTTCCTCAACCGAGCTGGTTTTCAGCGTTTTTCATTTTCTGTTAAAGTTACCGGCGCTTATTACATATCTATGTTAGGTTTATTTGTCTATGGGATGATGTATGTAAGTTACTCTTTTGCTGTTAGTATCAGAGCTGCAAACCCTTTAAAAAACGGCTAGGGTTCAGTTCGGGTTCCGAACCCTAGATTGAAAATTCGCAGAGGTTCCAAAACCGGGCTCTGAATATTTTGAAACCCAGGGTTCGGTTCCAAACCAGGGTTCGTCGAGGAATGAAATGAAAAACATTGAAAGTCATTGTCCAACAACGTTAATTTCTCTAATGCCAATAAATGACAACAAGGGATAACTCAAAAAACGTACAACAAATTTTTTCTGAGAAATTTTACCAAGTGGCGCCTTAATGCCAACTTGTGTGCAGACACCGAGTAAGCAACAACAACACACAAATATTAGATAACAACGTAACACATACTTTGTATCAGAGATGTCAAAACAATGCTTATGGAAGAGCTATCACAATACTAATAAAGGAAATACATAACATTACTTGTAGTAAGGCAGGTATCACTGCAAAATTTTTAAATACATTTGAACGACTAGAAAAAGTAATTATAATGACCATCACTAATATAGGGTTGTGCGAAACTGATTGTTACACAAGCTTTATGTTTTAGTGCAGACTCGTCTGCAAAAAACAAAAAAAAAAATCCTTGAAATTGCGTTGGCCAACAACAAATATAAGAACGATCCGTTATGTATGTAAAGGGTTATCGATATATTGCTGTTTCGATTGGTATCGATGCTCAGCTGTTTTCGTGAATACACATGATCGTAGTAGAAAAGAGTAGCAAGTCGTCAAGCGTAGAAGAAGTCGACTCGAGTTAAGTTGAACACGCTAAGTTGTTTAAGTTGAAAGTTGTTTAATATTAATCGTCGTGGATTTGAAATCGATCTTTTATATCCTTAAACATTGTTACTCAAATATTTAGTTAATAAACATTATCATAATAAACATTACATTTGGGGGCTCAAACGGGATCTAAATATTGAAGTTAACAGCCGAAATAATAAAAGTAAAAAATTATAAATTTGCTGATAAAAGTTGAAACTACGCAGTAGCAAGCCCAAAGCCGCAAAAAACAAACAAGTAAGAAGGCTCTAGTCGAGATTTCCCGACTAGGAGATACCCCGAACCCTATACTTAACGCGCACAGTCATTGTCTGTATGCATCTGTGACCAAAACTTCAATCTTCGATATCTCTGGTGTTTCTCAGCCGATTTCGATGAAATTTTCAGAAAAATTCTATCGTTATTCATTTTTTCAACCCCCATTTTTACATTTTTTAAATTCGAGATTTTTTTGTAATCGATTGCATGTGTATATCGGAAACTAGAATAGTTATCGATAATTTGAAACAAACTTGTTCCGCTCATGGTATATGAGAACTTATATTCAAAATCTGAAGTCTCTAGCTGTTGTAGTCTCTGAAATCGACGCGTTCATACAAACGGACGGACAGACGGACAGACGGTCAGACGGACAGACGGGCAGACGGAGATGGCTATATCGACTCGGCTGTTGATGCTGATCAAGAATATATATACTTTATGGGGTCGGAGATGCTTCCTTCTGCCTGTTACATACTTTTGCACAAAACCATTATACCCCTTTTACCCATTTTATGGGTTAGGGGTATAAAAAAGATCAGGAAGTGTGTACAAATAAGAAAAAGAACGCAAAAGGCAAAAGTAAAAGAGAATTGTTTCAAGAAATAGACATGTCGGATATTGACGAAACAGAAGAAGCAGTGGGAAAAATTACACCAGCATCGACAAATAAGAACAAGTAAGAAGGCTCTAGTCGAGATTTCCCGACTAGGAGATACCCCGAACCCTATACTTAACGCGTACAGTCATTGTCTGTATGCATCTGTGACCTAAACTTCAATCTTCGATATCTCTGGTGTTTCTCAATCGATTCCGGTGAAATTTTCAGAAAAGTTCTATCGTTACCCATTATTTCAATCCCAATTTTTACATTTTCCAAATTCGAGATTTTTTTGCTGTCGATTGCATGTGTATATCGGAAACCAGAAAAGTTATCGATAATTTGAAACAAACTTGTTCCGCTCATGGTATATGAGAACTTATATTCAAAATCTGAAGTCTCTAGCTCTTGTAGTCTCTGAGATCGACGCGTTCATACAGACGGACAGACGGACAGACGGACGGACAGACGGACATGGCTATATCGGGTCGGAGATGCTTCCTTCTGCCTGTTACATACTTTTGCACAAAACCATTATACCCCTTTTACCCATTTTATGGGTTAGGGGTATAAAAACGACGCAAAAGGCAAAAGTGAAATAGAATTTTTGCATGAAATAAACATGTTAAAAATGGAAGAAACAGTTGAAGAAAACAATAAAAGTTTACAAGTTTACAAAAAAAATACAAGTGGACGAGATTGAACACGCAGAAAGTAAAATAACGCCGGACAGTTTTGCGAAAATTATACCAGACTTTTACGGTTACAGTGTTCCAGTCGAATATTGGTTTAATAATTTCGAACAGAATGCATACGAGTTAAGTGAGAAACAAAAATATGTACAAGCACGAGGCAAAATTTCAAAGTCTGCTAAATTGTTTCTAGAATCTGTGTTTGTGAGTACATATCAGCATTTAAAAGACGCCATAGTGGAAGAATTCAAGCGAGCATATTCTAGCGCAGATGTGCACAAAAAATTAAGAGAACGCGTCAAGTTGCCTGATGAATCCTTTCACGATTACGTTCTGAATATGCGAAAGCTAGCCGCTCTCAGTGCCGACATAGACGTTGTTTCAGTGATCCGCTACATAGTCGATGGCCTACGTATCAAAACCGAATACAAATACAATATGTACATGTGTAAGGCATTCTTCGAATTGCACGAAAAGTACGCGGTGTATGAACAAGTAAAGGAGAACGAAAATAAAAGAACACAATTAGACAGTAGTGGCAAAAAAATATGCAAAGTGTAAAACAAAGTCGTTGTTTTTATTGTGGCTCATCAGAACATTTGCGAAAAGATTGTAAATCGCAAACTAAGTGTTTCAAGTGTAACGGTAATGGACACATTTCAAAAAATTGCCAACAATTAACCAAGAACGTTAACGTTGTAAAAGAGAGCAACCGTTGCAAAAAAAAATTGTTTTGAATGACGTCATAGTCGAATGCTTGGTTGATACCGGTTCCGACGTATCAATAATAAAGAACAATGTATACAAAAATATAAAAAACGTCGAATTACAAAGAAGTCATTCAGTTTTGCGCGGCCTTGGCGCAGTACAAACGCTGCCGATAGGTGAACTTTCGGGAACGCTACAAGTCGATGGTATCACAGGTGTACAGAAGTTCGTCGTCGTGCCAGACGCTAAGATGGAGCTCGGATACGATTTTGTATCCAAGTTTACTATGGTGCTGGATGAGAAAGGGTACACATTCATGTTGACAGCGGCATGGGAGCACGATGACCCTCTCAAAGAGTTAAGTATATATAATGTGGTCGAAACTGAGATTGATATACACACCCCTCCGCAGCTTATGCCAATGGTCTCGTCGTTGATTGAAGCATATAAGCCATCAGAATTGCCGATACAGTCTAGAGTCGAACTGAAGATCATACCAGATGGGAAAATTACTCCGTTTAGACAGCAGCCAAGTCGTCATTCGCCAGTCGAATATGAGGCCATTCGGAAACAAGTTGACGAGTGGCTAAATACAAACATTGTTCGGAAGTCTACATCCAACTTCGCAAGCAGAGTGGTGATCGTAAAGAAAAAGGACGGCTCAAACAGAATTTGCATTGACTTCAGGCAGTTGAACAATATGGTGCTTAAGGATTGTTTCCCAGTTCCGCTTATGGACGATGTACTGAAAAAGTTGCAGGCTGCCAAGATTTTTGTCGTTATGGATCTGGAGAATAGTTTTTTCCACGTACCCATTGAAGAGGAGAGTCTTAAATACACTGCTTTTGTGACAAAGGAGGGCCTGTACGAGTTCAACAAAGCCCCGTTTGGATTTACTAATACACCTGCAGCATTTATACGGTTAACAGTATTTTCGACGGTCTTATCAGACAATACGTGATGCAATTATATATAGACGATATTATAATTTATGGATTATCGGAGGATGAATGCGTGACGAAGTTGAAGTTGGTGTTGAAAGTCGCATCGGAGGCCCAGTTGAAAATTAAGTGGAAGAAATGTCGTTTTTTGGAGAAGAAAATAGAATTTTTGGGACTTACAGTTGAAGGTGGAAAGATCTGGCCTGGCCAGGAAAAGACACACGCAGTCAAGCAGTTTGCAATGCCCAAAAATATAAAAGCAGTACAGTCTTTCTTAGGATTAACGGTTTTCTTCACAAAATTTATTGAAGGATACGCACAGATAGCTTGCCCGTTGACAATGCTGTTGAAAAAAGACTCGAAGTTTAAGATTGGGACTGCTGAGATGAACGCCGTTAACCAGTTGGAGGATGCGCTATGCACAGAGCCGATTCTGCGAATTTACAGTAAATATGCACCCACGCAGTTACACACAGATGCTTCAGCTGACGGATTTGGTGCAACTTTACTTCAGCGATTTGATCAAGAACTACACCCTGTATTTTTCTGGAGCAAAAAAACGTCGTCATCAGATGCTAAGCGTTACAGTTATATACTGGAAGTAAAAGCTGCCCATCTTGCTATGCAAAAGTTCAGACATTATCTTTTGGAAGTAAACTTTACGTTGGTAACAGACTGCGCAGCGTTCTCCCAAGCCGTCAATAAAAAGGATGTTCCAAGAGAGGTTGCGAATTGGATTATGTGCATGCAGGATTATACTTTCGAAGAGGGTACATCGACCAGCAACAAGAATGAGACACGTAGACTTTCTCAGTCGATATCCCGTCGTGCTTACGATTGGCTCTGAAGTTTCTGCACGTCTGGAAAAAGCACAGAGGGACGATGCATTAATCAGCGCCATAATGGAAATTCTCAAAACACAATGGATATAAGCTTAAAGGACAATTGGTCTATAAAGTCGTTGATGGAAATGAGTTGGTGGTGGTTCCTAAGAAAATGGAACACGAGATAATAAGCGAAGCGCACAATGTGGGACATTTTTCGGTTCAGAAGACCATGCACGCCGTTCATCAGCAATTTTGGATTCCGCATTTGGAACGAAAAATTGCTCAAGTAGTCAGGAGCTGTATAAAATGCATTATTACAAACCAAAAGCTTGGTAAGCAGGAAGGATACCTTTGCTGTATTGACAAAGGTGGCCAACCGTTGCACACACTCCACGTCGACCATCTGGGGCAACGTCGAAAAAAAACCAATATATTTTTGCAATGGTGGATGCATTTTCCAAGTTTGTATGGCTTTGTCCAGTAAAATCAACCGGTTGTGAGGAAGTGCTAAGGAGACTACAGGATTGGTCGGACGTTTTCGGTATGCCATATCGTATAATTAGCGATCGTGGATCTGCGTTTACGTCAAGCGCGTTTGAAGAGTACACAAAAACGAATGCTATCGAGCATGTTTTGACAACAACAGGAGTTGCAAGGGGAAACGGACAGATTGAGCGAGTAAACAGGTCGATATTGTCCATTATGTCCAAACTGTCGCCAGAAGAACCGGCTAAATGGTACAGGTGGGTGTCGCAAGTGCAAGTCGCAATCAATTCGCATATTAATTGCTCTACGCTAAAGTCTCCGTTTGAGTTGTTATTTGGAACAAAGATGCAAGTCAAGGTCAGCGATAAACTGCTACAGTTGCTTGAACAGGAAAGGTTAGAAGATTTTGATGCAGAACGTCAGCAGTTACGCGAAGAGGCCAAAGTGCAGATATCTAAAGCGCAAGAGGCTTATAAAAGAAACTATGACAAAAAGCGTATAGGCGATCATATGTACAAGGAAGGCGATTTGGTAGCAGTGAAGCGAACACAATTTGTTGCGGGTAGAAAATTGGCGCGCAGATTTCTTGGACCATACGAAGTTATCAAAGTCAACCGTTCGGACGTTATATCGTTCGAAAAGCTGCAAATGTAGAGGGTCCGAACACAACGTCTACAAGCGCGGATAATATGAAGCTATGGAAATATGTGGAACAGAATGAAGAGTTAATGTCGTCTGGGACAGACGATGAGATTCAGGATGGTCGAGTGTAAAGGGGTATCGATATATTGCTGTTTCGATAGGTATCGATGCTCAGCTGTTTTCGTGAATACACACGATCGTAGTAGAAAAGAGTAGCAAGTCGTAGAAGAAGAACATTTTAAGTCGGAAAGTAGAAGTCGACTCGAGTTAAGTTGAACACGCTAAGTTGCTTAAGTTGAAAGTTGTTTAATATTAATCGTCGTGGATTTGAAATCGATCTTTTATATCCTTAAACATTGTTACTCAAATATTTAGTTAATAAACATTATCATAATAAACATTACATGTATGTATGAAAATCTGTACGTGTTATTTTGTCTCCTCTTTACTGAGTAACACATGGAAATTTGAATTTTGACAAAGTTACATTCAACTATTAATCTTTTTATACTTTGATACCGAAGGTCTCATAGTATATTGGTTTTGTGCAATGTCCGTCATGGTGTCTGTCTGTCCGTCTGCCCGTCCGTCCGTATGAACGCAACTTTTTTCGACACCCGTAAAGCTAGAGACTTGAAACTTTGCAATTATGTTAATCTACAGACGATACAGATAAAGGAGACTGGGAAATCGATAAATTCGATAACTGAAAACCGATAAAAACCAAATATTTCTCACATTCTTACAGCTAGAGCTACCAAATTTTGCACGCAGATAGCTAGTCATGTCCCTGAAAAAACTGCATCAAAATTTTGAATGCCACACCCACTTCATCCGCCCCCATCATCCCTGCTCCTTGAAATTGGAAACGCCTATAGTTTTCACATTTTTTGGGCTAGAGCCAAGATAGATATTGACGCTCCGCAAGAAAGTGCATCAAAATTTTGGATGTCATGCCCCCTGATTCCGCCCCCATCCCCCCTTCCCAATGAAATTGGAAACGCCTATAGTTTTCACATTTTTTGGGCTAGAGCCACCAAATTTTGTGTCAAGATAGGTAGTGACGTTCCCCATCAAAACTTGGATGCCACGCCCCCTGATTCCGCTCCATCCACCCTTCTCCAAGAAATTGGAAACGCCTATAGTTCTTAAATTTTTTGGGCTAGAGCCACCAAATTTTGTGTGAAGATAGATATTGACGTTCCCCAAAAAAATTCATAAAAATTTTGGATGCCACGCCCCCTGATTCCGCCCCCATCCCAACTTCTACTTGAAATTGGAAACGCCTATAGTTTTCGCATTTTTCGAGCTAGAGTCACCGAATTTGGTAGGAAGATATATGGTGACATCGACAAAAGATCTGCATCAAAAATTAGGATGCCACGCCCACCTCTGCCGCCCACCATTAAAAATCGGAAATTTCGATATCTCTTACAGTTTTTAAGCTCGAGCCCATAAATTGGGTAGAAAGATAGAAGGCAACATATACCAAAGATCTGTGAGTACATAACTTATCAAAGCTTTTCTTAAATTCGAACAACTACCAATTTTTTTCTCTTTAAATATCCGCCACACTGCTTGCCAAATAAATATGTCCACTTCATTATTTTTGTTGGTTTTTGAAAACGCAAGTCGATAATAAAAAATTATATATATAAATGCAACGAATGCATCAACTTACATATATAAAATTAAAGTAGTTCGCAACTATATGCAACTATTATTAACTCTCCCAATATATTAATGAATATTTTTCTAATATACTATTCTTATCCGATACTTATATAAATTTAGGCTAATTATATTTTGGCAGTAAGGATTTATCGTTTAGTTTAAATTGCTTATTAATAACCTCTTTATATAAAAATTTCATATTAATTTTATTCGCTTTATTTCTCCTTTAGCTTTACGAATGTTTGCATAGCGGATTTGATTATTATTTGAATTTGCTTAAAAACAAATCAGCCTGCATTCTATTATGTGCATGTCCCGTTGAACTTATGATGCATGTACAACCTGCTTACCAACTGGCTGAAAGTAACCGCGCTGATCAACCGGCATTTATTTTTATAAATTCATATATTTTTTTGTTTTTAAATCCTTTCTGCAAACATGCGTAAAAGCTATCAAAATCGCGTCTATTACTTATGTAGATGTTTGTATAACTAAATAAGTAACTACATTTATAACTACTATCTTAAATGAATTATATCAGCCTTTCGTGTGCTACCTTTATAATGTACTGATTTTCTTTTTTTTTACGTGGATAACACACAACTTCCGATGAAGGTAGGATAGCTGCTATAGGGCTTCCCAAGGGATCCTGTTTTGTTTTATAGTGGCCCGCAGGATCATGGAAGGGGGGCGAGTGCACCAATCGGTAGCACCAAATAAGGAATGCCCCGGTTACTCGATTTACTTGGTCCCCATCTTACTTATACTCTTTTTCTTCTTTCTCATGCCCGTAGTCGTTCGTTCGTCTTGTTTTTGTCCAAACATTAGTACGCGAATATTAAAATAATTTTATAGCTAAAACAAAGAAGCAATTTTAATGCGTCGTCTTTTAAAAAAAATCACCCACCCCAATTGCCGGCGAGCTTCAGCCAGAGCAAGCGCGTACTTCGATTGCATTAATAGCCCATCCGCTTCACGTTGTTCATTACAAGCCACCAAATTTTGTGTCAAGATAGATATTGACATTTCCCAAAAAAAATGCATCAAAATTTTCGATGCTAAGCTCACTCCTTCCGCCCCTATCCCCCCTTCTTCATGAAATTTGAAACGCCTATAGTTTTCACATTTTTTGGGCTAGAGCCACCAAATTTTGTGTCAAGATAGATATTGACGTTCCTCAAAAAAATGCATCAAAATTTTGGATAGCACGTTCACTGATTCCGCCCCCATCCCCCCTTCTACATGAAATTGGAAACATCTATGGTTTTCACATTTTTTCGACTAGACCCACCAATCAAAATCGGCTATATCTCTAACAGTTTTTGAGCTAGAGCCACCAAACTAGGTAGGAATATAGATGGTGACAGTTAGAAACATTTGATTCAAAAATTTGGATGCCACACCCACCTCTGCCGCCCACCTTTTAAAT
This sequence comes from Scaptomyza hsui, assembly GCA_018152825.1. Lineage (NCBI taxonomy): Eukaryota > Metazoa > Arthropoda > Insecta > Diptera > Drosophilidae > Scaptomyza > Scaptomyza hsui. Next base: position 385,752 of record JAECXO010000050.1, on the reverse strand, counting down.
TTGGAAGTTCAGTTATCTTCCACAGTTTTTGAGCTTTTACTGGTATCAAAGTATTCCGCAGTCGGTTGCGTCCGACTGCAACGTTTTTACTTGTTTTTTATGATTTTTTGAAAATAGCTAGAAATGACTATTTTAAGCAGTTTTTATACACAACTATTTAAAAATTAAAAGCTTATACTTATAAATTGTTTTTTGGTTTCTTGTCGGGCTTTTTCGGGCCTTACCGGGCCGGGCCTTTTCACTGAGGCCCGAGCCTGCACGCAGACCGAACGAAACGCCCACCTCTAGGCAGTACCAACTGGTATGACCCTGTGATTGCGACAGAGACATCTCTCTTTATTTTACTCTCTTGCCTTTGTTAGGTGGTTGTTTTGTAAGTGCGAATGAGTTAGATATAAAAAAAATGTTTTGCTCGTATGCAGCCGATACAATTATTATTGTCTTGTAAAAATTAAATTAAATAATAATTTAAGTAAAACGCTGTGGGTTAAATAAATGTTATACTTATAATTAACAAACCTTAAAAGATATTTCAAAATTAAAAACAAATTTTATTATTTATTGTTTACAGCATTATTTTTAATAATTTGCGATTACTTTTTGTTTTTGTATCTTTAGTCTGGTATTGAGATTTTTAACACGAAAGTATATTCTTATTTTAAGAAAAGTGTATTCAAATACATTTCAAAATCAATACTTTTTGCTGTGTTTTGCAAAAGTTTTACACGTTCGACCTTATACCATCGGTACTTTTGTGGCAAAGATTTTCGAGGCTCATGATATTGTCCAAGAATTCATAGGACGGCTTCTTCAGTGAGACTTGATCCACATAAGTATAGGAAGCGTCAGTGTACGCCACATACTCCAATGCATCCTTTGTCAATTCTTCTAAATTTGCTAAGGAAATATCCAGATCTGAAAAATATACATACATCTTCTTCAACATGTTCACAAGACCTAGCCCAAACAAGGATCGTGCTCTGCTATTCACTCATCTCATCGCTGTTTAAAATTTCGGAATTTTAAGCTATATGCGTGAAAACAAGCTGATTTTGACTCAAATGAATAGAATACTTGATTTGGTATTTGTTTCGGATCCATCCACTCTATCTGTGTCAAGATCCCTTCCCATATCCACTCCCGAAGACATATACCACCCGACGTTGGAGGTGTTGATCACTTTGCCTGCCTGTGCCGTACGCCAGTGTAGTGAACCAATAAGACGGGTACGTCAATTTCGGAAAACCGATTTTGTAAAACTTACCCGGCTCTTAGAACTGGTTGACTGGTCGCCCCTCTATGGTTCTGAGGACTTGGATACGGCAATCAGTATTTTTTATAGCACCTTAGAAAATTTATTCGATAAGTGTGTCCCTTTTGGTAGGCCAAGTAGGAAAAACAAACCTGCGTGGTTTACACGAGAGTTAACAGCCCTTAAAAATCGAAAATCGAAGCTTTATAAGAGTTTAAGAAAATCTGGATCTTCTGTTGACTACTCATCATACTTGATTGCGCGTTCCAGTTTTTCAGTCATGAATAACTCGTTATAAAAATTACCTAAGTCGGTGCAGACTACAGTTTCAGAAAGTTCCTAAGAGGTTCTATGAGTACGTTAATGCGAAGCGAAAGTCACCAACACTTCCATCTAATTTATCTTTTGAAAACAAGTCGGCCAATTCGGATCAGGCCATTGCCGATTTATTTGCCGAATTTTTTTAAACAACATACAGTTCAATTGATAATCAGGTTGATCTGCCTTACCCGTATCAGGTTGATGCCTCTAATTGCATTTTTGAACCAAGTATCACGGAGTGTTCATTACTACGTGATCTACAGGGTATTAAGCCTGTATTTTCCCCGGGACCTGATGGCGTGCTGATGGTCTCTTAAAGCCTTTGCATAAATTGTTGAGTTTGTCTATTGAAAAATGTTCATTTCCTAATATCTGGAAAGAATCATTTATTATTCCGCTCCATAAAAAAGGAGACAAGTCTAATGTTCAAAATTATAGGGGTATATCCAAATTGTCTGCTATACCAAAAATGTTTGAGAAATTAATAACTTCTCAATTACAACATTTTTGTAGATCTTTAATTTCACCGTGCCAGCATGGATTCATGAAACAAAGATCTACTACCACTTACCTGTTAGAATTTACTTCACTAGTTGTGAATAGTTTTCAAAATAAAATGCAAACGGATGTTATTTACACTGATTTCAGCAAGGCATTTGACCTTTTACTTCATAAACTTAAACTTTTAGGTTTTCCCAGCAATCTCATTCGGTGGATAACTGAATATTTAACTCATAGAACACAGAGAGTCAGTTTTAATGAAGCTGTCTCTAAGGTGGTTCATGTCACTTCCGGTGTTCCGCAAGGAAGTCACCTCGGACCTTTATTATTTACACTTTTCATCAATGATCTTCCATCTGTTATTGACCAATCTCGAGTGCTGATGTATGCTGACGATGTAAAATTATGCATGTCGGGTACTGCTCTGTTGTCTGCTTAAAAACTACAAACTGATTTAGATCATTTTCAAAAGTGGTGTCGTATTAACTTACTAAATCTTAATTGCATTAAATGTAAAGTCATGTATTTTTATAGACGCCTTCCTTTTTCAAATATATATTTTCTTGATGGAAGCCCACTCGATCGCATTGAATGGGTTGATGACTTAGGTATCCTTTTTGATCCGAAACTTAAATTTCACAAGCATATCTCTTCAGTTGCAAATCCAGCCTCTAGTACCTTGGGATTCATTAAGCGCTGGTCGAAAGAATTTGACGATCCCTACATAACCAAAACACTTTACACGTCTCTGGTACGTCCTGTTCTTGAATATGGATCTTGTATCTGGTATCCCAAATACAGGATTCACCAGGATAGAATAGAATCAGTACAAAAACAATTCTTGCTCTTTGCCCTTAGGAGATTTAATTGGGACACTGACATTTACTTACCCTCCTACCATAGTAGACTTTTACTAATAAATCTTCCTTCTCTTTCTGATCGGAAAACAATGCTAGGTGTAGTCTTTTTACATAAACTTATAAATGGTGAAATTGATTCCTCGGAATTAATTAGTCATATTAGTTTTGCTGTTCCGATCAGAAGGACAAGGAATTTTCTACCTATTGCTCTTCAAGCTTGTAACTCTAACTATGCTATACATAATCCTTTCCGAATTTTATGTTCAAATTATAACGACTTATCCCACATAATAAACAGTGCCACTTCTACTGGTTCTCTTAAAAAGCTAGTCTTATGTCATTTGTCTACATGTTCGCGATCTTCGTAACCGTACGCTATGCGGTGTGCCCCTCGGTCGGTTGGGCGGGAGGTTGGTTGCTCTTTGCTTGGGTCCGCGCGTTAACAAGCCGGTGCTTGGTATCGTTGGGCCACTTGAATGTACTGTCCGTTAGTACATCTACGTCCAATAATAATAAGGTGGGCGGCAGAGGTAGGCGTGGCATCCAAATTTTTGAATCAAATCTTTTTAATTGTCACCATTTATCTTCCTACCAAGATTGTTGGCTTTAGCTCGAAAACTGTTAAAGATATAGCCGATTCCAATTTCTTAAGGCGGGTGGCTTGGGTGTGCGTGGCATCCAACATTTTGATGCAGATCTTTGGTATATGTTGCCTTCTATCTTTCTACCGAATTGGGGGGCTCTAGTTCAAAAAATGTCGAAGATACACGCATAACCGTTTTAACAGCGGTGAAAGGTGGGGGCGGAAGGTGTGGGCGTGGCATCCTGATTTCTTATGCAAAATTTTTGGAAAAATTCACTACCATGACATGAAATTTGGAGGCTCTAGCTCAAAAAATTTAAAAACTATAGGCGTTAACAATTTCAAGGAGAAGGGGGGATGGGGGCGGAATCAGGGGGCGTGGCATCCAAAATTTTGATGAATTTTTTTGGGGAACGTAAATTCCCAACCTTGCTACACAATTTGGTGCCCCTAGCCCAAATAATGTGAAAACTATTAGAGTTTCCAATTTCAAGGAGCAGGGAGGATGGGGGCGGAAGGAGTGAGCGTGGCATCCAAAATTTTAATGCAGTTTTTTTAAGGACGTAACTGGCTACCTGCATAAAAACTTTGGTAATTCTAGCTGTTCGAGAAAGATTTGTTTTTATCTGTTTTCTGTTATCGAATTTATCGATTTCCTAGCCTCCTAGTGGGCGTGGCACCCCAATCTTGACACTTTATCTGTCACGCCTACAGACAAGCATTATTGCAAAGTTTCAAGTCTCTAGTTTTACGGGTGTCGAAAAAAGATGCGTTCATACTGACATACGGACGGACAGACCCCACGACGGAGGGCGTCAAACAATTAAAATGTTGAGACTAAAGGAACTGGTCTTGTTGACCTGCCCTTAGGTAAGATGGTTAGAAAAATGAGTGCGATTATAGGAAGTGATCTTGTTGACCTGTCTACACGTGACAAGGCCAGAAGCATAAGCATTAGAAAAGGAGCCTATAAAATAAAGGGAGTGGGAACAAACATTAAAAAAAAAATTCAAATCCTTAGCATATACATATTTATATATCTTAAATTGCCGGACTCCACGGAGATGATCCCATTTACTTACAAGGGTGTGGGTATTTCTCTGCACAAAGAAGAAGAGTCAAAAGAGTAAGACAAAAAAAAATCAATTTTTACCTTAGGTACATCGGCGACGTACGCACGCACACACACCTGCGCTCATGCCAGCGCACAGTCTAATCTATACAAAGAATCCAGACCAAACAATAGACACAATACTCTTATTAAAACCTGTGGATTGATCTAGTCGCTAATGTGAAAGAAAATTTCAAATTTTTTTTTTGCCTTTATGATTCTCACGACTATGACAAAACAGGTTTCTCGTACACGTACAACATACTTGACCGCTGATCTCCGCCCCCTTGCTGGAGTCAACATACCTGCGCATCCTCTTATCTATTGATATGCTTTTGTCATATGCAATGCAACATACTTGATCTTAGCTGCCTTGCTGGCGTCAACATACCAAACAAAGGACAACAAATAGGAATAATCAAAAAGGATCACTAATTAGGGAGGGGTCCACAAATTTACTGGGGTAATAAATTGAAAAAAGTATGAGGTGGCAAGTTTTGCGGAGCTTGTTAGGTGTGTGAATGTAACAGTAAGAAGAAGAATTTAATTTATGGAAAGTCATTGAGCGGCCAAAATGTAAGTTAAATTAAGATTGCATTTAATTATTTGTTTTACATTTATTTTATTATTGGTCCATAGGGGAAAACACCGTTCACCTTTTGCACTTTTAAAATGTAAACAAAACCATATTTGCCATTTACGAACTACGTAGAACAGCTGTTAAAGCAAGCTGACATAGCAGGGCTGTCAAGCAACATGAGGCACTTGGCGGGCAAAATATTAAATATTTGTTTTGTATGTGAACTACAAGAAAATCTACGGTGAAAATCTGCTCGAGCCAAAGTCTCTAGAGATTTCTGGGACACCCCCGAGTATATTGGTTTTGTGCAATGTCCGTCATGGTGTCTGTCCGTCCGTCTGTCCGTCCGTATGAACGCATTTTTTTTCAAAACCCGTAAAGCTAGAGACTTTAAACTTTGCAATTATGTATATCTATAGCCGGTTCAGATAAAGTATTAAGATTGGGTTGCCACGCCTACTAGGAGGCTTGGAAATCGATAAAATCGTTAGCTAAAAACCGATAAATCTATATATTTCTCACATTCTTATAGCTAGTATTACCAAAGTTAACACGAAGAATTAGATGCCACGCCCACTCCTTCTGCCCTCATCCTCCCTACTCCTTGAAATGGGAACCGCCTATAGCTTTCACATTTTTTGGACTAGAGCCACAAATTTTTTTGTCAAGGTAGGTAGTGACGCTCCCTAAACAACTGCATTAAAATTTTGGATGCCACGCCCACTTCTTTCACCCTCATCCTCCCTCCTCCTTGAAATTGGAAACGCCAATAGTTTTCACATTTTTTGGGCTAGAGCCACAAAATGTTGTGCCAATATAGGTAATGACGTTTCCCAAAAAACGGCATTAAGATTTTGGATGTCACGCCAACCTCTACAACCCCCACCCCCTGCCGTTTTTAAAACGTTAATGCGTGTATCTTCCACATATTTAGAGCTACAGTCACCAAATTCGGCAGGAAGATATATGGCAACGTCTACCAAAGATAGGCATCAACTTTTTTAATTCCACGCCTACCCAAGCCACCCACCTTATTAAATCGGAATCGGCTGTATCGTTAACAGTTTTTGAACTAGAGCCACCAAACTTGGTAGGAAGATAGATGAAGACATTTCAAATATTTCTACAGCCCACCTTCTAAGCTTGGAAGTTTAGTTATCTTCCACATTTTTGAGTTAAAGTCACCAAATTTGGTAACATGATAGCTGGCGATGTTTACCACAAGCAGACTCCTTACCATCCGTTCTTTTACTGGTATTAAAGTATTCCGCAGTCGGTTGCGTCCGACTGCAACGTTTTCACTTGTTTAATAATGGATTCCATTGTGGAATAGCCATCTTGGCCATAAGGAAATAGGAAAGGGTACTGTAAGGCATCGTATTTATTTATTATATTGGTTTTCAATAATAATATCGCGCTTTTCAAATTGCTGACCAACAATAACTTAAAATACTTCGCTTGATCGATTTGCATTGTAAAGCAATTTGTGAGCACCAGCGGATGTTCGTTCAACATGTATAACTAATTTATAGTCTTTAGTACTTGTTGGTATTTTATTAAGAGCAATTTTTAGATTATATTAACATGTGGCAATCGTCGTAAGCAGACGTATTTTCTTTGTGCTCCAGACTTAAATTTGTAAAACACAATAGTAAAGTCCAAACGCGACAAAGTAAAGTTCGCACGACAGAATTCAATCACCCTCTCCGTCTGTTTTGTTTCCGACGGCCGCTAATACAGTTACAGCAACAACAATTGCACCGGTGCCGAATTCGCACTCTTCAAATGCAACGTCTGCTGCGCCGTCAGCAAAAAACCTCCGCAGCCAAATAAAATGCAGAGCAGGCCATGCAGACAGGCGTGGATCGCTACATCCTCATTAAGCGAAAACTAAGCCCCCAACACTCCACAAACAAAGCAAAAATCACTCGTGGAAACTCCGGTGAATTTTCTAACAACATCAACAGATTTGAAATACTAGCTGACGATCTGCCCCCAAAATCTGTTGTTGGCGACAAGAAAAAGTTAAAGCCACCCCCTATATTTGTACGTGAGAAAAGCTCCACCGCTTTTGTTAACAAAGTTGTTGAGCTCATCGGTCAGGACAATTTCCCATATCATTCCCCTAATGAGGGGTAACATCCAGGAGATTAAAGTTCAGGCAAAAACCGAAGACAACTTTAGAGTCTTATCAAAGTACTTAAACAAAAGCAAAAAAAGCTTTTACACGTACCAACTAAAACGCAGCAAGGTCCTGCAAGTTGTACTGAAAGGCATAGAGTCTGATGTCACGCCATATGAAATCCATGAAGCGCTAAATGAGAAAGGATTCTGCGTTAAAAAAAATTTTAATATTCTAAAGAAGAACAGAAAGCCGCAACCACTCTTCAAAGTTTAGCTTGAGCCTGTGACGCAGATAACTAAAAAATATGAGGCGCATCCCATCTACAAGCTTCAGTTTCAACTGCACCGCAGAATCACCGTAGAAGAGCCACATAAACGCAACGGCCCGGTACAATGCATGAACTGCCAATAATACGGCCTCACAAGGACTTACTGCACACTGCGCCCGGTATGTGTTGTTTGTGGCGATCTTCATGACTAGTCGTGCTGCCCAGCAAGCAAAGGAGACTCCAGCAAAAAATAAGTGCGGCAACTGCAGCGGCAATCACACAGCTAACTACAGAGGCTGCTAAACTTACAAAGAGCTTAAGTCTCGCATCCATCAGCGCCAGAACACGGCACGCTCGCAAAGCGCACAACCTAACTACACTTCATCAAAAAGCAGCCCAGACGTCTTTTTTTCGACTGTAGCCGTGTCCTCCCTTGGTCCCGTATCCGTATCGAAAAACGCGACTTATGCAAGCGCCTTAAGATCAGGTCTATTGCCTCCGGCCTTTAATGAACCGTACGCACAAGCAAAGCATGCGGATCTACATACGACACAAGACAACACGCAACAGGAGCAGCAACAAAGCAACTTCGAAGCAATGATATGTACGCTGCAGCAGAGCTTGACAGAGTTTATGACATATATGCGCACAACTATGCAAGATTTAATGCGAAATCAAAACCTTTTGGTACAAATGCTCGTATCACTACATTCAAAATAATCAATGGCTCCGCTACGTAAATCTACGTGGAATGCTAATGACGTTTCACAGCATAAACTTGAGTTAGCTCAATTCCTACTCGACAAGCACATCGATGTAATGCTATTATCCGAAACACACCTTACAAACAAATATAATTTTACAATAAGCGGATACACATTCTACGGAACCAATCATCCCGATGGTAAGGCACACGGCGGGACTGGTATTTTGATTAGAAGCCGGCTGAAGCACCACTACCAAAAAGTGTTCTCCAAAAACTAACTACAGGCCACATCTTTAAAAATACACCTTGATACTGGTAACCAAATTGCACTAGCTGCCGTCTACTGCCCCCCTTGATTCACCATATCTGAAGACCAATTTATGGAATTTTTAAACTCATTAGGAGAACACTTTACAGCAGCAGGAGACTATAATGGCAAGCACACACACTGGGGATCTCGCCTGGTGGATCCAAAGGGAAAGCAGCTGTACAACGCACTTGTAAAAGTAAACAACAGGCTCGGCCACGTCTCTCCTGGCACACCAACTTACTGGCCCACAGACCCCAAGAAACTACCCTACTTGATTGATTTTGCACTCACCAAAAATATTCCCCGCAGCCTGATAAGCGCCGAAAGCCCCTCGGATCTTTCATCCGAACACTCGCCTGTTCTTATACAATTACTACGACACCAAGAGCTTGTAAATCGCCCCGGTAAGTTGACCTCACAAAAAACTAACTGGCTCAAATACAAAAAATACATAAGTTCACACATTGAACTTAATCCGCATATGAATGTGGAAGCTGACATCGAAACTATGGCAAACAAACTTGAGTCAATCTTCGTCGAAGCAGCTCGCAACTCAACACCTGCACCAGTAAATGCAGTACACGTCCAAATGACAACAAATTCTCAAATTGAACAGCTCGTTCATGAAAAGCGGCGCCTCAGACGACATTGGCAATCCCACAGATCGCCGTCAGCAAAGCAAAATCGAAGAAGAGCCACACGTAAACTCACCAAAGCGTTAAAGCGAGAAGAAGAATATGCCCAACGCCGATATATTGAGCAACTATCAACATCTAGCACTAAAAACTCTCTGTGGAAAGCTCACCCAACTCTTAGTCCACCGACAGAAACCGTGATGCCTTTAAGAAACCATGCAGGCGGCTGGGCCCGTAGCGATAAAGACAGAGCCAACACTTTTTCGGATCATCTGCAAAAAGTTTTCAATCCTAATCCTGTTACAAACGCGTTCGCACTCCCGACAGTTATAAACGACCCTCGGCTACAACAGGAGACACTTGTATTCCGCCCTAATGAAGTCGCAAGAATTATCAACCAGCATCTAAACCCAAAAAAATCCCCGGGCTGGGACTTAATAACCCCAAAGATGATTATTGAGCTTCCCTATTGTGCAGTCTGCATCGTTGCACAGTTATTCAATGCATTCACACAACTCGGCGACTTTCCAGAGAGATGGAAAAAGTCTATCATCATAATGATTCCAAAGCTGGGTAAAGATCGAACAGTTCCCTCGTCGTATAGACCTATAAGCCTTATATCATGTCCATCAAAACTCTTGGAAAAATGCTTGCTGACTCGAATTAATCAATTCCTGAATCTCCATACCATAATCCCATCACATCAATTCGGCTTTCGTGAAAAACACGGAGCTATTGAGCAGGTCAACCGCATAACATCAGAAATACGAGGCGCGTTCGAAAATCGAGAATACTGTACTGCAATATTTTTGGATGTGTCTTAGGCGTTCTACAGAGTCTGGTTGGAAGGGCTGATGTATAAGATCAAATCAACGCTCCCAGTCAACACACATAAACTGTTAAAGTAATACCGCTACGACAGGAAGTTTGCAGTAGGATGCAACTCTGCAATATCCGACGAACACCGTATTGAAGCTGGCGTTCCTCAGGGCAGCGTACTTGGGCCGACACTATACTATACCTAAGAACATCAACATTGGCTGACGATACAGCTATTCTCAGCCGCTCCAGATGCCCACTGCAAGCAACATCACAGTTTGCTCGAAATATGGTTTAAGTGGAAAACTGGCTATCCGACTGGCGAATTAAGGTAAACGAACAAAAATGCAAACATGTAACTTATACCCTAAACAGGCAAGATTGTCCACCACTTACGCTAAACAGCACCCCACTACCGAAAGCAAACGAAGTAACGTACTTGGGAGGTCACTTGGACAGAAGACTTACATGGCGCAGGCACATTGAAGCTAAGAGAACACAGCTTAAACTCAAAGCCAATAGCCTCCATTGGCTTATCAACGCTCGCTCTCCGCTAAGTCTGGACTACAAGGTTCTGCTCTACAACTCCGTTCTGAAACCAATCTGGACCTATGGCTGCCAGCTATGGGGTAACGCGTGCAGCAGTAACAACGACATCGTCCAAAGAGCCCAGTCAAAGATCCTGAGAACGTCAATATCTATCTTGACACAAAACTAAGTGGCTCTAGCCCAAAAATTGTGAAAACTATTGGCGTTTCCAATTTCAATGAGAAGTGGAGGATGGTGGCGGAATCCGGGGGCGTGGCTTCCACAATTTTGATGCATTTTTTTTGGGAACGTCAATATCTATCTTGACACAAAATTTGGTGGTTCTATCCCAAAAAATGTGAAAACTATAGGCGTTTCGAATTTCAAGGAGCAGGCAGGATGGGGGCGGAAGGAGTGGGCGTGGCATCCAAAATTTTGATGCAGTTTTTTCAGGGACGTGACTAGCTATCTGCGTGCGAAATTTGGTAATTCTAGTTGTAAGAATGTGAGAAATATTGGGTTTTATCGGTTTTATGTTATCGATTTTATCGATTTCCCAGCCTCCTAGTAGGCGTGACATCCCAATTTTGACACTTTATCTGTCGCGCCTATAGACAAACATAATTGCAAAGTTTCAAGTCTCTAGCTTTACGGGTGTCGAAAAAAGTTGCGTTCATACAGACGGGCGGACGGACAGACGGACAGACACCATGACGGACATTGCATAAAACCAATATACTATGAGACCTTCGGTATCAAAGTATAAAAATAAAATTTTTGATCTTTTACATAACAATTATGTTGATGAAACATACATTGAAGACCTACTACGCTTAAATCAACATTTGAAATAAATTTACAACGTTGTTGACCGTCCTTTTCATCTTCACCAACAAAATAGATTTGAAGAAACTGCATTTCTTCATTTGGCAAAGGTCGGACACTACCTATTAAGTGACACACTTGTCATTGGACTTTAAAGGTTGACCAACTCTCATTTACAATTTTTGTACTTCCAAAAGAAGTCATTTGAAAGCAGCTTTTATAATTTCTTATCCCTATTTTTATCAAGATATTTTTCAACTGAATGTTTTTGTGTTATTTTTTTGTTTTTCGGTGAGCCGACTACGTCTTTTAACGGGATCTTTAACATTTTCAGTTTTACATTAGTTAACACTTCCTGTAAAGGAATATAAACATCAAAATGTCCATTCATTAATGGACCGGTAAAACGCAATCTTTTAACAGGATGCATAATATTTCCAAATGCTTGTAATAAATTTCCATTTTGAAAAACTTGAAAGTTTTTAGCATCCATTTCTGCTGCTGCTTGAAGCTCATATGCAGAACCATAAGTATATGAATTTAACATAGCGCACTCATATTATGCAGAAGAGCCATTTATCGGTTTCTATTTGAAGCACGGGTTAATTTGAGTCTGGCAACACTTATGTCATTCTTCTGCTTCTTAAAATTCAGTATATTGTCTCTTCTGAACGAAATGAAAGTTCAATTGGTATAGGAGTTGAAACCGCGTGACCATCCACTTCGTTTTACCTTCGCTAAATGAGACCACAAGCAGCTAATCAATGATGTCGATTTTGCGAGAAAAAAATCATCTTTTCGGACGAAGCTCATTTTCACCTTGGTGGCTCAATAAGCAAGACTGCCGTATCTGGGGCTCGGAAAACATAGACAAGGTTTTAGAGAAGCCAATGCATCCATTGCGAGTGACTGTTTGGTGACGATTGTGGAGCGGAGGCATCATTGGCCCATATTTCTTTAAAGACGAGGGCGGAGCAACCGTAACGGACAATGGAGACACCTATCGCACCATGATAATTGATTTCTTTGTGCCCACTCTTGATGGTATTGATGTGGACAATGTTTGGTTTCAGCAGGATGGTGCAACTTGTCGCGCATCCCATGCCACAATCGACCTATTGCGCGAAACGTTCGATGGCCGTTTAATCAGCCGAAATGGTGATGTTAATTGGCCGCCAAGAAGCTGCGACGTGACACTGTTGGACTATTTCCTGTGGGGCGCCGTTAAATACAAGTGTTATGTCCACCATCCAGAGACAATTGACCATTTGAAGGCCAACATTCGTGATGCCATTGACGAGATAAGGCATCAAACACTCGAAAAAGTGCTCGAAAATTGGTCCGACCGAATGGGCTACTGTGAGGACAGCCGCGGCACCCATTTGAATGAAATAATAATAATTAATATAATAATAATAACAAGCTAATGAGTGCGTGCAAGAAAAGGGATGGCATCAAACAATTAAAATGTTGCGACGGAAGAAACTGGTCGGTCTTGTTGACCTGCCCACAGGTCTTGTTGACCTGCATGCGCACTAGAAAGGGAGAAGAAGAAAGAGAGGGCTTCAAACATTTAAAAAATCCAATCCCTATTCGGAATATTTGGTTGCGTTATAAGCAAAAAAAAAAAACTTAATACAAATTGAACAATGCGCATGTTACAACAAACAGAGGAAAAATGCTAGACTACTAAAAGAAGATAGAAAACAGATCAGGAATTTGCGAATAAATATGTGTATTAACTCAAATATGCAAATTTAAGCATTTCGTTACAAATCAATGAGTCCTACTCAACAAATCTATTTAGCTCTTTTAAAGTACTAGAAGCTAATGTAGGACATACTATTTTTTCTGTGCAATTTAACTAATAATCAAAACTGTTGAAAACAATCAATGTCTTAAAAGGCTAAAGGCCAAACATAAATACAGCTAAAAGGAATCAATCAATTAAAACCATATCTTTGCGTTACAGACGCACGTGTATTCGTATCATAAAGATGCCGCTCTTTACTTACATAGGTGTGTTTGTGTGTGTTTTCTATGTACACACAAACACACACCAAATACAAACAAACGAAAAGTGCTAGACTACTAAAAGAAGATAGAAAACAGATCAGGAATTTGCGAATAAATATGTGTATTAACTCAAATATGCAAATTAAAGCATTTCGTTACACATAAATGAGTCCTTCTCAACAAATCTATTTAGCTCTTTTAAAGTACTAGAAGCTAATATAGGACATACTATTTTTTCTGTGCAATTTAACTAATAATCAAAACTGCTATAAACAAACAATGTCTTAAGAGGCTAAAGGCCAAACATAAATACAGCTAAAAGAAATCAATCAATTAAAACCATATCTTTGCGTTACAGACGCACGTGTATTGTATCGCCTAAGAGATGCCGCTCTTTACTTACATAGGTGTGTTTGTGTGTGTTTTTCTATGCACACACAAACACACACATACACACAAACAAACGAAAAGTGCTAGACTACTAAAAGAAGATAGAAAACAGATCAGGAATTTGCGAATAAATATGTGTATTAACTCAAATATGCAAATTAAAGCATTTCGTTACACATAAATGAGTCCTTCTCAACAAATCTATTTAGCTCTTTTAAAGTACTAGAAGCTAATATAGGACATACTATTTTTTCTGTGCAATTTAACTAATAATCAAAACTGCTATAAACAAACAATGTCTTAAGAGGCTAAAGGCCAAACATAAATACAGCTAAAAGAAATCAATCAATTAAAACCATATCTTTGCGTTACAGACGCACGTGTATTGTATCGCCTAAGAGATGCCGCTCTTTACTATACATTTTTTTTTTTTTAAAATATATATATACACATACACACACACACACACACACACACACACACACACACACACACACACACACACACACACACACACACACACACACACACACACACACACACACACACACACACACACACACACACACACACACACACACACACACACACACACACACACACACCGTGTGGTCGCCGGGTTACAGAATAGCGCCACAGTATTCCACCGCTTGTCGTAAGAGGCGACTACAGGGGAACGTAAACGGGGATGGTGTTGCTCGAGGAGGTGCCCTTGGGTGGAAAGGCTCTGATTGCCACTAACTTGGTAGTGGCCAGACCGATTCCTCTCCTAGCAGCACAAGCAACTCACAACCGCCGGCTCAATGCGCCAGGTATCCCCTGGGTGGCCCATGAATATCCGTTCAGGGACAAGCAAATGTGAGAAGGCGATGTCTGGCGGCTAGACTTAAATAAACGCAACTGGTTACTAACCAAAATGGAAGGTCTACATAGATAAAATCTTACGGTGCAGGGAGTCGGACCCCCAGTACCGGCGGCTGAGAGGGGTGTGCAAGCGGGCCCCCAGTCGTCGACATCCAGCGACCGCAATGCTTCGGTGGTGGCGCACTTGGCCACCGTTGCAGATACATCTACAAGCAGCAGTAGTTGCACCCATAGTTCACCCCCTTCGAAGCCCTTCCTAAAAAGCAGAAAGGTGGTTAGGTCCCCGAAGACGACGCCAGGAGTAGCGCAGTCGGTTCAAGTTGAGGCACAGACCGAAGCAGCCACAGCGTCCACCAACGCTGACATAACAGAGGGTGCCAAAAAAGATGGATTGACTAACCTCGAGAGGTTAGGAACCAAAATCCGCGAACTGAGCCAGATGCTCGTAGGCAGGAGATCCATCCACCAGCCGATGAGAGACCTAGTCGACTGCATACTAGGGATGTATATAGCAGCTGACGAAGAGGCGAGTGAGAGGGAGAAGCTGGCGTTAAAACCAGCTCCACCAAACAGCATATGTACTGACTCCCCGAGAGATGGGAAGCGGCCTAGGGCAGCCCGAGGAGAGCCCATGTCACCCCCGCCACGGCCAAAAAAGATGAAGGGCAGGCATCCTGTGAAGATCAACGTCACTCCACAGGTAACGAAGGGTGGCCGAGATGCACGCACGGATGAGCCTCATCTCACGAGTGACCAGTGGAAGAAGGTGGGGAAACCCAGAGGCAGAGTGAAATCCGCAAAACCAGACGCTATCGTGGTGAAGGGTAACGCGGAAACGTCGTACGCAGATGTTCTGCGTTCGGTTAAGTCGGAGCCGAAACTGAGAGGCCTTGCTCAACATGTGAAGGCAATCCGGAAGACAGCTAACGGAGAGCTTCTCTTTGAGCTATCAAAGCCGGCACACCCCAACACGAAGGCCCTGCATGATGCGGTACAGGACTTCTTAGGTCCCAAGGTCGAGGTGAGGACACTCACGGAGATGACCACACTAGAGGTCAGGGATCTGGACGAGGTCACCACCGAGGAAGAGCTGCTAGAAGCTCTAATTACCCAGTCCGGCGAACTCAGGATTACCCCGGCGTCAGTCCTGTCCATCCGCAGATCGTATGGAGGCACCCAAACGGCAAGTCTGCGGCTCCCCGCAGAGTCTGCCGAGAAGCTCATCCAGCTTGGCAAAATTAGGGTGGGTTGGGTAATCTGCCGGATAAGGAGGAAAACGCAGCTGACCAGGTGCTTCAAATGCCTGGACTTTGGTCATTTGGCTAGCCGCTGCCCGGGAGACTCAGACTGCACAGGCTTGTGCTTTAGATGTGGCAAGGCAGGTCACCAAGCAAGGGCATGCAAGAGTGAGCCGGAGTGCATCCTGTGCACCCGGAAAGGAGAGAAATTTGTTGACCACACAGCAAGCAGCATCAGATGCCCTTATATGGCGAAGGCTGTTGCTCGGAACAGACCACAATGATGCGTATACACCAGGTTAACCTGAATCACTGCGAGGCAGCGCAGGAGCTGCTAACGCAAACAGTCAGGGAGAACAATGTGGACGTCGCCATCGTGAGCGAGCCATATCGCATCAAGTCTCTCGCTACATGGGCCGGGGACCTGCAGTGCAAAGCCGCGGTTTGGAGCTGCGGGAGCCAAGCAAAAGTGATGTTCCATGTGATGAAGGAAAAGGGGTTCGTGAGGGCCGAGGTAGACTCGCTATCCATATATAGCTGCTACCTGGCGCCGTCACTGACACTAGAGGAGTACCACCACGTCCTGGATAGGCTAGTTGCAGACGCATCCACCAGGTCCCCATGCCTGATTGCGGGAGATTTTAACGCATGGGCAACTGACTGGGGCTGCCAGCACACGAACCGGAGAGGGCATGCTGTCCTGATAGCGGTATCCGCATTGGATGTTGTCCTGCTGAACCGGGGAGAGACACCAACGTTCAGGAGAGGTATTGCAGGCTCCATAATCGACCTGACGTTTATCAGCAGTAGCCTGGCACCGAGGACGACCTGGCGGGTCAGTGACGCCTATACCCACAGCGACCACCAGGCCATTGTCGTTGACATAAACATGCGGGATGTTCGACTGCCTACCCCTGGAACACCCAGGTTTAGGATAGACACCCTTGACAAGGACGTCTTCAAAGTTAGTATAGAAGGCCTTCAAACAAGTGGTGACGCGAACAGGAGAACGGAGCAGCTTATGTCGCGTATACTTCGAGCCTGCAACGCGTCAATGCGCAAGTCGAAGGGAAGGAAAGGGCGGACACCGGTCTACTGGTGGAATAGTGAGATCGCACAGGCACGCGTGGAATGCTTTCGAGCTAGGCGCGCATACCATCGTGCGCTAAGGCGGGACGATATCAGAGCTGATATCCTGAGGTCGGACCTTGACGCAAAGCGGCACGTGCTCAAAGGCCTGATCAAGGAAAGCAAAAGGAAGCACTTTTTGGAGCTCTGCGACCAAGCGGATACGGACCCATTGGGAATGGCCTATAAGCTAACCATGAAGAGGCTACATGTCTTTCGGCCACCTAGCCCCTCATGCCCCGCAATACTCCACAATATAATAAAACAGTTGTTCCCAGGCGAGCCAACAGATTCTGCTAGCCCGACCAGCAGACCAAACAGCCGGACGGACGACACTGTGATGGACGTCACGGAAGAAGAGGTGCTACGTGCGGCGCACAGGATCAAAGCTGGAAAGGCCCCAGGCCCAGATGGCCTGCCGAGTACAGTGGTTAGGCTCGCCATGGAGTCGAATCCGGGCAGCTTTGCCATCGTGTTTAATACATGCCTCAAGGAAGGAGTCTTTCCCAGGCGCTGGAAGCGCCAGAACCTGGTGCTGATCCAAAAGGCGAACAAGCCCTTCGACGACCCTGCCGCTCACAGGCCAATCTGTCTGCTGGATACAGCGGGCAAAGCCCTGGAGCGTGTACTCTGTGATCGGCTAGAGCGGGCTATCAACGAGCAAGGAGGTCTATCCCCATATCAGTTCGGCTTTCAGAAGTCACGATCCACCACACAGGCCATACAAGTCGTCACGAGCCTGGCAGAGGACGCTATCGAGGGCAAAAGATGGCTGTGGGGCACCAAACAGTACCGCCAGTTGGAGCAAAATATTGGACTGCCTAACCAGCAAGGGGATTAACCCATACCTGGTAAAGATAATCGAGAGCTACTTCGACGACAGAATCCTGCGTTATACGACGAGTCTGGGTGTCCAGGAGCATCAAGTCAGCAGAGTTCCCCAGGGTTCGGTGCTGGGCCCAATGCTATGGAATCTTATGTATGACGGCATCCTCAGGCTGCGGCTACCGGCAGGGGTGAAGGTAGTGGGCTTTGCAGACGACGTGGCGGTCGTTGCAGTCTGAAAACACCTTTCAGATGTCGGAAACATTACCTGTGACGCAATCAAACTGGCTCAGGACTGGCTCAACGAAGCCGGACTTTCGCTGGCGGAACAGAAGACGGAGGCGGTCCTCATCAGCTCGAGGAGGACAATGGAGACCGCGAAGATCACTGTAGGCAACAGTACAGTGCACTCCCGACCCTCATTGAAGTACCTGGGAGTAGTCCTGGACCACAGGCTTTCCTACAAGGATCACATGGAGTACGTCGCACAGAAGGCATCCGTTGCATGCACAGCGCTAGCCAGAATCATGCCAAATACAAGGGGTCCCAAACAGCTTAGGAGGAGGCTGCTCACGTCGGTGGTGCAGTCGATCACGACGTATGCGGCACCAATCTGGTCAAAGGTGTAAAAACACAAGACGCACACCAGAG
Source organism: Scaptomyza hsui (assembly GCA_018152825.1). NCBI lineage: Eukaryota > Metazoa > Arthropoda > Insecta > Diptera > Drosophilidae > Scaptomyza > Scaptomyza hsui. The sequence continues at coordinate 367,216 of JAECXO010000050.1, read as the reverse complement.
CCATACGATCGCTTTACCGGATGTGCTCACTTAGGGTATCGTGCGGATTCCGAACAATATCGGGAGAAGCTGCACATGTCATCGCAGGAATACCACCCTTTGAACTGCACATAGAGGCGAAGGTGGTGGACCGCGGAGGAAATTTGCTGCAGCGCTGGCAAAGGAAGTGGGATAGTTCCACCAGTGGAAGGTGGACCCATAGACTTATCCCAAAGCTGGAAATGTGGGTGCTTAGGACCCACGGACAGACCAACTTTTACCTGACTCAGCTGCTTAGCGGGCACGGCTGCTTCAAGGCGTATCTACACCGCTTTGGACACAGCACGGATCCGTTCTGCACAACCTGTGGAGCTGGATGCACAGAAGATGCAGAACATGTATTCTTTGTGTGCCCGAAGTTTAGAGGGGCACGGGCGGAAGTCCAGGCGATCATCGGCGAGGAGCTCACGCCCGACAACCTGGTGCAGCTGATGCTGACAAACCGGCGCAATTGGGATTCGGTAGAGGTCATGGCCTGCACGGTCATAAAGGAGCTGAGGAGGGCAGAAAGGTGCCAACATGCTGAAGAGAGCCGATAAGTAGGCTGTACTCCTCCCTGTAGTAATACCTAACGGCAGGGCCGGGGGGAGTAGAAAAGGAGGTTGATACAACAGGCGCATGCCTGGTGTCACAAGGGCCACTTGATTGTACTGCGGTGCATCAACGTCTTTGAAAAAAAAAAATTAAAAAAATAAACAACACACACACACACACATCTCGAGGATCCAACTGCATATCGCCCGATCTGCCTGATCGACACTGTCGGTAAGCTACTGGAGCACCTGATTTGTACCCGGCTTGATATCGCCATTGCTGCTGCTGGTGGAGCTTCACCGCAGCAGTATGGCTTTCGCAAAGCGAGATCTACGCTGGATGCGATCGGCAAAGTGGTCGATTTAGCTTCAGGAGCGATCGCCGGAAGTAGATGGAAAGGCGGCTCCCAGAAGTACTGCCTAGCGACAACGCTGGATGTCAAAAATGCCTTCAATACGGCTAAATGGGGCTGCATCCTTGAGTATCTCGAGGCGCTCAACGTTCCGGAGTACCTATTGAGGATAACCAGAAGCTATTTCAAGGATAGAATCCTAAGGTATGATATCAGCGAGGCGACAGAGGAGCACCAGGTATCGGGAGGCGTGCCACAAGGGTCGGTACTGGGACCTCTACTATGGAACGTCATGTATGACGGCGTTTTTCGTCTATCAATGCCTGACGATGTTCACCTTGTGGGCTTTGCTGACGATGTGGCGATAGTGGTCGTCGCCAAGGAGCTCAACGCAGTAGAAGGAAAGTGCAACCTAGCCATCGCTAAGCTACACAGTGGCTCTCTTCAGTAGGACTGCAGATAGCACCCCAATAAACGGAGGCTGTGCTCAATAGCAGCCGAAAAGCTGTGGAGACAGCTACCATCACCGTGGCAAATACGCTAGTCAGGTCAAAGAGGGCAATTAAATACCTGGGCGTGATGCTGGATACCAGGCTTTGCTTCAAGGAGCACTTGGAGTACGCTAGCACAAAGGCCGCCATAACAAATCGTCCAATCTCGCGGATCATAACCAATACGCGAGGCCCAAAGCAATCCAAGAGACTCCTCTTATCCAGCGTCACAAGAGCGACGATGTTGTACGCGGCGCCGATATGGCAACCAGGTTGCCGCTTTGACAACTACACCCGCGGATTGAGAGCTACCCACCGCCTTGGAGCGATCAGAGTAAGCAGCGGTTTCAGAACCATCTCGGATGACGCATGTCTGGTTCTGGCTGGAGTAGCACCCATAGCCGAGCTGGCTAGAGAAATCTCGGAGATCTACGAGGGAACACACGGCCAGGAACTTTCCGCTCCCCCAAAAGCAGGCAGTGCGCACTGCGGCCAAAACGCGCACCTCGGAAAACTGGCAGAGGCAATGGGATGCATCTAGCAAGGGCGTTGGACACATCGCCTCATCCCGAGCATTTCAGCGTGGCAGAACAGGCGGCATGGGCAGCTGAATTATTACATCACCCAGCTTCTAAGTGGACATGGGTGCTTCCGAGTATACTTGCACCGATTTGGGCATGAGGGTGCCCCGTTCTGCACCTTTTGTGGCGACAGTTTTGCTGAGGATGCCGAACACGTCTTGCTTCACTGCGGACGCTTTACCGGGCTTCGAGAGGATCTGGAGAGGGCTTTCGGCTGTAGCATCGAGGTGGACAGCCTAGTGAGTTTGATGCTGGTCAGCGGCGCTAATTGGGAAGCGTTCAGCGTGTTTGCGGCGGCAGTCATGACTGAGCTGCGCAAGGCTGAGCGCGAGCGTAGAGGAGTAGTGGAGTAGGTGAAGCATAGGCATTAGCGACGCATTACCTCACGGCCGTACTGCTAATGCCATGTTTCGCTTATATATAACCTTAACTTTAGCCAATGTAAATATATATAGGATAAGCAATAAATGAATTAAAAAAAAAAAAAAACACACACACACACGGAAACAAACATTTAAATATGTTTCGAGTATAGGAAGCTGCCTACAGGTGACAAGGGTGACAAAGGGAGGGCGTCAAACAATTAAAATGTTGAGACTAAAGGAACTGGTCTTGTTGACCTGCCCATAGGTAAGAAGGTTAGAAGCATACGCACTAGAAAATGAGTGCGAGTATAGGAAGTGATCTTGTTGACCTGTCTACACGTGACAAGGCAAGAAGCATACACATTGGAAAAGGAGCGTATAAAATAAAGGGGGTGGTAACAAACATTTAAAAAAATTCAGATCCTTAGCATATACAAATTTATATATCTTAAAAGGCCGGACTCCACGGAGATGATCCCATTTACTTACAAGGGTGTGGGTATTTCTCTGCACAAAGAAGAAGAGTCAAAAGAGAAAGACAAAAAAATCAATTTTTTACCTTAGGTACATCGGCGACGTACGCACGCACACACACCTGCGCTCACGCCTGCACACAGTCTAATCTATACAAAGAATCCAGACCAAACAATAGACACAATACTCTTATTAAAACCTGGATTGATCTAGTCGCTAATGTGAAAGAAAATTTCAAATTTTTTTTGCCTTTATGATTCTCACGGCTATGACCAAACAGGTTTCTCCTACACGTACTACTTGACCGCTGATCTCCGCCCCCTTGCTGGAGTCAACATACCTGTGCATCCTCTTATGCAACATACTTGATCTTACCCGCCTTGCTGGCGTCAACATACCAAACAAAGGACAACAAATAGGAATAATCAAAAAGGATCACTAATTAGGAAGGGGTCCGCAAATTTATTGGGGTAATAAATTTAAAAAGGGTCACTAATTAGTGTCAAAAATTTTGACAGGTCAAAAAAATCCATAAATTGTGTTAGAACCGCCAATTCCCTAATACTGATCCCTTTCTGCGTTTGCTATTTGGGCACAGATAATCTTATCGATTTTATCTGGTCTTATTTTATTTTCTAACCAAAGTAGAATATGTTTATGTGGTAAGCCCCGCTTTTGACATTCCACAGAGTACAGAAACATTGCACGCTTCCAAACAAAGAACCTTTTGTCAATAGTGACATTAAAGCTTTAACTTTTAAATGAAAAACTCGAGCTATAATATCGTGACGATCATGCGGTTTTTGACCCGGCAATAAAACACTTTTTATGTCATTCCATTGTGGATTCCATGTGAATGTTATGAAAAGATCTGGTCGCCCATAATGGCAAACATATGTCATAGCATCTTGAGTTCTTTATGCATATATCGTGCAGAGCTTGTAAAAGAAGATGGTAAAATTACCATCTGACCAAGTTGAGCTGCGTCAACATCTTGTTGGCCTATTGCAACTTGTAGATGTATATGATGAGTTTCGCTTGATTGTAGCAAATATAATATAACCTTTCTGTTTCAATTTTAGCATACAAGTTAACACTATCCAATGCAGAGCACCCTTCTCCTCTCTCACCCCCGGTTAGACACCATGGTGTTCTGTATCCAACCTTACGCCTCGCAGCCACTTCCCGTTTCTCCTACTATTCAGCCACTTCCCCTCGCCACGATTCTTGTCGGTCAGCAACCCGTCCGAAAATACCAACGCAGCTCAATTCGGATTCTCCACTTGTGGCCAGCTATTGCAACATAGTTGCAATTATGCCAACACACTCAAGTTGAGGAATGCAGAGTTGTCACCGGAAACCAATCCGCGGGCTCAGCAACAGTTGCATGGAAAGTGCTGACTCCGTTAGCGCAGCTGCCGCTGCCGCGGCCGCTCTGCCGTTACGCTGCCGTTACTCTGCCGACGTCGCGACGGCCAGAGGCAGCTATATGATAATCGTCGGACCGGGCAACAGGCAGTTCTAAACTGGAGGCGAAGCTGACAGCTTTTGATACAAGACACAAATCCTAAATAAACATAATAATAACGTTTAACTCGAATCTTGTTCTTATCATGAGTTTTAACCAACAGTAAGTATAAGTTAGGAAACGATCGCCACTTGGACTCTGTCCAGTGGGATTAGTTTCCGTAACAGGCGCCCGAGCAGGGACAACTGATGATTGTGATCGTGCGATATAAAAAGTAAAAAATTGTGCTCAAGTTCTAAATAAACCAACAAAAATATAAAAATAAGTGGAAAATTTTTTCTAAGTGAAAAATCCTTCACTAAATAACAAAATATAATATAAAACACTGACGATAATTTGTGCGGTAATTAAAATAAAAATAAGAGTTGTGTAAATAAAAATGTGTACGTTCTCTCGATTTTCAAATACAGACGGGGGTTCGACTCCCCGTTCCAACTCTAAATTAAAGAAATAAAATTTTTTTTGTGAAAATACCGACGGCAAACTCTAGTGTGCAACTACATTAAATCATGTGTTGTCAGGGTTCGACTCCCTGTCGTGCGGTAATGATGGTGGTTAAAAAATATTGGTGGACATTGTATGTCAGGGGTTCGACTCCCCGCCCGTTAACCATTAAACTTGATAGCTTGCGTGCGATCTTCAGTCTAAGGTGGTCCTAAAATAGTTTAAGGAGATAACCACTGTGGCAGCTTCAACCTGCAAGTGGCATTTTTAGTTTAAAAAAAAAAAGAAAAAAGATAGCCACTGTGGCAGCTTCGACCTGCAAGTGGCAAAAAATAAAGAAACAAGAGACCCAAAGTGTGTGTAAGTGTGGTACATGTGCAGTGAAATCTGTAGCTATACACAATGTTCCGTTAGAAAGGCTTAGTGATAAAAAAAAAATATACCTCCCAAAATCACGTACGGTTGACTAACGGTTCGTGGAGTCATCCTTACCCCAGTAGGCTGTAAAAGGCTAAAAAGGATCATAAGGACCTGCCACAAGGTGCAATAAAAAAAACAAAAAAAAGGAAAATTTGCATATAAAACAAAAATTTAAGGCTCACATTTCACCACACGAAGCCTTGTGTCTCGTACGCCACATATACGGGAAAATTAAATAAAAAAAGAGAAACAAAATAAATAAAAAACAAGTAAAAACGTTGCAGTCGGACGCAACCGACTGCGGAATACTTTGATACCAGTAAATGAACGGTTGATAAGGGGAGTGCAGGGGCGAAGGGAGTGGGCCATGTGGTAAACATCGCCAGCTATCATGTTACCAAATTTGGTGACTTTAGCTCAAAAACTGTGGAAGATAACTTAACTACCAAATTTAAAAGGTGGGCGGCAGAAATAGGCGTGGCATCCAAATTTTTGAATCAAATGTTTTTAATTGTCACCATCTATATTCATAAAAAGTTTGGTGGCTCAAGCTCAAAAACTGTTAGAGATATAGCCGATTCCGATTTTATAAGGCGGGTGGATTAGGTGGGCGTGGCATTCAAAATTTTGATGCACATCTTTGGTAGATGCTGCCTTCTATCTTTCTACCAATTTACGGGCTCTAGCTTAAAAACTATAAGAGATATCGAAATTTCCGATTTTAAATAGTGGGCGGCAGAGGTAGGCGTGGCATCCTAATTTTTGATGCAGACCTTTTGTAGTTGTCACCATATATCTTCCTACCAAATTTGGTGACTCTAGCCCAAAAAATGTGAAAACTATAGGCGTTTCCAATTTCATGGAGAAGGGGGGATGGGGCGGAATCAGGGGTGTGGCATCTAAAATTTTGATGCATTTTTTTGGGGAACGTCAATATCTATCTTGACACAAAATTTTGTGGCTTCTAGCCCAAAAAATGTGAAAACTATAGGCGTTTCCAATTTCATGGAGAAGGGGGGATGGGTTCGGAATCAGGGGGCGGGGCATCCAAAATTTTGATGCATTTTTTTGGGGAACTTCAATATCTATCTTGACACAAAATTTGGTGGCTCTAGCCCAAAAAATGTAAAAACTATAGGCGTTTCCAGTTTCAAGGAGCAGGGATGATGGGGGCGGAAGGAGTGGGCGTGGCATCCAAAATTTTGAAACAGTTTTTTCAGGGATATGACTAGCTATCTGCGTGCAAAATTTGGTAACTCTAGCTGTAAGAATGTGAGAAATATTTGGTTTTATCGGTTTTCTGTTATCGAATTTATCGATTTTCCAGCCTCCTAGTAGGCGTGGCAACCCAATCTTGACACTTTATCTGTACCGTCTATAGATTAACATAATTGCAAAGTTTCAAGTCTCTAGCTTTACGGGTGTCGAAAAAAGTTGCGTTCATACGGACGGACGGACAGACGGACAGACAGACACCATGACGGACATTGCACAAACCTTCGGTATCAATGTATAAAAACAAAAGAAGAAACAAAAATTGTATAAAAATTTTTTTTTTTTTTATTTTAATTAAAGCAAGAAATCGCTACCAACCTTCAACCATTTACACTAGCTTTTACTTATTTGAATTTTATCTCCGACAGATCTTAAAGGAAGAAAAAAAACCACACAAACCATCGACTCAACAAAAAAAAATTTTTTAAGGGTAAGTGAGACGTTGTCCCTCCCCTTGGCTATCATATTTTAACTTACAACTGTGACTTTCCAATACAATTTTTTAAAACAAGTAAAAACGTTGCAGTCGGACGCAACCGACTGCGGAATACTTTGATACCAGTAAAAGAACGTTTGATAAGGGGGGAATGCAGGGGCGAAGGGAGGGCCCATGTGGTAAACATCGCCAGCTATCATGTTACCAAATTTGGTGACTCTAGCTCAACAACTGTGGAAGATAACTTAACTCCCAAATTTAAAAGGTGGGCGGCAGAGGTAGGCGTGGCATCCAAATTTTTGAATCAAATGTTTTTAACTGTCACTATATATCTTCCTAATAAGTTTGGTGGCTCTAGCTAAAAAACTGTTAAAAATATAGCCGATTCCGATTTCATAAGGCGGGTGGCTTTGGTGGGCGTGGCATCCAAAATTTTGAATCAAATGTTTTTAACTGTCACTATCAATCTGCCTACCAAGTCTGGTGGCTCTAGCTCAAAAGCTGTTAAAGATATAGCCGATTCCGATTTTATAAGGCGGGTGGCAGAGGTGGGAGTGGCATCCAAAATTTTGATGCATTTTTTTGGGGAACGTCAATATCTATCTTCACACAAAATTTGGTGGCTCTAGCCCAAAAAATGTGAAAACTATAGGCGTTTCCAATTTCATGGAGAAGGGGGGGTGGGGCGGAATCAGGGGGCGTTACTTCCAAGTTTTGATGGGGAACGTCAGTACCTATCTTGACACAAAATTTGGTGGCTCTAGCCCAAAAAATGTGAAAACTATAGGCGTTTCCAATTTCTTGGAGAAGGGGGATGGGGGCGGAATCAGGGGGCGTGGCATCCAAAATTTTGATGAATTTTTTTGTGGAACGTCAATATCTATCTTGACACAAAATTTGGTGTCTCTAGCCCAAAAATGTAAAAACTATAGGCGTTTCCAGTTTCAAGGAGCAGGGATGATGGGGGCGGAAGGAGTGGGCGTGGCATCCAAAATTTTGATACAGTTTTTTCAGGGACATGATAAGCTATCTGCGTGCAAAATTTGGTAACTCTAGCTGTAAGAATGTGAGAAATATTTGGTTTTTATCGGTTTTCAGTTATCGAATTTATCGATTTCCCAGCCTCCTAGTAGGCGTGGCACCCCAATCTTGACACTTTATCTGTCGCGCCTATAGACAAACATAATTGCAAAGTTTCAAGTCTCTAGCTTTACGGGTGTCGAAAAAAGTTGCGTTCATACGGACGGACGGACAGACGGACAGACAGACAGACGGACAGACGGACACCATGACGGACATTGCACAAAACCAATATACTATGAGACCTTCGGTATCAAAGTATAAAAATCAAGAATAAAATTAAAATTAAAGTTAAAATCAATTAATGTCAAAGTAATAATATTAATTAAAATTAAAGTAAAAACCAATTAATATAAAATAAAAGACTTTTAGGAGACATACAAAGAAAATTTACATACAATTACCATACACTATCATTTGAATAAAAAATTCTAAGAAATTGAAAAAATGTCTGAGCAAGAATTGTCATCAATGAGAGAATCCATGGAGAGGTTTGAAGCGACCCTATCGTTGCACCCAAATCAAAACGTAGCCCAGAAAGAGGATTTAAAGCAAGCTTTGGCTAAGATAACTTCTCTGGAAGCTGACCTTGCTAGGGAACGGGAGGCTAGGAACCCAGTAGTAGAAGAGACTAGACCCTTAACCCGCCCTCGGACTGAAGCATACTCATTGTCTAACGAGTTGCAGAATGTTTGCATGAGAGCGGGTCCTTCATCCTCATCTGGGAACGGGTTCTTTCCAAGAAACCCTCGCTCATTCGCTCCTATACCAAGCCCCCCACGCCCTGACTATAATAATACGCCTACACGTCAAGGTTATGCTAACCAGAATACGACACCACGATCGTCGTTCACCCCTGGATACGGGGTACAATCGACAAGGCCGGCTCTGAAAATGGAGTCTAACCTATCAGGTCAATCCCAGAGGTCTAACGTCTCGCCGTCAAACAATCCTAAGAGGGCTCTCAGCGGAATCTCTAACCCATTTCGTAAAGCCCAGAGGCTCTACCATTTGGAGGCTTTAAATGTGTCACCATGCTCCGTCAATGGAGAAGGGATCGCTGAAGAGGAAGGTTACAATGAGTCAGACTCGTCTTATATGGCGGAAGACCGCAGGTCCGAAAACAGTCTGCCCGAATGCTCATTACAAGAGAATGAGCCGGACCAGACTGAGGAAGAAATGATTCGAGTATATAAGTAAATTTTATGACGAACGCCTCTCGAGCGTACCATATATAGAATATGATACGGGAGACGGGGCGAAACTTCAGTTTCTAATCGACACTGGAGCCAATAAAAACTTTATTTGCCCCAAACTAGCCGCTGGCTGCACTGAATTACCAAAGCCTTTCTTGGTGCAGTCTGCCGCTGGGAGTATAAAAGTTAAACAACAATTAACGGGTTTATTTTTCGAACCAGTAGGTAACAACACTCCCATTACCTTTTACATACTCCCTGGACTAAATTCATTCGACGGCATTATCGGTGACGACACTCTGAAAGATTTAAAGGCAGTGATAGACAGAAAGCTTGATCTCCTTACTATAGAACCCGGAATAGGAATCCCTCTACTCGCTAGAAAGTCCAAATCGGTGTATTTGTTGTTGGACGACATACACTCAGAAGAGGTGAGAAGGAAACTAGACTTGTTGCTTGACGAATTTCATATATTTTTGAACCCCTCGCTCCTGGTAAAACGGTTAAGACATCGGTACGGGCCGAAATTCGTACGAAGACCCAAGAGGCCGTATATTCAAAAATTTACCCGTACCCCGCCCAGATGCGGATAGAAGTAGAGCAACAGGTAGCAGAACTAGAAAAAGAAGGGATAATAAGACCATCAAAAAGCCCCTACAATTCTCCAATTTGGGTGGTGCCCAAGAAGCCCAAGCCCGATGGTGAAAAGCAGTATCGCATGGTGGTTGATTTCAAGCGCCTTAATGCGGTAACCATACCTGACACGTATCCAATACCGGACATTACCTCAACGTTGGCTAGCCTGGGAAAGGCCAAGTATTTCACGACACTTGATTTGACCTCAGGGTTCAATCAAACATTATGAAAGAAACGGATATGCCGAAAACAGCGTTCTCAACCCTCAATGGCAAGTACGAATTCACAAGGTTGCCCTTTGGCTTACGAAACGCCCCTGCTATTTTTCAACGCATGATCGACGATGTGCTTAGACCTTTTATTGGCAATATATGTTACGTATACGTGGACGACATAATCGTCTTCAGCGATAGCTATGGGAGCCATTGGGAACACTTGCGAGATATATTCAAAACGCTTCGTGAAGTAGATTTAAAGGTTAGCCTCGAAAAGAAACACTTCTTATCCACTCAAGTAGAATTTTTAGGATATGTCGTAGCTGCCGATGGCATAAGTAGACGCTATTAGGAACCTTGCGCCGCCCTCCAACGTCAAGGAGCTAAAGAGTTTCCTTGGTATGACTTCTTATTACAGGAAGTTCATACAAGACTAAGCGAAAATCGCAAAACCACTGACCAATTTGACAAGAGGGGAGGGCACTGGAGTGAAAGCTTCCAAGTCAAAGAGAGTGCCTATCGCACTCGATGAGTCGGGTTTGAAGGCGTTTGAGGAATTGAAAACTCTTCTTTCATCTTCCGAAGTATTAGCATTCCCTGATTTTCATAAGACATTCCATCTGACCACAGACGCATCAGAATACGCGCTAGGGGCGGTTTTGTCTCAGTTGCAAGACGGAAAAGATAGACCGATTGCGCACATCTCTAGAGCCCTCAATAGAACAGAAGAATACTACGCAGCCAACGAAAGCGAAATGTTAGCAATAATCTGGGCCTTGGATAATCTGCGTTCCCACCTTTACGGTGCTGGTAGTATCAAAATCTTTACAGATCACCAACCGCTTACGTATTCTTTAGGGAATCGTAATTACAATGCTAAATTGAAAAGGTGAAAAGCGCGAATCGAGGAGTACAATTGTGAGTTGATCTACAAGCCTGGCAAGTCCAATGTCGTTGCGGACGCACTCTCGCGTTTGCGCTCTAAATTGAACATGCTCGATACGGATTCGCTCGCAGTTGGTGTTTCACAAGCTGGGTCAAACTCAGCTTCTACCTTACATAGTGCACTGCCGGACGCAACGGATCTTGTACCTCATGTGGAGGTTCCGATTAACGTTTTTAGGAATCAGTTGGTGTTCGATCCCGAAGTGTCAACTTACTCCCTTGAAACGCCATACCCAGGGTATACTAGGCACATCATTCCCCTGAGGGACGCAGTGATGTCCTTAGACACTATCTTAAAAGACCATTTGCGCCCGACTGTCATCAATGGAATTAAGATTCATGACGAGTACTTTAATTTTCCAGGAATGTTATCTAGAATCATTCACTTTTTTAAAGCACGAATAGCCCAAAAAGAAGGATATTACGGATGAAAACGAGATATCTGCGGTCATAGCGCGAGAACATTCTCGAGCGCACCGAAATCCGAAGGAAGTTAGATAACAACTTTTGGATAGATGCTACTCCCAAAAAATGGCCAATCGTATTAAGACCTACACGGCCGCGTGCCAGGTTTGCAAGTATCAGAAATATGATCGTCATCCAAACAAACCTTTCCTACAACCCACACCAATCCCGACTCGTCCTTGTGAGGTATTGCATATAGACCTTTTTATGCTTGAAAAGAAAAAATATCTCAGTTGCATAGACAAGTTTTCTAAGTATGCCAAACTGTTTCCTATCGAGTCAAAGTCAGCGCTACACTTGCGTGAAGAACTGACCAAGGTTTTGCATTATTTCACTGCCCCCAAGACGTTGGTTTCTGACAATGAACGAGGTCTCCTCTGCCCAACGGTCCTGAATTTCCTCAAGGCCTTCGATATCTAAGTATATTATGCGCCAACGCAGAAAAGCGAGGTGAATGGGCAAATCGAAAGATTCCATTCGACTTTTCTGGAGATCTACCGTTGTCTTAAGCAGGAGCACTCTTCATTTTCAGTTGACGAACTCGTCTCAATCTCAGTCGACAGATATAACAATTCGATACATTCCGTCACGAAAAGATAACCGGTGGATATCTTCTTCAACAAATGTTGGAACTTAGACAAAGAGAGCATGAGGATATACGGGGTTTGTTGCAGCGTAAACAAGAGGTTTCCAATAGAAATAAAAATAGAAACAGGTCAACACCTAGAACTTACAAAACCGGACAGGAAGTGTTTGTTGTTAACAAACAGATTATGAGTAAGGACAAAAGACGTTTTAATAAAGAGACCGTCGAGCAAGATAGGTTAGTAACAGTAAAACACGGTCTGGTAAAATTCTCCACAAGTCTCACTTAAAAAATTGAAAAGAAAAAGTAGCGTAAAGACAAATTATTCATCCTTTTAAATAAGATTATTTAATGTTATATTTCATATTGCACTTATCAAAGTTTCCCACAAGTCTTAATCTTAATCTTAATCTTAATCCCGAACATAATCTCGTTTTTTTACCGTTGTGTCACAAGTTAAGAAGCCAAGCGGTGGACTCCGTGTCCTTATCTAACTTATCACCCTCACACCTTGAAAAAACATTCTTTTTAAATACGACTTAAAAGTCCAAACATATTTGCTACTCAAAAACATATAAACTTAAGGAAAAATTGTTAATATTAAGCATACATCAAAAATTGTATTATTAACACATCTTCCATCATTAGCATCTCATTATTTCTCGTACTATTGCTTACCTCGGCACGAGCCTTTCACATCTTCAAGTATGATAGCCCAGTAGTGACGTTGAGACCGGGTAGTGGTTGGAGAGTAGACGGGTATTTCAACCTAATACACTTGGTGAAGTTGGACGAAATAGAAGCGGGCATCGTACGAACACAGGAGGAAGCGAGAGAACTGGATGCGGGACAAACCCGGATTTTGGCATTATACCACCTCGAGCAGGCTCAACAGATGCTCTCCAAATTGTCAAGGGTTAGAAGAGCGCGTTCAATTGATTGGCTGGGATCCGCATGGAAGTGGATTGTGGGATCGCCTGACGGACTGGAGCGCGATTCTTAGCGCACGGGACAGTCTCGTCGAAAATAATAACCAGCAATATCGAATCAACGACAGACTCTTCGAAGCATCGAAACAATCCATAGAGAGGCTCAGCGCTATGATCGAAACTGTCAATACCATTGACCACAACGCACAAGCTGCCACGATAACTCTACACAAAGCAATCCTTCTGGAAGATCAGGTCGGCGAACTAAGTAGAGCTTGCCAGTTTGCAAAAGCCGGGCTGGTGAACAGCAACCTGTTGGATGAAGTCGAAGTGCGGTCGCTTCTCAAGGAAATGAACTCGTTGCCTTACCAGAGCGTCGTAGAAGCGACCGAGTTTGCCAAACCAATAGTGGTAACGAACGGCACTGCACTTCTCTACATACTGGCACTACCCAAGGTCATCGCAAAGGAATATCAAATGTTGGTCATCCGACCTTCAATCTTCTCGGGCAAGCACATAGACTTCAACCAGGGAAAACTGCTGGTGGCTCCGGACGAGACATTCGCTATCACAAGCGACTGCCTGACGATAGGTAACACCAGTGTTTGCGCAGAAGAACATCTGACTCCGTTAAATGAAGCGGGGTGTATCCCAAGAATACTGAAGGGAGGAAATGCGGAGTGCCACTACGTAGCGTCCTACCGTCGTGTTGTCGAGCTATTAGAAGACGGGACCCTATTCGTGACCAATTATAATGGCACGATCGTCGCCCATGGCCAAAGCTATTACCTCGACGGAACCTTCCTGGTTAAATTCTCAAACGAATCAGTGACAGCGGACAACAAGACGTTCCACAGTTACTCACACGCGCATCTGGTAGCGATGCCTTCAGTGATCACCAATTTGACGAACAAGGGATACCACCTCAACTTGGAGCTCGTTCACAGTCTCAGCATGCGTAACCTGGATTTGGTACGGACTGTACGGGAGAGGTTGACAACTTCCATTGCGGCCGAAATCGCCATGGTCGCTATAGTGGCATTCGCCATCGCCATTGTATGGAGGAAATCTATTTGCAGTTGGACTCTTCTAACAAAAGTCGCCGAGTCGCCCCCTCAAGTTAAACAAGAGGGAATCACTACGCCAATCGACCAGAAGACAACATGATCTGAGGGATTCAGATATTTGGGGAGGGAGGAGTTAACACTATCCAATGCAGAGCAACCTTCTCCTCTCTCACCCCCGGTTAGACACCATGGTGTTCTGTATCCAACCTTACGCCTCGCAGCCACTTCCCGTTTCTCCTACTATTCAGCCACTTCCCCTCGCCACGATTCTTGTCGGTCAGCAACCCGTCCGAAAATACCAACGCAGCTCAATTCGGATTCTCCACTTGTGGCCAGCTATTGCAACATAAATGCAATTATGCCAACACACTCAAGTTGAGGAATGCAGAGTTGTCACCGGAAACCAATCCGCGGGCTCAGCAACTGTTGCATGGAAAGTGCTGACTCCGTTAGCGCAGCTGCCGCTGCCGCGGCCGCTCTGCCGTTACGCTGCCGTTACTCTGCCGACGTCGCGACGGCCAGAGGCAGCTATATGACAATCGTCGGACCGGGCAACAGGCAGTTCTAAACTGGAGGCGAAGCTGACAGCTTTTTGATACAAGACACAAATCCTAAATAAACATAATAATAACGTTTAACTCGAATCTTGTTCTTATCATGAGTTTTAACCAACAGTAAGTATAAGTTAGGAAACGATCGCCACTTGGACTCTGTCCAGTGGGATTAGTTTCCGTAACTTACATATCAACCAAAAATTGACAATAAAGGGAACGACATTAAATTAAATGATTTATCTCAGATTGACGAATCATTATTTTATAGCTGTAAAAGCTTAACGCAGATATTATTTTTTTTGGTTCCTCCTTTTTATGCTTTGATACTGAAAGTGTCATAGTCAGGGGTGTGCCAGCAATCAAAACCAACCTAATTCCAACCTAAAACCAACTTCGAGCTGGTTTTAGGTGTGCCAAAGCCCAGCTCGAGATGGTTTTAAAATCTCAAGTATTTTGGCCAGAGATTTGGTTAGTTTAAACAATATTAAATGTCTAGTGAATAACAAGTGTTACTTTTTCGAAAGGTTATTGTTAAGCTTAGTTGCATATTGCAAATACATTTGAATTTAATACAAATTTTCGGAGGTAGGCCCCAAATAGGCTTCCCTACAAGGCACTGTCGATATAGTTTAATTTCAATTGTATTAGAAATAATTAGAGAAAGCCGCAAGAAACGCAACCATTACTTGTATTATTATTGGTATTACAAAGTTGTTAATATAAGATAGCATTTAATTAGCAGGGTTTGAACCTAACCGCCCAAAGCGCACGGTCGCAAGGTGCAGCGCGCCAGCTGTATTCTTCAAATCCACCACAGTCGCGGATAAATGTGGGGGATAGCGAAAATGCAGCTCGCGCCGAGGCTGGAGTGCGACCGACTCGGGAGTTGCGAAATGGAGTTAGATGAGAACAGACGCGCTCGGTCGTTTTCGAAGAAGCGTAAAAGAGAGTAGCCGAGTTAGAGAATAGTGCACACGTGCGAGGATAAAATAGTGAGTAAAGGTGTAATAGATATATATTTAAGGGCATATATAGTGTACAGATAGGGTAAAAGGACTAATAAAGAAAAGATCATAGGAAGAACCGTGGTCTAGAGTGCGTGTATTCCCTCGTGGTTATTATTTTTTTCTGTTAGAGTGCAAGTGTACGCAGTGTGCCTCCGGGTCCCGCTTTCTTTGGTGTTTCCAAGATTTTCTCCGTTGATCAACGGAATTTTCTCCACGTGCTGCTGAGTTGACTAGTAATCCCGACCGTGTGGCTAGAGGAACGAAGCGGTACTACCCTTTGCTCTCTCAATCCCTTGTTGGAACCCTAGTGTACGGCACGCATCCCCCCAGCATTTGTAAGCCTCATGTCTTAACGTCTCTAACAAATACAAGTATTCTTGGAAGTTAGACCTGGCCGGACTGAGTAACATACCCCGGCCAATCACTACTTAAAAGTGGCGCCCGAGCAGGGACCTAAAGCGTGTAGGCGTGGTGTGAGCTGGTAATAAAGCCCCAGAAAACACCACCAACAAGTGATAGCGAATTTTTTTTTTTTGATAAAAAAAAAAGTTAAAGTTTCGTATATACCCGCTGATACACTGTTTTACATAAGCATATGTAAAACGGTGGCCAGCAATAACGTGCTATATTGTTTTACAGCCACAGCTGATTCTTTATTACGCTCATACCAAGTAAACCGTCTTCAAGCTGTTGTCACACCGTCAAGTTCGTCGTCATTTCTGTCTTTGAGCCGTGGAGTGCAACAAGGATCAGTTCTTGGGCCGCTACTGTACTCGTGTTATGTTAATGATTTGCCCAATGTCTTTTCTGAATGTAATGTCCATATGTATGCCGATGATGTGCAGTTGTATTGTTGTAGTCCATTGTCCAGAATTAATGAATGTGTAAGTGTAACTAATAGAGAATTAGTAAAGGTGAGCGAGTGGTCACGTAGTAATGGCCTTGGTCTGAACACGTCCAAAACTAAGTGTATAGTTATATACAAAAAGTCCATAGACACTCTTAACTTGGAAAAAATAAAAATTGACCATAATTCTATTGACTACGTAGACAGGGTAGCTAATATAGGCATAATATTTAATAAGACTTTGTCTTGAAGTGACCACATAGTTAAATCTATGGCTAGAACTTATGCAGCCTTAAGAATTTTGTACCTGACACAGCATCTCTTGCCAATTAATATTAAACTCATTGTTGCTAAAACTTACTTAATACCAACCCTCTTTTATGGAGTAGAAATTTTCTTAAACCCCGACGCTGCTAGTAAGCACAGGCTCAATGTTGTCTTTAATAGTATTACGCGTTATGTGTTTAATTTAACCAAAGCCTGCAAAACTGGATTGAATTCAGAGCATTAATATTGTTACACAAAGTTATAAATACAAAAGAGCCTAGTTATCTTTATAATAAATTGTTCTTTTCAACTTCACGTCGAACAAATAATTTAATAACTGTACGTCATAGATAATCTGTCTCCGAGCAACATTATTTCGTACACACTGTTCGCCTGTGGAACAACTTGCCACACGACCTAAAAATAATTAGAAGCGCACCACAATTTAGATGCAGCCTTCTGCTGCATTTACAAAACAATATCTAACCATAAAATAATTTTAAAATACATATATAAATTCACTAAAACTATGCTTACAATTATGCTTATAATTAGTAATCTGCTTAAGGGGAAGACTGTTCTTCCAGTTTCCTTTTTGTATACTTTTAACTCATTTTTTCTGTTTTATTGTTTTGCTTTGTTCTATTTAATTAATATGTTTTGGTTTTAGTGACTAGTGCCGTAAATTTAAGATTCTTGGAACTTGTAGCACTAGGCTGTTAATAAATAAATAAATAAAATAAATATTGAATACAAAAAAGAAAAAAAACAAGTAAAAACGTTGCAGTCGGACGCAACCGACTGCGGAATACTTTGATACCAGTAAAAGAACGGTTGATAAGGGGGAATGCAGGGGCGAAGGGAGTGGGCCATGTGGTAAACATCACCAGCTATCATGTTACCAAATTTGGTGACTTTAGCTCAAAAACTGTGGAAGATAACTTAACTCCCAAATTTAAAAGGCACGCGTGGCATCTAAATTTTTGAATCAAATGTATTTAACTGTCACTATATATCTGCCTACCAAGTTTGGTGGCTCTAGCTCAAAAACTGTTAAAGATATAGCCGAATCCGAATTTATAAGGCGGGTGGCTTAGGTGGGCGTGGCATCCAAAATTTTGATGCAGATCTTTGGTAGATGCTGCCTTCTATCTTTCTACCCAATTTACGGGCTCTAGCTTAAAAACTATAAGAGATATCGAAATTTCCGATTTTATATAGTGGGGGGCAGAGGTGGGCGTGGCATCCTAATTTTTGATGCAGACCTTTTGAAGATGTCATCATATATCTTCCTACCAAATTTGGTGACACTATCCCAAAAAATGTGAAAACTATAGGCGTTTCCAATTTCATGGTGAAGGGGGATGGGGGCGGAATCAGGGGGCGTGGCATCCAAGTTTTGATGGGGAACGTGAGTACCTATCTTGACACAAAATTTGGTGGTTCTAGCCCACAAAATGTGAAAACTATAGGCGTTTCCAATTTCATGGAGAAGGGGGGATGGGGACGGAACCCGGGGGCGTGGCATCCAAAATTTTGATGCATTTTTTTGTGGAACGTCAATATAAATCCTGACACAAAATTTGGTGTCTCTAGCCCAAAAAATGTAAAAACTATAGGCGTTTCCAGTTTCAAGGAGCAGGGATGATGGGGGCGAAAGGAGTGGGCGTGGCATCCAAAATTTTGATGCAGTTTTTTCAGGGACATGACTAGCTATCTGCGTGCAAAATTTGGTAACTCTATCTGTAAGAATGTGAGAAATATTTGGTTTTATCGGTTTTCAGTTATCGAATTTATCGATTTCCCAGCCTCCTAGTAGGCGTGGCACCCCAATCTTGACACTTTATCTGTCGCGCCTATAGACAAACATAATTGCAAAGTTTCAAGTCTCTAGCTTTACGGGTGTCGAAAAAAGTTGCGTTCATACGGACAGACGGACAGACGGACAGACGGACAGACAGACAGACGGACAGACGGACAGACACCATGACGGACATTGCACAAAACCAATATACTATGAGACCTTCGGTATCAAAGTATAAAAAGGAAAGAATGTTTTTGTGACTTTTTTTTTGTTTTTCGGTGAACCGACTACGTCTTTTAACGGGATTTTTAACATTTTCAGTCTTACATTAGTTAACACTTCCTGTAAAGGAATATAAACATCAAAATGTCCATTCATTAATGGACCGGTAAAACGCAATCTTTTAACAGGATGCATAATATTTCCAAATGCTTGTAATAAATTTCCATTTTTAAAAACTTGAAAGTTTTTAGCATACATATCTGCTGCTGCTTGAAGCTCATATGCAGAACCATAAGTATATGAATTTAACATAGCGCACTCATATTATGCAGAAGAGCCATTTATCGGTTTCTATTTGAAGCACGGGTTAATTTGAGTCTGGCAACACTTATGTCATTCTTCTGCTTCTTAAAATTCAGTATATTGTCTCTTCTGAACGAAATGAAAGTTCAATTGGTATAGGAGTTGAAACCGCGTGACCATCCACTTCGTTTTACCTTCGCTAAATGAGACCACAAGCAGCTAATCAATGATGTCGATTTTGCGAGAAAAAAAATCATCTTTTCGGACGAAGCTCATTTTCACCTTGGTGGCTCAATAAGCAAGACTGCCGTATCTGGGGCTCGGAAAACATACACAAGGTCTTAGAGAAGCCAATGCATCCATTTCGAGTGACTGTTTGGTGACGATTGTGGAGCGGAGGCATCATTGGCCCATATTTCTTTAAAGACGAGGGCGGAGCAACCGTAACGGACAATGGAGACACCTATCGCACCATGATAATTGATTTCTTTGTGCCCACTCTTGATGGTATTGATGTGGACAATGTTTGGTTTCAGCAGGATGGTGCAACTTGTCGCGCATCCCATGCCACAATCGATCTATTGCGCGAAACGTTCGATGGCCGTTTAATCAGCCGAAATGGTGATGTTAATTGGCCGCCAAGAAGCTGCGACGTGACACTGTTGGACTATTTCCTGTGGGGCGCCGTTAAATACAAGTGTTATGTCCACCATCCAGAGACAATTGACCATTTGAAGGCCAACATTCGTGATGCCATTGACGAGATACGGCATCAAACACTCGAAAAAGTGCTCGAAAATTGGTCCGACCGAATGGGCTACTGTGAGGACAGCCGCGGCACCCATTTGAATGAAATAATAATAATTAATATAATAATAATAACAAGCTAATGAGTGCGTGCAAGAAAAGGGATGGCATCAAACAATTAAAATGTTGCGACGGAAGGAACTGGTCGGTCTTGTTGACCTGCCCACAGGTCTTGTTGACCTGCATGCGCACTAGAAAGGGAGAAGAAGAAAGAGAGGGCTTCAAACATTTAAAAAATCCAATCCCTATTCGGAATATTTGGTTGCGTTATAAGCAAAAAAAAAAAAACTTAATACAAATTGAACAATGCGCATGTTACAACAAACAGAGGAAAAATGCTAGACTACTAAAAGAAGATAGAAAACAGATCAGGAATTTGCGAATAAATATGTGTATTAACTCAAATATGCAAATTTAAGCATTTCGTTACAAATCAATGAGTCCTACTCAACAAATCTATTTAGCTCTTTTAAAGTACTAGAAGCTAATATAGGACATACTATTTTTTCTGTGCAATTTAACTAATAATCAAAACTGTTGAAAACAATCAATGTCTTAAAAGGCTAAAGGCCAAACATAAATACAGCTAAAAGGAATCAATCAATTAAAAACATATCTTGCGTTACATTCGCACGTGTATTGTATCGCCTAAGAGATGCCGCTCTTTACCTACATAGGTGTGTGTGTGTGTGTTTTTCTATGCACACACAAACACACACACACAAACAGACGAAAAATGCTAGACGCATGTTACAACAAACAGAGGAAAAATGCTAGACTACTAAAAGAAGATAGAAAACAGATCAGGAATTTGCGAATAAATATGTGTATTAACTCAAATATGCAAATTTAAGCATATCGTTACAAATATATGAGTCCTACTCAACAAATCCATTTAGCTCTTTTAAAGTACTAGAAGCTAATGTAGGACATACTATTTTTTCTGTGCAATTTAACTAATAATCAAAACTGTTGTAAAGAAACAATGGCTTAATAGGCAAATTTAAGCATTTCGTTACACATAAATGAGTCCTATTCAACAAATCTATTTAGCTCTTTTAAAGTACTAGAAGCTTATATAGGACATACCACTTAAAAGGCCGGACACCATGGAGATGATCCCATTTACTTACAAGGGTGTGGGTATTTCTCTGCACAAAGAAGAAGAGTCAAAAGAGAAAGACAAAAAAATCAATTTTTACCTTAGGTTGCAGTCGGACGCAACCGACTGCGGAATACTTTGATACCAGTAAAAGAACGGATGGTAAAGAGTCTGCTTGCCGGGTGGTAAACATCGCCAGCTATCATGTTACCAAATTTGGTGACTTTAGCTCAAAAACTGTGGAAGATAACGGAATTTCCAAATTTAAAAGGTGGGCGGCAGAGGTGGTTGTGGCATCGAAATTTTGGAATCAAATGTTTTTAACTCCCACCATTTATCTTCCTACCAAGTTTGGTGGCTCTAGGTCAAAAACTGTTAGAGATACAGCCGATTCCAATTTTATAAGGCGGGTGGCTTGGGTGGGCGTGGCATCCAAAATTCTGATGCAGATCTTTGGTGGATGTTGCCTTCTATCTTTCTACCCAATTTACGGGCTCTAGCTTAAAAACTATAAGAGATATCGAAATTTCCGATTTTAAATGGTGGGCGGCAGAGGTAGGCGTGGCATCCAAATTTTTGATGCAGACCTTTTGTAGATGTCTCCATATATCTTCCTACCAAATTTGGTAACTCTAGCTCAAAAAATGTGAAAACTATTGTTTTTTCCAATTTTAAGTAGAAGGGGGAATGGGGGCGGAATCAGGGGGCGTGGCATCCAAAATTTTGATGAATTTTTTGGGGACGGTCAATATCTATCTTCACACAAAATTTGATGGCTCTAGCCCAAGAAATGTGAAAACTATAGGCGTTTCCAGTTTCAAGGAGCAGGGATGATGGGGGCGGAAGGAGTGGGCGTGGCATCCAAAATTATGATGCAGTTTTTTCAGGGACGTGACTAGCTATCTGCGTGCAAAATTTGGTAATTCTAGTTGTAAGAATGTGAGAAATATTTGGTTTTATCGGTTTTCAGTAATCGATTTTATCGATTTCCCAGCCTCCTAGTATTCGTGGCAACCCAATCTTGACACTTTATCTGTCGCGCCTATAGACAAACATAATTGCAAAGTTTCAAGTCTCTAGCTTTACGGGTGTCGAAAAAAGTTGCGTTCATACGGACAGACGGACAGACACCATGACGGACATTGCACAAAACCAATATACAATGAGACCTTCGGTATCAAAGTATAACAATAGACACAATACTCGCTAATGTGAAAGAAAATTTCAAATTTTTTTTTCCTTTATGATTCTCACGGCTATGACCATACAGGTTTCTCGTACACGTACAACATACTTGACCGCTGATCTCCGCCTCCTTGCTGGAGTCAACATACCTGCCCATCCTCTTATCTATTGATATGCTATTGTCATATGCAATGCAACATACTTGATCTTAGCCGCCTTGCTGGCGTCAACATACCAAACAAATGACAACAAATAGGAATAATCAAAAAGGATCACTATTGTCACAGCTGCATTACAAGCGTATATATAGGTATGTGCGTTATAAACAATTGCAAAAATAACAAGAGCCAAAATAAGAATAGTTTTTATGATCTCCTAGTAATAATAGAATGAATATAATTTTGGTTTATTTTAACATCTAACAATTTATTTTATTGAACAAAAAGAATGTAATAATTTTAGTTTTCCAGGTATAGATTCAAATTCAAATTTTAATTTCATTTAAAAGAGAAAAAAAAATTTTTATTTTAAGTATGCTGTAAGCCAAACAATTTCAGTTCCAATATATATATAAGTTAACACATCTGACCAAACATAAGTCATCGACCCGATGATCATGCGATTCACTGACACCTGCGCATGGTCAGCAAGTTTAGTAAGTCTGTCGCAATTATGCTGCAGTCAGCATCACATGCGCTGACTTCCGTGAGAGCCTCAAGATAATGTCACCTCAGCGATTATAGGTCAGGGCTAGCTTCTATATAAGAACACTTTGTACTTAAAGTTATTCAGTCTGTTTTTAACAATAAAATTGAATGGTCAACATAAATAAGTATCTTTTCTCAGTGACATCGCACGGGATAAATACAATTATATTAACTGGCGCCTATACGGTGGTTTAAAAGACTCACACAAAAAAACAAAAATCGAACGTTAATCCTATATCGTTCATCATTAAAGTCGAGCGCGCAATAACAAAAAGAATCGTTAAAGCTACGCGCAAAAAACAAAAATACAGCAACTAACAACGAAAGCAGCAACAGCAACAACGAAATCCAAAAAAACTGGACGGAGAAGCGACATTATTACAGCCACGCACAACAACAAACACAGAAGCAGCAACAACACATTTTACAATTATTAGCATTATTAAAAACTAAACGGAAAATGTAAGTAGAGTGTTTGTTTAAAATAAAATACAAATTCAGTGCTGGTTATAGGTTGATTTTTCTGCGAGTTTATAGGATTTTTGCGAGGTTGTAATTTCATATACGAGCTTATAGTTTTATTCGATCTTATGACTGATAAAGAGGTTGAGAAACTTGTGGCTGATCTGAAATATAAGTTCCATCCAACCGAAACTTGTCCGAAAATGTCACTTAATCAGTCCGATATGAAAGCGCTGATCGAGTTCGCAGTTAATTCTGCACTTGACAATCAAGCGAAAACATTTGAGCAAAAACTAAAAGAATTGGAAAATAAATTCCGACAATCATCAGTATCTGCACCAGAGGTAGAAGTTTTCACTGACGCTGAAATAATACCCGGCGTAAGATGTGATGAAACATTAGATATTGTTAAGTCTTTGCCAGACTTTGAGGGCAAAATCGAGACGTACGTATCGTGGCGGAAAGCTGCGCATACGGCGTATAAAATTTTAGAAAACTTTGCAGGAAGTTCCAAGCATTACCAGGCCTTGGGAATCATTAGGAACAAAGTAAAAGGCCCGGCAGATATGGTGCTGTCTTCGTATGACACACCATTACATTTCAAAGCAATCATTAACAGACTCGACTTTACTTACGCCGATAAGCGTCCAATTTACTTAATAGAGCAAGAGTTGTCTATTCTTCGTCAAGGGAATTTGACAATAATACAGTACTACGAAGAAATAGAGAAAAAACTAACGCTCTTGGTAAACAAGACAATTATGACATATAATAAAAATATAGAGCAGATTCTCTAAGAGTATTCATTTCGGGAACAAAAAAAGCTCTTAGTGACGTTCTCTTTTCGGCACGACCAAGAGATCTGCCATCAGCTTTGGCATTAGCTCAAGAGGTTGAGTCAAATCACGAGCGCTTCCACTTCGCAAATAATTTTGCAAAAATTTCGAAGAAAAAGCTCAACGCAACGAACAAAGACAGCAAAAACATTTGCCTTCTGAGAATAAAAATTCGCAACCAGGCAAAAACCCATTTTTTAAACAAAAAGTACAGAATAGTAACCCATACGTTGCACAAGAACCACCCCAACCAATGGACATTGACAGTTCATCCCGGTTCAGACAACCGCCCCAAAATGGTAATACTACCTACCCTTCATATACTAACCAGGCTGCAAAAAGAGCAAATAGTGGTACAGCTAGGTTTACTGGACCAAAGACACAAAGGGTAAACCATATTTCACAGGAAGAAAATTACGAATCCCAAGTGCAACAAGAATATCAGACTATTGTCGAGTCCGAAGTGACAGACATGAATGATGAAAGCCAGCTTCAAGAGGTTAATTTTTTAGACAAAGCTCCCTGTTACCGTTTGTAGAGCGAACGATAGCAGGTAAGACAATAACATTGCTCATAGACACTGGCGCCTCGAAGAATTATATTAAACCTATTCCAGAATTAAAAAATGTGACATCAGTAAAGGAAACATTCTTGGTTAAGTCACTTCATGGCTTTAACCCCGTTCAAGAAAAATGCCTTATGCATATTTTTGATGTCACAACAGAATTCTTTTGCTTCCGAAGTTATCCAGCTTCGATGGAATAATAGGGCTTGACCTACTTAATAGAGTAAACGCCACCCTAGATTTTAAAAATAAAATTTTAAAAACCGGATCTGGATCCGAGATAATCCAATTCAAAAATGCACAAGTGTCAACTTCACAGAAGTTGAAAACATCCAAGTCCCCTTGGAAATAGATAAACAATTCAAAAAAATGTTAAAAGAAAGAATACCTGTATTCGCTGACCCAAACGAGGCACTCCCGTATAACAAAAATGTTATTGCCACAATTCAAACAGAGGATGAAGACCCGATTTATTCAAAGTTATATCCCTATCCATGAGGAGTTTCAGATTTTGTCAATAATGAGACAAAAAGTATGCTCATAGAGGCCTTCACGTTCACCGTACAATAACCCAGTGTGGGTAGTTGACAAAAAGGGAACAGATGAACAAGGAAATATGAAAAAACGCCTTGTTATAGATTTTAGAAAACTGAATTCAAAAACAATCGACGACAAATACCCTATACCGAACATAGTAGCTATACTCTCAAACCTTGGGCATGCTAAATACTTTACAACCCTCGATTTAAAATCGGGATTTCACCAAATCCTCCTGGCAGAGAAAGATAGGGAAAAAACCGCTTTTTCTGTAGGAAATGGGAAGTATGAATTTTGCAGACTTCCCTTTGGCCTTAAAAACGCTCCTGGCATTTTCCAGCGAGCTATAGACGATGTGCTTCGAGAACAGATCGGAAAATCATGCTACGTTTACATAGACGATGTGATCATATTCTCAGAAAACATGGAAGACCATGTAAAGCACATTGCATGGGTTTTAGACAAGTTATTTAATGCAAACATGAGGGTGTCAAGGGAAAAGTCCCATTTTTTTAAAGAAAAAGTAGAGTACCTTGGATTCGTGGTATCTCGTGGAGGTATCACAACCAACCCCAGCAAAATAGAAGCAATTGGCAAGTTTGAACAACCTGCAACTTTGTTCGATTTGAGATCATTTCTTGGTGTCGCGAACTACTATAGGTGCTTCATAAAAGATTTTGCATCTATAGCTAAACCGCTTACGGACGAATTAAAGGGTGACAACGGTAAAGTAAGTGCTACACAATCAAAGAGAATACCTGTAAAACTAAACGAAAAGCAACGCATAGCTTTTCAGAAATTAAAAACTATTTTGGTTTCAGAAGATGTAATGCTCTTATATCCTGATTATCAGAAACCATTTGACCTGACGACAGACGCTTCATCGTCTGGTTTAGGTGCTGTCTTATCCCAAGATAAGAAGCCAATTACAATGATTTCTAGAACTCTTAAGGATAACGAGCTAAATTTCGCAACAAACGAGCGCGAACTACTTGCTGTGGTATGGGCCCTAAAGACTCTAAGAAATTATTTGTATGGGGTTAAAAACTTAAACATTTACACCGATCACCAACCACTTACATTCGCTGTTTCAGACAGAAACACAAATGCAAAAATAAAAAGATGGAAGGCATTTATTGACGAGCATAACGCTAAAATTTTTTATAAGCCAGGGAAAGAAAATTTTATTGCCGACGCTTTATCGAGACAACATATCTATGCCTTGGAAGAAAATGTTTCATCTGATATGGCCACTGTTCACAGTGAACTTTCACTATCATACACTATTGAATCTACCGAAAAGCCAGTAAACTGTTACCGCAATCAAATAATTATTGAAAAGGGCATAGAAGATTCACAAAGTATCAAAATTATGTTCGGACAAAAAACGAGACATATTATATACTTTACTGACAGAGGAAATTTAATAGAAAAAGTGTGCGATGCAGTTAATAAAGACGTTGTCAACGCAATCAAGTGCGACTTACCAACATTAGCATGTATCCAAAATAAATTAATCGAAACTTTTCCAGCGACTAAATTTTGTCATTCCAACAAATTGGTCATTGACGTTCATGATAAAACAGAGCAAAAGAAATAATATTCACAGAACACTGCAGAGCTCACAGAGCGGTCCAGGAAAACGTAAAACAAATTTTACAAGATTATTTTTTTCCAAAAATGACTCGTCTGGCAAAGGAAATTGTCGCAAATTGTAAAATTTGTAATAAAGCCAAATATGATCGACACCCACAGAAACAGTGTATTTTCAAAATGCCTATCCCTAATCAAGTTGGAGAGATTCTCCACATCGATATTTACTCCACTCAGGGCAAATATTTCCTTACTTGTATCGATAAATTTTCCAAATTTGCCATCGTTCAACCTTTAGCTTCTAGGACAGTAGTCGACAACGAACCAATAATTTTACAACTCATGAATTTCTACCACCGTACAAGAATTGTATATTGCGATAATGAACCATCTCTTAATTCAGGAACAATTAAATCACTGTTGAAAAATCATTTTAACGTAGAAATTATTAATTCTCTGCCACTCCATAGCACTTCAAACGGGCAAGTAGAGAGACTTCACAGTACACTTTCGGAAATTGCAACATGCTTAAAATTAGAAAAACACTTAAGCGACACAGTCGAGATAATACTTCAGGCAACAATAGAGTACAACAAATCAGTCCACTCCGTTGTGGACAAGAGACCAATAGATATAATACATTCATCTTCACCAGAATTTGAAGCAGGGATAAGGGACAAAATTAATAAAGCTCAATTACTCTTGTTACAAAGACATAACACTGACAGAAGGGATAGAACTTTCCAAGTAGGCGACAAGGTATTTCTGAAACTAAACAAAAGACTTGGTAATAAACTAACACCTTTGTTTGAGGAAGTTACAGTGGAAGCCGACCTGGGGTCAACGGTCCTAATCAGGGGAAGGGAAATACATAGAGACAACTTAAGATAAAAAAAAAAAAAAAAAATATTTAAAAAAAACTTTCAGTACTCATCCTTTCCTGTATCTTTCTTTAGGGCTTGGATCTTACTTTTTCTATTTTTTGTAACAACAACAACCGGAAAGCTTACTGACTACTCAAATTCGGATTACATTCCCTTAATGGATGGAAATGCAATTATTTGGAAGGAATTTAAGTTCCTAAGACATTCATCAGATTTGGCCATGTACTCGGAAATCGCCGAGGATAAAAAATCACTCATGAATCAATTTCCTCAGTCCCATATGAGAAAAATTCTTGCATCTGACATAGGTCATATTAAATCATTACTAGAAACCGTAACCATTCACCATAGACACACACGAAGTATTAATATTTTGGGAACAGCTCTTAAAGTTGTTGCCGGGACTCCTGATTTTGCTGACTTTGAAGCACTAAAATTTCAACAACAAGATATAAATGAATCAATTAACCGACAGGCTGTTATAAATACACGCGTTCAGGAAAAAATTAACAATCTTACAGAATCCGTAAATATTATTATGAAGTTTGCTAAGGAAAAACAAATAGAAACAGGTCACCTTTACGAAACTTTGCTAGCTAGAAATAGAATTGTAATCTCAGAACTTGAAATGTTAATGTTATCAATCACACTCGCAAAAATTCAAATTATAAACCCAGCAATGCTTGATTCAAAAGATTTGAACCGTATTTTAAACAAGCACTCTACTAGTATAACAATAGCAGACCTAATGGAAGTTGCATTTATTAATGTTTTGTTATATATAAATATAAATATAAATTATAAATTTGTACACTTTATTATTAAAAATCCTGATCTGTAAAAAAATAACCCTGTTTCCAGTTCAGCGCAACGGCACAATACTTAATTTTGCCGAAGATAACAATGTGACAGACTGCGGTAATAAAATCATACCAATTGGAAATTGTACTGCTTCGCTTACCTCAACGTTCTGCAAAGAGCTACCCTTTACAACTTGTGCGCAACAACTACATTCTGGAGGCATTGCACAGTGCAATACCCGTCCCAGTCATCTAAAGCCATTAGAGGTGGTAGACGACGGCATCATCATAATAAATGACGAAACAGCTACAGTTAAGGTAGCCAACGAAACAGACAAGCTTATTAATGGAACCTTTCTGCTGACATTCGCCGATGAAGTCCACATAAATGGGTCTCGGTTCAGAAACACTAAAAACATCATTCTACGACATCCAGGCTCTGCGGCATCGCCCCTTTTAAATATCACCGGACATCAGGAGATTCTGAGTCTGCCGTATCTCCAGAGGTTAAACCTCGAAAACCTACGCTATATTAACAAAATTGAAAAAAACCTAAAGATATGGCCTGTGACGTTCATCGTACTCAGCATCATTGCCCTGGTTATTGGATTCTCAGTTCGCAGGAGGTATCGAAATTCTAACAAAAATAAGCAGATCTCTTCCTTGAGAATCGTGCTGGATACTCTGAGGAAAACCGAGGACGGCCTTCAATCTAGCGAGGGAGGAGTAAACGCATCTGACCAAACATAAGTCATCGACCCGATGATCATGCGATTCACTGACACCTGCGCATGGTCAGCAAGTTTAGTAAGTCTGTCGCAATTATGCTGCAGTCAGCATCACATGCGCTGACTTCCGTGAGAGCCTCAAGATAATGTCACCTCAGCGATTATAGGTCAGGGCTAGCTTCTATATAAGAACACTTTGTACTTATAGTTATTCAGTCTGTTTTTAACAATAAAAGTCGAATGGTGAACATAAATAAGTATCTTTTCTCAGTGACATCGCACGGGATAAATACAATTATATTAACTTATATACTTTTATTTAATTAATTATTTTAATTCAATAAATTTTTTTTCGCTTAATTTTAGTTAATTATTTCCTATAATGTATTTATTTATTTTAGGTAAGTATTTTTTTTTTTTTTAATATAGATATGTGGGATTAGTTAGTGTTCATCACTTTAATCATTTATTACTAACAATAAATTTAATAGTACAATAAGTTTTGAATAGAAAAAGGCGCGTGGTGCGTTTGTTCTTCCGAATGCGCGAGTTGTGCGTGTTCGTGTAATTGAGCTAGTTCAGTTCGTGTTGTCGAACTAGAGTATCGATTACAATAAGTGTGTGCCTATGAACTATAGTGACCGCCACATGTACTCCCCCTCCGATGCTGCTGCTAGGTAGCAAAATGTACGTATCTCTGTGGTGGATTGATTTTACGTCCACAACGGGCTGTAGATACTCTTGGTGGCTCTTGGTTCTCGCTCATTGGCTGGCTAGCGGCAGGAGAAGTTTCTGATATTTCCAAGAACGCTGCTTTGACCCGATCTATGGTGACGGTAGTGCGCTTGCCATTGATGTCGATGATAAAGGTTTTCCCGTTTCGCTCGAGAACTTGAAATGGCCCGTCGTATGGAGATTTGAGCGGAGCTTTGACTGTGTCGTCTCTCAGAAAAACGTGCGTGCAAGTCCTTAACTCCTTTTGGATAAATGCCTTGTCAGTGGTATGATGTGAGGTCTCGGCAGGCTTAAACTGTGCCATGGTTGATCGCCGATAAACTCGCTTTCGGTGTATTCCTCTGATGGTTTTTCGAAAAATTCTCCCGGCAGGCGTAGTGTGGTTCCGTATACCATCTCCGCAGGAGAAGTATTGATATTTTCTTTCACGGTTGTTCGCATGCTTAGGAGTACGATTGGGAGACTGTCCGTCCAATTGGAGTCGGTGTGACACTTGATTGCGCTCTTTAAGGTCCTGTGCATCCTTTCAACTAGGCCATTTGCTTGCGGGTGGTAGGCTGTTGTGCGCAAATGTTTGGATCCCGTTAGATTTGTAAGCTCTTTGAATAGTCTGGACTCAAATTGTCTCCCTTGGTCGGTTGTGATTAAGCGTGGCATACCAAAGTGTATTATCCAGCCGTTGAGCAGCGCTTTTGCAATTGTTTCGGCTGTTATGTCAGCTATTGGTATCGCGGCCGGCCAGCGAGTGAATCGGTCGATGCAAGTAAGGCAGTACCTGTTGTTGTTGGAAATAGGTAATGGTCCGATAATATCGATGTTTATGTGTTTGAATCGCTTGTCCGGAAGGGTGAATCTCTGTAAGGCGGACTTGTTGTGCCGACTAGCCTTAGCTTTCTGGCATCTGGCGCAGCTGCTAACCCAACATGCGATGTCTCTTTTCATGTCCTTCCATACAAAACGTTCTGTAATAAGCTTTACGGTCGCTCGCCTACCTGGATGCGACAAGTTGTGCATGGCATTGAAAATCTGCTTACGAAATTCAAGAGTCACGTACGGGCGGATGCGGTTTTGTGATGTATCGCAACATAGGGATGCCTGGGAGTCATCTAGTTTAATTTGTCTTAGTTGCAGGACAGAGCTTTGGAGCTGCTCTTTCAGTTCTTCGTCCGTTTGTTGACTTGTGGCCAGCTTTTTGAAGTCTATTTGATCCTCATTGAAAATAGCTTCTATCCGGGATAGTACGTCTGCAACGATGTTGTTTTTTCCCGGAATATGCTGGATGTCCGTTGTGTACTCGCTGATAAAGCTTAGCTGCCGTGTCTGTTTGGGTGATGTTTTTTCCGGATTTTGTTGGAAAGCAAATGTGAGCGGTTTGTGATCGGTGAGGATAGTACAGCTGCGCCCTTCGACCATATGCGCGAAATATCTAACAGCCATGAAGATTGCTAGTAGCTCTCGATCTTACGTGCTTTGCTTTTTTTGCGAGTCTGACATTCTCTTGGAGTAGAAGCCGAGCGGTCTGAGATGCCCGTTTTGAAGTTCGCTTAGCGCTGCGCCTACGCAAAAATTGCTGGCATCCACGTGCAGGACAAACTTTGCATTGGCGGATGGATGCGCTAGCGTTGTGACTTTCGCCAGATCGTGCTTACATTGCTCAAGCATTTGGGAAGCCTCCTCAGTCCAAACGATCGGAGTTTTATCTTTTTTTCGGTTGCCCTTTATCAACTTCTGTAATAAACCCTGTTTGTAAGCCGCTTTTGGTAAGCAACGTCTGTATACGTTTAGCATTGCCAAAAAGCTTTTGAGCTCGTGTGCCAGCTTTGGCTTTTGGAATTCCGTGATTGCCTGAACTCGATCTTTTGTTGGAATGATGCCCTCTTTTGAGATTCGGTATCCTAAGAAGTTGACTTGTTGCTGGCCAAAAATGCATTTTGATGCGTTTATGCGTAGCCCGTATTTACGCAACCTGTTGAGGACATTCCTGATGTGTTGCAAATGTTGCTCAGCATTGTGCGATGCTATGCAGATGTCGTCTATGTAGACAGTTACGTAGTCCATGTCCCGAAAAACTTGATCCATAAATCGCTGAAATGTTTGGCTCGCGTTGCATAGGCCGAAGGTCATTACGTTAAATTCGTAGAGTCCGAATGGTGTAATGATGGCCGTTTTATCGCGGTGCTCGGGTGCAATTGGGATTTGGTTGTACGCTCGTTCCAGGTCAATTGTGGAAAAAATTGATTTGCCGAACAGTTTGTACGAGAAGTCGTGAAGGTGGGGCAGTGGGTATCTTTCAGGCTTAGTAATGTGATTCAAGCGGCTATAATCTCCACAAGGCCTCCACTCGTTTTTATTTTCTTGGCTGCCATGTGCAGTGGACTGGCCCATTGGCTGCTACTCGGGCTGCAAATGCCTTGCTTCAGCATGTAGTCGAATTCTCGTTTGGCTATTGCCAACTTCTCCGGATTTAGACGACGTGCCTTTGATACCACCGGCTGATCTTTTGTGAAGATATAGTGTTGCACCGTTATGTTGGTACTCTTTGTGTTGTAGCTGCACGGTTTTGCAAAATCGCTGTATTCGCGTAGAAGAGCTTCGTAACAGTCGTTGTTTATTGGGGAAACGGTATGCAGCTTTTCGACGTCCACGCTACAGATTGATCCTCTAGCGAATAGCTTTGTAGAAATATCGATGAGGAGTTTCCGACGAAGATCAACTACTAGATCAAATGCGTGTAGAAAATCGGCTCCAATAATAGGCTTGGTGACGTCAGCAATGACGAATTGCCAGCTCATGTTTTTGCGCAAGCCAAAATTGAGTGCTGCGATTTTGGCTCCAAACGTCTTAATTGGAGTGCCATTTGCTGCATATAGTTTGCTTGTGGCTTGTGCGTTGCGATCTGTTGGCGGCAAGATCGAAAAATCCGCACCTGTGTTTATTAAAAATCTCGTTTTCGTTGTCTGATCAGTTACGAATAACCTGCGGCTCTCATTACTTCCCACTTCGTCGGCCGCGGGTGCCAAAGTGGATTTTAGTTTTTTGCATGGCGCTTCTCGAACTCGCAAGGCTCTGTGCATTTTTCAGCCTTTTCTCCAAACCTGCCATGATAGTAACAGAATGGCGAACGAGTTGGTGACTTGGAGATGTTTCGCGAGCTGTTATATGTAGTAGCGTTAGCCCTTAACTTCTTAATCTCCTTGCGCAGTGCGTCGATTTCTGCCTCCTTGTCGTCGTTGCCTGTCTGTGCCGCCGCTATCGTGGGCTTGCTTTGCCCCTCCATTATTATGTCCGCTTGCGTTGACTTTTTGGCCGAGTCGCCGTCGATGACGCATACAATTGCGCGGATGTTGTCTGGGAGTTTCTGTAACCAAAGAGATTTGAGAACCTTGTCGGTGATGCTGTTACCTGCTAGTGTCTTCATTCGTTTCAGCAACTGTGAGGGTTTGAGGTCGCCAAGTTGTAATTCGTGAATGAGCTTGTTGAGTTTGCGATCGTCCGATTCAGTGTACTCCTTTATGATGTCAGCGATATGCACCAGATACTGCGGTTCAAGTGACGCGACAACGTGATGAAATCTCGTTGCATCAGCTGTAATGCCGGCCAATGCAAACTGAGACTCCACTTGTATGAAATACAAGTCCGGCTGTTCCTTGCAGAACGCTGGAGGTTTGACGCCCACACGAAAAATTTCTTGCTGTCGCGGCTGAGCTGGAGCTGGTGCTGCATGTAGCTGAGCGTTTTCCAGGACTCCTCCGAAACCTTGCTGTTCTTCTTGAGTGGACATTTTACGCCTATTATAGTGCACTTCTGAATTTCACAATTGTTCGCCTGAGTGCGCAATTATATGCTTGATTGCGTCAGCCAATTTAGCAATTATGTTTTTGAGCCAGAAATGCGTGTATTCTAGCGTCGGGGTCACCAATGTGGGATAAGTTAGTGTTCATCACTTTAATCATTTATTACTAACAATAAATTTAATAGTACAATAAGTTTTGAATAGAAAAAGGCGCGTGGTGCGTTTGTTCTTCCGAATGCTCGAGCTGTGTGTGTTCGTGTAATTGATCTAGTTCAGTTCGTGTTGGCGAACTAGAGTATCGATTACAATAAGTGTGTGCCTATGAACTATCGTGACCGCCACAGATATAAGAAGAAATCAAAAACAATTTATTTATTTTGTTAGCCAATAACATATAAAACCGTATTTATTTATTTTTGTATAGTGTTTATTAGGCGGCAATATTTATTAGTCATTTATATTTGTGTTGCATATCGTTGCAAGTGATAAAGTGGTTCTCGTTGCATACTTTTAGGTTTTTTATTTATTTTTGTATAAAAAGCTCGGCACTAATATTTCAAGCCATGATGCAAAGACCTAAAGGTGGCGCAAAGAAGTGCTCGATTTCGCACGCGCAAGAAATAGAGCGCGCAATCGATCAGCTGTAGCTCTCTCAGTACTCTGGTCATTTTATACGCTTTTCGTGCTTACATTGCTGTGGTCACTCACTTTGTTGGTAATAATAAAAAAAAGTTAATAAAACAATAAACTAAATTTATTCAACTTCCTATTCAATTCACTGGAGAAAGGGGCAAGCTTTTTTATTCATAACTGTGCTTCATAATTAATTTACACTTAAAATATAATTTCAATAAATCAACATATATAGTATGATAGGCGGCATGATGCAAGCAAGTAAAAGAAAACATTGATTTTTATAGTGTTTCATACAACTTAAAAATTTTATTTCGGAAAGCATGCACCGGACCCATAGTGCGAGACGCTAAAATGTAAACAAAGCAAACTGTGACGTCACCGTTTGCTTTGTTTTTGAAAGCGACACATAACGGACCTGCGCATTGCGCCACCTTTAGGTCTTTGCATCATGATTTCAAGCTGGGAAGCTGCGAGCGCAAGCTTTGCTTTATTTTACCTCTCTTAAGATCTCTTCATTTTAAGAGAGCTGCTTTGCACGTTTTCTTAAGCAACAATAATATTAAGTGTCTACACTTTTTTTCTAATTTATTTTTATTACACCGATCACTTTATCACTTGCTAAAATAAACAATAAGAGATATAATAAAGGGTTATAATGCACTTACATTAACTCCTCGGCGTCCAAAAGATCCTTTGAAGCGGTAAGAGCGGCATCGAAAAGGTGATTGTTTTCTGTTGTTGAGCTGGTCGAGAGCCCAATTAAAATTGAGTTTTAACTCAAATACGGTTTTATGTTTTGAATTGCCGCTTTTTCTTTTGTTTCATTTATTTAATCTTTATTATTTACAAACTTTTAGTACAAATATATATATGTGGATTTTTAATATTGTTTTTGGGCTTGTATTAAATATTGATTTTAATTAGCTTGAAAATTTCATTGACTTATTTACACTTAGAACATAAGATAATTTTAACATGGTTTTGTTTGTTTAACGATGTACAAGAATTTTCTGTGCGTTTGGGAGAATATAGCTGAGTTTATTTAGTTTATTGTTTCACTGCACTCGTTAGGAAACATTTTTAAAATTAATTTATTTTATACTGCGTATAGGTCGTATTTATTAACTCTAATTTAGGAATGTTGTAATAGATTCGCAGTTTTGAGTTATGCGTTTATTGGCATTTCTAAGTTTTAACTTTGATCAACGTTTGAGCATAGATTTTCTTGCTTTTTGCTTTTTTCATTTGAGTGAAACCACATGTTCGGCGATGAACACAATTATTGAGTCTTTTTGTCTGCTAGTGGCTTATCACTCGGTTGGTGGTTGAACAAACAATTGCTGCACTTGGCAGGGGCTGCTGTGGACGGGTCAACTGCACTAGGGTCGGATGGGAGCTAGGTCGCACTACTCCGCGTGGTCACTTGAAGCAGGTCTCGGAGAGCTCGAAAGTGTTTCCCAGTTTGGTGCACTAGATGCGCTCATCTAGCGGCGGTATTGTCACTATTTGGGTTTAGTTAACCAGATTACCCATTATTGTTCTGGGGGCTGCTGTGGTCGGGTAAACTTTTTTTTTTCTTTTTGAGTCATTTTTTTTGTTTTTATACTTTGATACCGAAGGTCTCATAGTATATTGGTTTTGTGCAATGTCCGTCATGGTGTCTGTCCGTCTGTCCGTCTGTCTGTCTGTCCGTCTGTCCGTATGAACGCAACTTTTTTCGACACCCGTAAAGTTAGAGACTTGAAACTTTGCAATTATGTTTGTCTATAGGCGAGACAGATAAAGTGTCAAGATTGGGGTGCCACGCCTACTAGGAGGCTGGGAAATCGATAAATTCGATAACTGAAAACCGATAAAACCAAATATTTCTCACATTCTTACAGATAGAGTTACTAAATTTTGCACGCAGATAGCTAGTCATGTCCCTGAAAAAACTGCATCAAAATTTTGGATGCCACGCCCCCTGATTCCGCCCCCATCCCCCCTTCACCATGAAATTGGAAACGCCTCTAGTTTTCACATTTTTTGGGCTAGAGACACCAAATTTTGTGTCAAGATAGATATTGATGTTCCCCAAAAAAATGCATCAAAATTTTGGATGCCACGCCCCCTGATTCCGCCCCCATCCCCCCTTCACCATGAAATTGGAAACGCCTATAGTTTTCACATTTTTTGGGCAAGAGCCACCAAATTTTGTGTAAGATAGGTACTAGCGTTCCCAATCGAAACTTGGGTGCCACGCCCCCTGATTCCGCCCCCATCCCCCCTTCACCAAGAAATTGGAAACGCCTATAGTTTTCAAATTTTTTGGGCAAGAGCCACCAAATTTTGTGTAAGATAGGTACTAGCGTTCCCAATCGAAACTTGGGTGCCACGCCCCCTGATTCCGCCCCCATCCCCCCTTCACCAAGAAATTGGAAACGCCTCTAGTTTTCACATTTTTTGGGCTAGTGTCACCAAATTTGGTAGGAAGATATATGGTGACATCTTCAAAAGGTCTGCATCAAAAATTTGGATGCCACGCCCACCTCTGCCCCCCACTATATAAAATCGGAAATTTCGATATCTCTTATAGTTTTTAAGCTAGAGCCCGTAAATTGGGAAGAAAGATAGAAGGCAGCATCTACCAAAGATCTACATCAAAATTGTGAATGCCACGCCCACCAAAGCCACCCGCCTTATAAAATCGGAATCGGCTATATCTTTAATAGTTTTTGAGCTTGAGCCACCAAACTTGGTAGGCAGATATATAGTGACAGTTAAAAACATTTGATTCAAAAATTTAGATGCCACGCTTACCTCTGCCGCCCACCTTTTAAATTTGGGAGTTAAGTTATTTCCACAGTTTTTGAGCTAAAGTCACCAAATTTGGTAACATGAAAGCTGGCGATGTTTACCACATGGCCCACACCCTTCGCCCCTGCATTCCCCCTTATCAACCTTTCTTTTACTGGTATCAAAGTATTCCGCAGTCGGTTGCGTCCGACTGCAACGTTTTTACTTGTTTTTTTTTGTGGAAGGTTAAATATATATATATACGTATATATATTGACAAAGTTGCGACGGCAAAATATATCCGACTGAATACTACGACGGCCACGAGGTAAAAGAGAGCGAGTCAATCACGATCGGTGCGGATATCACCCGATCTTCCGATCGATCTTCGCTGCGAGAATTGCAAGAGTTGCATTTTCTATATTTAAGTGAGCGCGACTTAATCAGCCGCGTAACTCTAGATGGCTGGTTAATTAGCCGCATAACTATAGGTGTCGCAGCTCAAATTGGTTTTAGCAGTTACTATTGCATAATTTCAGGCAGAACAATGAAAAACAAATCTAAGGCAAGCGCACTACACTTGTGAATAACAAGTGTTACTTTTTCGAAATTTAATTTTAAGCTTAGTTGCATTTGCAAATACATTTGAATTTAATACATATTTTAATTCATGATTTTTAATTTTAATAAATCTCTAACAAATCTCTTAGACTATTTGCCGTTCTGTGTAAGCGTGCAAAACCGTCCCTAACAAATTCGTGGCCACCTTGTTTGGTTACCAATAACAATTATTCGAAGTAAAAGGTCAATTTTAAAGAAACTTTTTGTGACAAATAAACATAAAAAAATGGTACTTTGAGGTAACAAAATTGCATGGTTGAGCAGTGTACAGTTTGTTGTAAATTTAACAAAGTTATTGCAGCAAACCATTTTTTAAGAGGTGGCAACCTTTGCGGTGTTAGTTAGGTGTGTGAATGTAACAATAAGAAGAAGAGTTTAATTTATGGAAAGTCATTGAGCGTCCGAAATGTAAGTTAAATTCAAATTGCAATTAAATGAATTGATTTACATTAATTTTATTATTGGTCCATAGGGGAAAACACCGTTCACCTTTTGCACTTTTAAAATGTAAACAAAACCAGATTTGCCATTTACGCAGTACGTAGAACAGCTGTTCAAGCAAGCTGTCATAGCAGGGCTGTCAAGCAACATGAGTCACTTGGCGGGCAACATATTAAATATTTGTTTTGTATATGAACTATAAGAGATAAGACCTACGGTGAAAATTTGCTCGAGCCAAAGTCTCTAGAGATTTCTGGGACACCCCCAAGTATATTGGTTTTGTGCAATGTCCGTCATGGTGTCTGTCCGTCCGTCTGTCCGTCCGTATGAACGCAACTTTTTCAAAACCCGTAAAGCTCGAGACTTTAAACTTTGCAATTATGTATATCTATAGCCGGTTCAGATAAAGTGTTAAGATTGGGTTGCCACGCCTACTAGGAGGCTGGGAAATCGATAAAATCGTTAGCTAAAAACCGATAAAACTATATATTTCTCACATTCTTATAGCTAGTATTACCAAATTTTACACGAATATAGCTACTCACGTCCTTCAAAAAACTGCATCAAAATTTTGGATGCCACGCCCACACCTTCTGCTCTCATCCTCCCTACTCCTTGAAATGGGAAACGCCAATAGTTTTCACATTTTTTGGGCTAGAGCCACAAAATGTTGTGCCAATAAAGGTAATGACGCTTCCCAAAAAACGGCATTAAGATTTTGGATGTCACGCCAACCTCTACAGCCCCCACCCCCTGCCGTTTTTAAAACGTTAATGCGTTTATCTTCCACATATTTAGAGCTACAGTCACCAAATTCGGCAGGAAGATATATGGCAACGTCTACCAAAGATCGGCATCAACATTTTTAATTCCACGCCTACCCAAGCCACCCACCTTATTAAATCGGAATCGGCTATATCGTTAACAGTTTTTGAGCTAGAGCCACCAAACTTGGTAGGAAGATAGATGGTGACATTTAAAAAATTTGATTTAAAAATTTGGATGCACCCACCTACCTCTATCGCCCACCTTCTTAACTTGGAAGTTTAGTTATCTTCCACAGTTTTTGAGCTAAAGTCACCAAATTTGGTAACATGATAGCTGGCGATGTTTACCACCCGGCACACTCCTTTGCAAGTAGACTCCTTACCATTTGTTCTTTTACAGGTATCAAAGTATTCCGCAGTCGGTTGCGTCCTACTGCAACGTTCTCACTTGTTTAATAATGGATTCCGTTGTGATATACCAACTGAACAGCCATCTTCGCCATAAGGAAATAGCAAAGGGTACTGTAAGGCGTGGTATGATCGATGCACCTCACCTTTACGATACAATTTATTATTATGGTTTTCAATAATAATATCGCGCTTTTTAAATTGGTGACCAACAATAACTAAAGCTACTTCGCTTGATCTAGGTTCATTGTAAAGCAATTTGTGAGCACCAGCGGGTGTTCGATCAACATGTTTAACTAATTTATAGTCTTTAGTACTTGTTGGTATTTTATTCAGAGCCATTTTTAGATCTTTTACATAACGATTATGTTGATGAAACATACATTGAAATCTACAACGCTTAAATCAACATTTGAAATATTTATGCAACATAGTTGAGCTTCCTTTTCATCTTCACCAACAAAATAGATTTGAAGAAACTGCATTTCTCCATTTGGCAAAGGTCCGACCAATTAAGTGACACACTTGTTCTTGGACTTTAAAGGTTGACTACCTTTCATTTATAATTTTTGTACTTCCAAAAGAAGTCATTTGAAAGCAGCTGTTATACTTTCTTATACGGTCAATGAAATGCTCATGCCTGAGGTGTTCGCCAATTATTAAGCTTTTAAGTGGATCAGGCAAACTTTCATTTTGTGAAAGTTTAACTTTTCCTGCCTTGCAACTGATACCCAGATTCTAATTTTTCCATTTAAAAGCATTACAATGCTTGCATATCAAATTCATACTACCAAGTTGAGTAATTTTATCTGACTTGTAAGCTATTTAAAAATCATAGTTTAAGCCAGACAAGGCTTTAACACTCCATGCACGCAAACGAATTTCTTGACGTGCATCAGGATTATTAGCCTGATGTCTTCTCACTGCAGCTCTATGAGCTTCAGGATTATTAGCTTGAAATCTTTTTTGTGCTTATCCTTAATTTTATCAAGATATTTTTCAACTGAATGTTTTTGTGCTTTTTTTTTGTTTTTCGGTGAGCCGACTACGTCTTTTAACGGGATCTTTAACATTTTCAGTTTTACATTAGTTAACACTTCCTGTAAAGGAATATAAACATCAAAATGTCCATTCATTAATGGACCGGTAAAACGCAATCTTTTAACAGGATGCATAATATTTCCAAATGCTTGTAATAAATTTCCATTTTGAAAGACTTGAAAGTTTACAGCATACATTTCTGCTGCTGCTTGAAGCTCATATGCAGTACCATAAGTATATGAATTTAACATAGCGCACTCATATTATGCAGAAGAGCCATTTATCGGTTTCTATTTGAAGCACGGGTTAATTTGAGTCTGGCAACACTTATGTCATTCTTCTGCTTCTTAAAATTCAGTATATTGTCTCTTCTGAACGAAATGAAAGTTCAATTGGTATAGGAGTTGAAACCGCGTGACCATCCACTTCGTTTTACCTTCGCTAAATGAGACCACAAGCAGCTAATCAATGATGTCGATTTTGCGAGAAAAAAAATCATCTTTTCGGACGAAGCTCATTTTCACCTTGGTGGCTCAATAAGCAAGACTGCCGTATCTGGGGCTCGGAAAACATACACAAGGTCTTAGAGAAGCCAATGCATTCATTTCGAGTGACTGTTTGGTGACGATTGTGGAGCGGAGGCATCATTGGCCCATATTTCTTTAAAGACGAGGGCGGAGCAACCGTAACGGACAATGGAGACACCTATCGCACCATGATAACCGATTTCTTTGTGCCCACTCTTGATGGTATTGATGTGGACAATGTTTGTTGTGAGCAGGATGGTGCAACTTGTCGCGCATCCCATGCCACAATCGACCTATTGCGCGAAACGTTCGATGGCCGTTTAATCAGCCGAAATGGTGATGTTAATTGGCCGCCAAGAAGCTGCGACGTGATACCGTTTGACTATTTCCTGTAGAGCGCCGTTAAAGACAAGTGCTATGTCCACCATCCAGAAACAATTGACCATTGACGAGATTCGGCCCCAAACATGCGAAAAAGTGCTCGAAAATTGGTCCGACCGAATGGGCTACTGTGATGCCAGCCGCGGCAGACATTTGAATTAAATAATAATCTATATATATAAAAGAGTTTATCCTGATTGTCGACATTGCCACAGCCTAAACGAAAAGAGCTAGAAGGCTGACTCCTTCGAGGACCTCCCATACACCTAGGTCCGAAAATAAAACACATGACTCATTCCACTACTGGCGCCTTATTGTCGCACAAGCTGAGGGTTTGATCGCGAGCGAGTTTACAAATGCAAATGCGCAGTAACGCCTTCGCGTCGCACAAGCAAAGTCATAACAAAATGGTTCGTACACTTGAAAAAATGAAAGGGATGTCCGCTTCTTAATGAATAAAAGCATACACAAATAAGTGAATAATGCGCTTGAAAATTTAAATTTCATAAATTTATGTACATGTATAACTTCGCACAATTTTTTTTTCAGATTTGTGTGCCTTTGACAATTGAATTACGACCAAAGATGCGTTTGTTGTTGTTGTAAGTGTTGTTGTTGGGCCCGCACTGCTTCTTTTTGTTGGTGTCATTGATTTAAAACTTATCAATTTAAACAAAACTTTGTGCGTCCAGAAAAATTTTTCACACCAGAATATGTTATGGGGGTGGTTTTACCTACTTGCTAAT
Organism: Scaptomyza hsui; assembly: GCA_018152825.1. Taxonomy (NCBI): domain Eukaryota; kingdom Metazoa; phylum Arthropoda; class Insecta; order Diptera; family Drosophilidae; genus Scaptomyza; species Scaptomyza hsui. The sequence continues at coordinate 325,077 of JAECXO010000050.1, read as the reverse complement.
TATCAAACTCAGACAAAACGTAACTCACAAACACATACATAGAAGCACCATTGTTTTGATATAATTTTAGAGCTGACATTTGTAACTATGGTTGGTGTTTCAAATGCACATATGAAAGTACATACATATTTAAGTACATTGTTGTAAATATATATTAACAAATGCAAGTGCAGATATAAATGCATGCATACATTGTTGACTTCTGAATTCAGTGCGTGCGAAGAAGGAAGCGATACTAAGCTTTTTGTTTGACATGCAGAGCGCGCGCATACATAAGAGAGTGAGCCGAAATGGACAACAACAAAGGCGCATGATCGAAGCGAGATTTAAGAATCGTTTGTCATCCAGCGCCGAACATGAAGAGCGATGTGCGCGCGTGTTTAAGTTTTAAGCCGCCTCTTTGGGTTTGGAACCAACAGCGCGACTCACACGTATGACGCAGACATGTATAGATTCGCTCAATTCTATGAATGTATTCATGATGCAGCTGTACCTATGCCGACTGTCACCACAACACGAAAATGAGCGAATCTGAAAACAAGTAAGAGTGCTTAAGTCGAGAAATCCCGACTAAAAGATACCCTGAGCCCGTGTATTAAACTGACACTATGCAGTTTTTCTTGACTTAACTTTAATTTAAAATATCTCCGGTGTTTCTTAACCGATTTGGACCAAATTTTCACAGAAGTTATAAAGTTATCCATATCCATTTCAACTCCTATATTTACGTTTTCTAAATTCGAGATTTTTTCGTTATCGATTGGAAAGTGGATATCGGAAACCAGAATAGTTATCGATATTTTGACACACTTGATCTGCCTATGGCTTAGAAGAAGTTGTGTTCCAAGCTTGAAATCTGTAGCTCTTATAGTTTTTGAGATCGACGCATTCATACATACGGACGGACGGACGGACAGACGGACATGGCTATATCGACTCGGCTGTTGATTCTGATCAAGAATATATATCCTTTATGGGGTCGGAGATGCTCCTTCTGCCTGTTACATACTTTTGCACAAAACAATTATACCCTTTTTACGCAATTCATGGGTTCGGGGTATAAAAAGAAGAAGTAATGTAAGGGTAAATGGTACTCACTGCAAGCATCATCAACGACAATAGGTAGACTTGGCTTCGCTCTCTCGAGCTCTTTACTCGCTGGAATTTGGTGCAGATACGATTAGCTACTGATTGCATGCAAACAACCGTTAAACGCAAGCAGTAAACGACAAAGCTAATCGTCGCCGCATACATTTTTCAAGCAGAGCAAAAATGTAGAGACTTGTCCAGTCTACCTAAGTGTATGGTCTTTGGTTGCAGCAAATAAAAGAATACGAAATGAAAAATATGAAACAAATTTATTGTAGGAATTCATTTTTTAAACAACTTTTTATTTTAGAAAATAAAAAACAAATAATAATAAAACTAAAGTAATATTTTTAAATATTTCTTATGGCCCATTTGCATTTGCTTTTGCGTCTGTATTCTTATTTTTATACCCCTAACTCATAAAATGGGTAAAAGGGGTATAATGGTTTTGTGCAAAAGTATGTAACAGGCAGAAGGAAGCATCTCCGACCCCATAAAGTATATATATTATTGATCAGCATCAACAGCCTAGGCGATATAGCCATGTCCGTCTGTCCGTCCGTCCGTCTGTCCGTCTGTCCGTCCGTTTGTATGAACGCGTCGATCTCAGAGACTACAAGAGCTAGAGACTTCAGATTTTGAATATAAGTTCTCCTATACCATGAGCGGATCAAGTTTGTTTCAAATTATCGATAACTATTCTAGTTTCCGATATACACATGCAATCGATTACAAAAAATCTCGAATTTGAAAAATGTAACAATGAAATGGATAACGATTGAACTTTTCTGAAAATTTCATCGAAATCGGCTGAGAAACACCAGAGATATCGAAGATTGAAGTTTAGGTGACAGATGCATACAGACAATGACTGTGCGCGTTAAGTACAGGGTTCGGGGTATCTCCTAGTCGGGAAATCTCGACTAGAGCCTTCTTACTTGTTTCATTTAAATTTTTAATTCTAAATTTTAACCGTAAGCGGAAAAAAATATGTTTAATTTTTTCGTCTAACTGTATGTGCTTTGAATTGTTAAGCAATTCGTTTATTAAAAAAGGCTTCAATGATATTTTGTGTTCATTTTCTTTAGAGAACTGTAGCTCGAGCTGAGTTAATTTTTGTAGAACACATGTTGATGGCTTTTTAAGGCCACCTGCTGATGCCATATCAACAAAAGTAAATGTGTTGTTTTCCTTGTCCTGTTCTTCATACAGTGAGAATCTTTTTACAATATAACCTGCAATATACTCCAATGCATCTCCTGACATGTCGTCCAAAACTTCTTCCACGCCTCGCTCTTGCTGATAGGAATCAGACACCTCGGCTCTTTGCGACATTGACTTCATCACTTCATCTACTTCAGCTACTTGCGACATTGACGAAATGTTAATATCCATCCATGGCACTTCATCGACCTCTACATATCTAGTCATCCCCAAAATTTCTGTGTTTCGTGCTATTTACATATGAGGAAGTTATTTTAAAATATTATTAAAATAAAGGTTAAAAAGGACAATAAACAATTCTCGCAATATTTTACAAGACAAACACGTGGACATCACAAACAAATACACTCGGTTTTGGCTACGTTAAAAAATTCATATTAATATTAATAATCTGTTAGACATTTAATTTAAATACTACTGCCAATAAATACTTATGTTACCTAGTAGGTATTTTCGCAAACGAAACTTAAATTCCAGCGGAGTCGGATGATCGCTTAGACCACCTTTGGAATGCAAGGTACCAAAGAAATGTTCCAGCTGGTCCTGCGAAATCCTACTTGTAATCAGGTACTCCATGCTATACTTTTGTTTTGCGTACTGATAAAGGAGGTCCAGTGAACTATTATTTATAATAATACCTTTTTGAAAAGGCAAGAGCCTTTTCCCATTTGGAATTATTGTTTTTGACATAACTGCAGACATCTCCCTCAGCACTCTTCGCTGCTCTTCTAGGTTAAGACCAAAGGGTTGCTTGGTTGGCATAGTGTTGGCAGTTTTTAGTTTGACATTAAAAATGGCAAACCAATCGTTTGTTAATTGAACGAAATCAGCAGTTGCGCAGGTGTTATAAACGTCCAGCCCTTAGGAATAGGAGCGTCTTATCGCCGTTGCCGTACAATTTGAAAGCAACTGCGCTGCCAGCTTCACCTTTTGCCTACCTGCACCATGAACAGTTAAATGGTCTTCTGTGACCTTCCAAAGAATTGACAAGTCTGTTGCCGATGAGTGCTTCAACGCTTGCCATACGCTTTGTTGCGTCACAATAGTTCCGCTAACTATGAGTCCCGTGTCAAGAAAATGGTTTCTTATTAATTTAAGAAGATGAGGAGTGTCAGCAAACACAAAAACTTTTAAGTCGCCGTTTGCAGGGTGCGCAAACCAGTATTTTTCTACAAATAAAATTTAAATTTTTTATATATATATATATATATATTTATATAACGTTTTTTTGATGCAATCTTACCAGTGGAGATGCCAAGACTAGACCATAATTTGAAATCCGAAATCATGGGTATAACTGTATATCCAGCCGCATATAGTTTTTCCAGCAGGTCATATAGTATTGTTTTTGACATTGGCTTGTCGAAGTCATAATATATTGGCTACTTCCAAGACTTACGCAAGCCTTGCACCATTGCCACCTGGACTTAGTCTACTGGCGGCAGAACAGCTTCTTGAGAGCCGTCATACTCGTATGTATACGACACTTTCATCTCATCGAAAAAAATGGCGCAAATCTTGTCTTCTTCGTCCAGCTCAACGGAGTTTTTCATTAATTCCAGCACAAAATCTCATTTTCCTGGCTTTATCCGTACACCTTGTAGCCAATTACCAAGAGTTGATTCACATGGAAGTGGAAAGCCCATTTTGTATAAATGTTTTTATGCCCTGGGTCCAGCGGCATGAAGGCAAATCGCAGACGAAATATCTTCATTGGTCCACTGTACTCGTTTGCCACCACTTTCCAATCCGAAATCATGGGTATAACTGTATATCCAGCCGCATATAGTTTTTCCAGCAGGTCATATAGTATTGTTTTTGACATTGGCTTGTCGAAGTCATAATATATTGGCTACTTCCAAGACTTACGCAAGCCTTGCACCATTGCCACCTGGACTTAGTCTACTGGCGGCAGAACAGCTTCGAGAGCCGTCATACTCGTATGTATACGACACTTTCATCTCATCGAAAAAAATGGCGCAAATCTTGTCTTCTTCGTCCAGCTCAACGGAGTTTTTCATTAATTCCAGCACAAAATCTCATTTTCCTGGCTTTATCCGTACACCTTGTAGCCAATTACCAAGAGTTGATTCACATGGAAGTGGAAAGCCCATTTTGTATAAATGTTTTTATGCCCTGGGTCCAGCGGCATGAAGGCAAATCGCAGACGAAATATCTTCATTGGTCCACTGTACTCGTTTGCCACCACTTTCCAGTTTCCTTATCTGATTTTCTGTGAAAATTGCCTTCAGACTTTCTGCCAAGGATTCTGCATCTCGTAGCTAAGAGGAGAGCTTGGCAATCTCTTTTGACATTTCATTTATTTTAATTTTCAAACGAATGTTTTCTAGAGCAATACCCGAATCAACTATGTACTTCTTTTCTGTAATACATATATTTCAATTAGGAACATTAAAAAATACAAATATTTATTGAATAAAATTACACTTACTCTGTTTGGGAATTAAAATCAAACGCATTAGATGTGCTTTCTGATTGATGGTGAACAGTATAAGAGAACTCTAACTCCGACGGTAGCAATTTTTTTGGCACAACACTGTCCAGCAGTCGTCGCCGCTTACTATTATCCGATGCAAAGTTGCAATCCGCAACATCAAAATGCTTTTCGCATATTTTATTGCCCTCAATCAGCGTTTGATTTGCGCTCTTTTCCCACAGCTCCCCCTTTTTTTTTTGCGTCTTTTGGCACATGAAAAACTTTGTTTATTGTCTTTGCGCGACAAATGCAACAGTATTGTTTCGACATTTTCTAAGTATACAATCAACAAAATTTCCGCAACACGACTGCTAACTTCAAAATGTCAATGCATACTGACAAACGCTAAGTACCCCAAAAGAGAGCAGGAATGTGGAATGGAACACCTTTATATTGTTTTACCATGGCTATTCTTATCACTTCTCTATACACCGCGCTTTGTTTACAAATTCAAAACAACCGCCAACGTAAGCAGTAAACCACAAAGCTAATATTCGTTGCATCAAATTCAGCGAGTAATTTCTAAAGAGCGCGAAGCCAAGTCTACCTAAGTGTATTGTCGTTGGCATCATACACAGCTGAGCCATGATACAATTATACAAGGTAGTCCGCTCGGCAAAATTTTGTCCCCAATTTATGTTTGACCATAAGTGTGAGTGAGATGACCAAGTTTGCGTTCAAGCTGTGAGTGTGAGTGAGACGATAGCATCGACTTGTATAATGTTTACTCGCTGACAGTCGGCAACGAACTGAAAACACGGGACCAAATCGTGAGTGCGACGCTTGCCGAGCGGACTACCTTGTATAATTGTATCATGAGCTGAGCGAATCTATGCATGTCTGCAACATACGTGTGAGTCGCCCTGCCAAAAAGCGGCTTAAGACTTGATCAGCGCACTTATGACTGCCGCTAGATATAAAATAATTTGAATGCAATCATGCGCCTTTGTTGTTGCCCATTTACGCTCACTCTTTTGTTTATGCGAGCGCTCTGCATGTCAAACATAAATCTTAATATTCCTACCTCCTCCGCACTCACTAAGCTATGTGAGCTAAGCTAAGCATAACTAAGAGGCTGCAGTTAAAGGAATAAGCATAACTAAGCATAACTAAGAGGCTGCAGTTAAAGGAATGGCATTGCCTAATTTGCACCACTCACACCTAGCTCTTAAGTGCAAGCGTTGTATGTAAGAGTTCGGTGTCTGTTACTGTAATGCTCTTTCCCACTTTATGTTTTTACATACAATGGTTATACAGTTTAGTCTATATTTAATGTGTGTATATATATATATATACATTAATTTAATATAAAAAAAATTTGTTTTTCTTTTGTTGTTTTTTAAACACTAGAAAATTAAGTAAATTTTAGACTTAATAATTGAAGCAACATTATATATAGTTGTCTTCTATTTTGCTTATTGTTCGTCATTGTCTTTCTTTGGTGACGGTTGTGTTTCTGTGTGCGCCTATAAATTGATAACTCTGTGCGTGTTTAAACTGTGTTTTTAATTGGTATTATTGTGTTAAACAATTGTAACAGTGATCGTGAATGTAATTTGTATGTATTTACGCGTGGATATTGTGATTTTGCTTTATTAAATTGTTTTAATTTGCAGTCAGTGCCTAAACACACGTACATACATACATACATATATTTTGCTTTCGCTTGTTCTGTGCCTACTAACATAAAATATCTATTTACGCGCTCTTGCTCTCACGCTCTTATACCACGCACTTGCGGTTTTATTAGCCTACGCTCTGACGTTCTCTAACGTAAGCGCTCTCTCTCTCTCTCTTGTGTCCGTTATATTACACTCATTGCACGTGTACCCTACTTTCTCTTGCTCTAGCATATTATTTTGCACATTATTAAAATTTTCTAATTATTTTACATATTTCTTTTAACATGTTTGTCTGCTGCAGCAAAAACTGTTAAATTTCTGGTGGATCCACCCAAGATTTCATTTTATGTAAGGGTAGTGATGCCAAAATCAGGGACAGCTTAGCAGCTGATTCTGGTCTTAAGTGGTATTGCCACACCTGCAATGAGATAGAGAAGGAACAGTCAAAGTTCATGAGGCAGACCTTCAATTATTTCAAAGCTGTCCGAAATAATTTCGATACGCTTCGTGGCACTATTAAAGAGTTGGAAGACCACATTAATAATGCTAAAGCGTTAAATGACTCGCCGAAGCGCAAAAAGACTTCGGGCTCTTGTCCGCTTACAGTCCCGCTGGTGTTGCCCCCCAAGCTTCTTCTGCCGGCTACTGCCTCTACCCCTGCTGCCACATCCAAGCCTCCCCTAGCGGCTATTGTTAGTACCCCTACATCTGCTGCCCGTTAATGGTATTTAACTCACCGGCAACTAACCCGGTCTTCCCGTAGATCCCTGTGGCTCAACCGATAGTCAGCCTACTGATTCAACGTTCCTCAGAGTAAATTTGTTTTTGTTTCTAGGCTCGCTTCCGATAATTCTGCGGAAGATGTAAGCGCCTATATAAAAGGTAAAATTGATTCCCCGCGAATTGTTGTCAACAAATTTAAATTCAAGCTCGCCCGCGATGTATCGTCCTTTAAGCTGAGTGTTCCGCCGGAACTTTTCTCAGCGATTTGTTCTGAAAAGTTTTGGCCGCCACACATCATAGTGAAGGAGTATGTCAGTAAGCGAAGTAATAATAATAACAATGTTAGGATCAGTAGTGCTCCGCCTGTTGCATCCACTTTAGTAGCAAAAAACTAGCACAGTCGATTACCTCTGTTTCGGGGGTAGGCTGGTCTTCCTCTGTGGTTGACTCCGTCGTAGATATGGGTGTTATATGTAGCAAATAAAATATGCGTGGGTGCGTCTGTTCTAATTCACTTGTATTTTCGTAATAAAAACATGTTGCTTAAAACTATTACAGCTAACTCTAAAAGCTAAATGTTGCTAGGGAGTGGTGGAAATTTACATTCGGTAAATGATAGGATGGGAGACGGCAGCTCCTTGTTCGCTGCCTACTTTTAGGCATGAACATACCGTCCCCCTTACAGCATCATGCAAAAGAAAAAAAAAAAGAAAATTTTGCCACGGAACCAAGATTATTGGTGGGCGCATGAGCTGGACAACATCCAACCGAAGGCGGTGTTTTGGGCCAACGGTCCACCTTGGCTCGGAATCACTCCCGGCAGGATGATCTCGGAGTATAGGTCAGCCCCCAACACCAAGTGAGTCGTGCCCGGCGGGAACCAGTGGTCGTCCGCTAGGGTGATGTTGGGCGTGTTCGCACGCAGATGTTCAGCCACGGGCTTAATGGGTGTGCGAAACCTGGTCGTCATCACCTGCAGAATTATTTCCTTCGCGAAGTCGGAGGAACGTGATTTGATGACGGCCGTGCATGCCCTTTCGTTGATGACACTGGTGACGGAAAGCCCGAAGGCCATTGCCAGTGATGTGTCAATACGACTGAGAGGGCAGCACGGGTCGACCACTGCACGAGTGTCGAAGGTTTTGGACCCCGTATCAAAACACAAAACCACCGTGGGCAGCACTGTGGTCCGTTGGCGCTCCAGGATCGAGGAGAGCGAGATGGGGCTGATCGCCCTGGCGGTGCGTTGAGGGGAGCTCTGGCGTGCGTGTGGTGTCACTCGGGTGGGTGCCGGCGAAGGTTGCTGCTCCTCAGACATGTGCAGCAGTGTGTGGTGGTCCCCCTGGCATACATGACGTCGATCTTCACGACGGCACGTTGCTCCAGAATGTTGGTGCGCGAGGCACTTAGGGCAATACTTATTTATGAGTACGGCCCGCAAACGCTTCTCCGCTGCCAAACGCATGAAGCGCTGGCACTTCCGCAACGCGTGAACACCGCGGCATACGCGGCAGCGAAATGATGCCATTCCCTTTGGGCCTTTTCCTTCCTGCGCTTTACGGGGTGCCATACTGCTGCATAATAAAGAAAAAGTGGAACGAGGCGGAGAATAAAAAATGTTCGAATTTATTCATCTTTTTAGACTGGTTTCCAGTCTCTATAGGAAGCAATATAAGTTTTTCGATTGGACGTTTGATGACACCTCGGGCAGTCAAGACGTCGACTACTCGGACCTTGAGATCGGCGCCAGGATAAGTGTTCTGGATCCGCCCAAGGCGCCATTCATTAGCTGGGAGATTATCTTCTTTGATAATAACCAAGTCATTTGGTTGGAAGTCACGCGATGGCAACTGCCATTTATTCCTTTTGTGGAGTTCTTTGAGGTATTCCTCTTTCCACCGGAGACAAAAATGTTGATGAAGGAATTTACGACGCTGCCAGCGATTAAAAATAGACGCTGCACCAATTTCTGGCTCAGTGTTGGATAGGAGTGGGCCCCCGACAAGGAAGTCACCCGGGCTCAGCGCCAGCAGGTCGGTCGGGTCTTCGGACATTGGCGAAATTGGGCGTGAATTCAAGCATGCCTCTACTTTGGAAAGTAAAGTTGACAGTTCCTCGAAGGTATGCTTGAACGTGGCCGTGGATTTATAAAAGAGAGTTTTAAAACTCTTCACCCCGGCTTCCCATAAGCCACCCATGTGTGGGGCACTAGGAGTATTGAAGTGCCAGGATAACTGGTGATGGCTGTATTTAGAAAGGACCAGGTTTCTTGTGGCCTCCAGAAATTCACGCGACAGAACCTTGGCAGCTCCGACGAATGTTTTCCCATTGTCGGAGTGCATTGTCGCTGGACACCCACGCCTTGCTATGAATCTAGCAAATGCCGCTAAGAACTTTTCGGTCGTGAGGTTCGAGGTCGCTTCTAAATGGACTGCTTTGGTGCTAAAACACACAAAGACGCACACGTACCCTTTGGTTATCAGACATGCTCGGCCTGTATAATTCTTGATATCAAAAGGGCCAGCAAAGTCGACCCCGGGGTGTGTAAAGGGGCGCGAAAAGGCAGTGCGTTGAGCTGGTAGCTCTCCCATGAGTTGGGTCTGAAGCCTTTTGCGATGGACTACGCAAACCTTGCAGGAATGGATCGTGGATTTGACCAACACCTTGAGTCTGGGGATCCAGTACTTTGCTCGGATTAGGCGCATCATCAGTTGATTGCCCCCATGCAGCGAGATTTGATGTGTGAAGCTTACTAGAAGGCGAGAATACAAACATGAGTAGGGCAGTATTATTGGATGACGCTCATCATAGCTGAGGATGACCAGTTTCTCTTGAGCTTTGGAGAGCTCCTTATGATGCAAGTCTGCTGAACATGGATCTGCGCTTCCCTTGCAGCGCGTTACGAAACGTAGTACGTACGCAAACACACGTATAGCCCTTTCGAACTTTGAAAACCGTTCGAGAAAGTTAAATGTTGAGGTGGCGGTCGCCACATTGACCTTTATAGGTCGTTGTTCCAGCTCCGTGTCGAGCTGAAGTTCAGTGGAAGCTGGCCACTGGTGCTGTGCCACCTGCAACCATTCAGGCCCGTGCCACCATAATGAGCTGCCAAGCAGTTCGACTGCTGACACTCCTCTGCTTGCGAGGTCGGCTGGATTGGACTCGGATCGTAAGTGGCGCCACTGTTTGGAGTCTGTGGTTTGAGTAATTTTAGTTACCCTATTCGCCACAAACGTTGACCACGCACATGGAGGCTTATTTAACCATGCCAAAACTCTAGTCGAGTCAGTCCAGTCAGTAGTAACACTCACACTCTTTAAAGGGAAACAGTGGGATTACTGCTGCTGACAATTCGGCTAGCAAAACGGCTCAGCACAATTCGAGTCGTGGGATGGACATCGTTTTCGTAGGAGCGACTCTAGTTTTGGCGGTAAGTAGGTGGACAGAGATTCTGTCGCGAATTTCTGTGCGGACATAAAGCGCGGCGCCGTATGCGCGCTGAGACGCATCACAGAGCCCATGGATTTGCAATCGCAGTTTGGGCCGGGTTTCTACCCATCGTGGAATGCGCACCTCCCCGAGGCTCGCAAAGTGGTCGAGGAATTCTTGCCACTTCAAAGTGAGATCATCGGGTAGCGGATCATCCCACCCTAGTTCTCTGAGCCAAGTCTCTTGCAAAAAGATCTTTGCTCGGACAATGACTGGCGCTAGCCACCCGGCGGGATCGAAAAGTTTCGCAATCTGCGAGAGAACTTCCCGTTTAGATACGAGAGATTTTGTTGGAACCTGGGAGGGTGTAAAGAAGAACTCATCGGAATCTGCTTTCCATCGGATTCCGAGAGTTTTTGCAGCACTGACTTCCTCTTATTCAAGGAAGTCGGATCTTAGGCGGTGCTCTTCTGGAACGACTTTGAGCAGTTCCTTTTTATTGGAGGTCCACTTTCTTAGTGGAAACCCTGCGGATTCAAGTGCATTACGGAGCTCAGATATGCATTGCACTGCACAACTCATAGAGTGAGCTCCTGCCAACACATCGTCAACATACATGTAGTTGGATATAATGTCACTTGCTAGGGGGTAGCGACACTGCACATCTGTGGCTAGTTGCTGCAGTACTCTGATCGCTAGGAATGGGGCACAGTTCACTCCAAAGGTGACTGTGTTCAGTTCGAAATCTCGAAGCTCATTATCCTATGTTCGGAAAAGGATTCTTTGGTATGGAGTGTGTTTTGGATCCACCAGGATTTGCCTATAATTTTGGTAATGTCTGCGTTAAACACATACTCAAAGAATCGCCATTTTAGGATCTGCATGGTCAGATCCGATTGGAGAACGGGTCCCGGATTTAGGACGTCGTTAAGACTTTTGCCGTTTGAGGACGGACTGGAGGCGTTGAACACAACGCGAAGCTTCGTAGTGGTGCTGTCTGGCTTATAGACAGCATAATGCGGGAGATAAAAATTGCCTGAGCCGTTTGTAGCAGGGACTTGTCTCATATGACCAAGGTCCGAATACTCCTGAAGGACCTTATCGTACTGCTCTTTAAGGGATGCGTTCTTATTTAAACGATTCTCATTGCGTAGGAGCTGAGCCAGTGCGATAGATCTTGAATGACCCAAGTTAATGGATTCAGGATTCTTAAAAGGGAGGGTGACAACATATCTTCCACTTTCGTTCCAAATGGTTGTCTGCTGAAACAACTTCTCACAAGCTGTGTCAGACTCTTTGACCAGTTTAACTGGGATATCCTCCACCTCCCAAAATTTGGTGAGAAGTTTCTCTAGCCTTACTTCTTGGCTGAGCGAAACTCTAGTGGAGAAGGATGAAATGACTTTGGCGCCAGTGTTGGAAATAGGACCCGTGATGGTCCAGCCAAAAATCGTTTCCTGGCCTAAAAGGGTACCACAGATATTGGTAAAGGACCACTTTAGCAGTATAGAGGGAAGGATATCAGCTCCCAGTAGTACATCTATCTGGGAACTCTTATAAAAAGTAGGATCTGCCAGTTGTAGATCGGGAAGACCTTCCAAAGCACTTTGTGGTATTGTGTAGGAGGGCAGATTTCCTGCCAACTTTGGAAGAACGAAAGCCGAAGTTTCAATTTGGATTCTTGGCTTAATTGGGGAGCCAATATGAAAATGGCATAAACGTTGAGGTTGGGCTGCAATGGCTCCATTGAGCCCCGAAACTTGAGCGTCAACCGACTGATACCGGGGTCGTATCAGTTTAAACAGCCGTTCCGAAATGAAAGTTGCTTCTAACCCAGAGTCAACCAATGCCCGTGCGGTATATTTTGTTCCCAAGGAACATACCTGGATGATGGCCGTGCTGAGAAGAACGCTATGTGGATCGCTCCTGCACAGACATGTACGGATTGGATGATTCTCCTTGGCGCAAAGTTTGCAAGTCTGAATCTTGGCAGTGACCTTGGCTTCAAAGGAGTTCACTCTTTTTGTAGGGGGTTCTTTCCTAGTCGCCTTAGCCGCCGGCTGTGGAACGACATGGGGCCTTACATCTTCGATTGCCTCTAAAGTTCTGTACCGCTCTAACAGGAAATTATTTAATTCACCCCAAGTCGGAATATCTACTTTGCTTTGCAGAGACTGTTCCCACAATGATAACGTAAGTTTGGGAAGCTTTGACGAACACATGAACACAAGGAGACAATCCCAATTCTCAATGGAGATGTTGGATAGTTCCAGAGCCGACAGGCACCCTTGGATTGTGCTCTGTAAATCTTTTAATGCGGGTCCGGACTCGTGAGAAATGGGTTGCACATTGAACAGAATTCGAAGTTGACTGTTGACTAATAGTCTTTTGTTTTCGAATCTGTTGATCAGTGCTTGCCATGCGGATGCAAAGCCATCATGTGTGAGAGGAGACTTTGAAACGATAGCCTTAGCATCGCCACTCGTCTTTGCATTTAAATGGAACAGCTTTTCGACTGGGGTAAGGTTCGGATTGTTGATATACACCGCTGTGAAAATGTCCCGGAACGTGGGCCATTTCAAATAGTCTCCGGAAAAGACTTCGGTGTCAACAGGCGGTAAGCGGCAGCCTCTTGGCTGATGGGCAACATACGGGCTTGGCATTGGAACCGTAGCGTTCTCGATCTGTTCGCTAAGCATGGATGCGCATCGCTCAAATGACGCATTGCAGTGGTCATATTTGGAATGAAGGATTTCGGTATCGGATTCACCGCTGTGTCCAGCAGATTCAGAGAGCGCTCTCGAACAGCGCTCGAATTCTTGCTCGACCTTGTCCCACAAGCTCCGTATTTGATCTTGTCGGACCTTGAGCGTATGCAGAGACACATCGGAGTTGGAGGCGAGTTTCGACTCAAACTGACTGAGACGATCAGTCACCGAAATGAAAGTTGTCAAGGTAAACATACTTTGCATTTTTAAGTTTTGACCGACTGCTCTTGTAATGGGTTGTGAGACTGTGTCTACTCGCTTTGCCGAGGTGGATGCGCGTGGCTTACTGTGTTCCTTTCTCAGTGAGCCACTAGGCACTACGGACTTACTTGGATCGGAACTTGATCTTCTATGTAGTCTGAGCGGAACAGAAGGGAGATTCTTCTTATCCTTAGCAGTGTCAATTGGCATGCTAGGATCTTCTGCGGCCAGAAAATAAATAACTATTCGTTATTACGGACGATATACATATACCAGTATCCTACTGCGGTACAGTTTGGAACGGTGGAATGGAACAACCCGATACTAAATACTTATTAGTAATTATTTAATAGAAGCGCGACAGTGCACACAAAAAGACGAATTTTGAATTTCAATATAACCGCGAAGCAGTGCACACAAAAATACAAATGTTTGAATTATTTAATAATCGTGAGATCGGCCAAAATATATTACAGACAACACAATGATTTTATATGTGACCGTCAGGTACGGAACGCAGAAGTAATGTCAAACGATGAGATCGTTTAATACTTTCCACTCTGTAGTTTTTGTGTTCTTTGGTGCAGAAATATCGATTCGATAGTTTGCTACTATTTGGTGTTAGTGCGGAAATATCGATATGGATGGCGATAGATTGGACATACATATATTGGAAAACAAAAACTTATTATGCTTGTGTTGTGTTATGAATAAATAGAACAAATAATGTTTAATTAGAATATATGTGATCGTGTTTATGTTATGCCGCTTTATTGAAAATACGTAATTTTATTTATCTCTTTGTGTTGTAGCGGCCGGTGTTTATTTGGTTAAAGTTTTTTTTTTTTGTTATGTGCATATGTAAGTGTTTGTTTAAAATCGTGTTACAATTTATATATATTAATATGCTAGTATATATGCGTAGTAATTATTAATTAATTATGTATATTTGGTGGCGTGAATTGTATTAAATCTTTTTTTTTATATATAAGCAAATGTGCAAATATGGCAGCGGAATATAAATTGGACGCGGTAGAAAAAATTATATTTCAATATAATTTGTTGAACGAAGTGTTCGGATAGGTAAGCACCAATAAGGTAAGTATATTTTTGCACAGGAGTTGCCACTTGGCAATGTACAAGTATATGGAAAAATATAACTTATCTGGTGTCTGTTTAGGAATTCCAACGATGCTTGCTGGGGCGAGCTTGATGATTTTGTTGATGCAAGATCCGGCTCGAAGGACCAATGTTTCGGGGGTAGGCTGGTCTTCCTCTGTGGTTGACTCCGTCGTAGATATGGGTGTTATATGTAGCAAATAAAATATGCGTGGGTGCGTCTGTTCTAATTCACTTGTATTTTCGTAATAAAAACATGTTGCTTAAAACTATTACAACTAACTCTAAAAGCTAAAAGTTGCTAGGGAGTGGTGGAAATTTACATTCGGTAAATGAGAGGATGGGAGACGGCAGCTCCTTGTTCGCTGCCTACTTTTAGGCATGAACAACCTCCCTCTTACTGGGTTATCAGAATGTAAGAGGACTTTGTAGTAAACTTAGTACTTTGTACCTTAATAGTCATTCTTTTCCCTTTCATGTCGTTGCCTTCACCGAAACGTGGTTAAGACAAGACATACTTAATTCGGAAATATTATCAAACAGATTCTGCATCTATAGAAAGGACCATAATCTGCGCCGAGGTGGCGGGGTGCTTATTGCTGTTGATGTGGGCTTTCCCTCTGAGACAGTAATTTTAGGTGGTTCTATGGATATAGAGTTTGTTGCTGTAAAGTTAAATATTAATGGTGATGGTATTTACGTTTCTTGTTCCTATATACCACCTTTATCTGACAACTCTGTCTACAATGAACATATGTCAGCAATACTTTCCATTTATTCTATGCTTTCTGATCGTGATATTCTTGTAGTTCTTGGCGATTTTAATATTGCTGATGCTACTTGGATTTCAAGTCCGGACTCAAGCGTGGTGCAGACTGATTTTCTGGTTGGTTTATTTGAAATGTCATTGGGTCCGATCAATGGCATTCCAAATTCTCTTGGTAAAATGCTTGATTTGGTATTTGTTTCGGATCCATCGACACTGTCTGTGTCAAGATCCCTTCCCATATCCACTCCCGAAGACTTATACCACCCGACGTTGGAGGTGTTGATCACTTTGCCTGCCTGTCCCGTACGCCAGTGTAGTGAACCATTAAGACAGGTACGCTAAGTTTGCAAAAGTTTGTAAATAACCTAAGTGCGGTTTCGTGACTGACTGAGGTCAAGCGGTACGAAAGCCTTGTTCAGAGGACACAGCTTGCAAGGTGAATCCTTGCTATCCTCGTGCTGAATTAGTGAGCCTGGCGTAAGACAAGGTGAAGCACACTTACACCAGCGAGTAGGAGTGCTATTGGTAGCTTCTTGCGGTGACAAGAAAGCCAAATGCGGAACCTGGCGTAGCTGGCTTAGTGAGCAATAAACCTAGTCGGGTAGGCGAAACTAAACTCGACCGCTGGTTAGCAGGAGAGCACTTTGTACGGTGCTCCAAAGGCAAGGGTAATAGTACCGCGAAGCTAGTCTAGAGCGCAGCCAAATTAGGGTTAAAGGCACAAGTGTAACAAAACAGACCAGAACAACACAAAATATATATACAATATTATAAAGCAACAAGCAAAACCGTTGCAGTCGGACGCAACCGACTGCGGAATACTTTGATACCAGTAAAAGAACGGTTGATAAGGGGGAATGCAGGGGCGAAGGGAGTGGCCCATGTGGTAAACATCGCCAGCTATCATGTTACCAAATTTGGTGACTAGCTCAAAAACTGTGGAAGATAGCTTAACTCCCAAATTTGAAAGGTGGGCGGCAGAGGTAGGCGGGGCATCCAAATTTTTGAATCAAATGTTTTTAACTGTCACTATGTATCTGCCTACCAAGTTTGGTGGCTCTAGCTCAAAAACTGTTAAAGATATAGCCGATTCCGATTTTATAAGGCGGGTGGCTTAGGTGGGCGTGGCATCCAAAATTTTGATGCAGATCTTTGGTAGATGCTGCCTTCTATCTTTCTACCCAATTTACGGGCTCTAGCTTAAAAACTGTAAGAGATATCGAAATATCCGATTTTAAATAGTGGGGGGCAGAGGTGGGCGTGGCATCCTAATTTTTAAGCAGACCTTTTGAAGATGTCACCATATATCTTCCTACCAAATTTGGTGAAGGCGTTTCCAATTTCAAGTACAAGGGGGGTGGGGGCGGAATCAGGGGGCGTGGCATCCAAGTTTTGATGGGGAACGTCAGTACCTATCTTGACACAAAATTTGGTGGCTCTAGCCCAAAAAATGTGAAAACTATAGGCGTTTCCAATTTCATGGAGAAGGGGGATGGGGGCGGAATCAGGGGCGTGGCATCCAAGTTTTGATGGGGAACGTCAGTACCTATCTTGACACAAAATTTGGGGCTAGCCCAAAAAAATCGAGGGGGATGGGGGCGGAATCAGGGGCGTGGCATCAACAATTTTGATGGTTAACGTCAGTACCTATCTTGAGACAAAATTTGGTGGCTCTAGCCCAAAAAATGTGATAACTATAGCCGTTTCCAATTTCTTGGAGAAGGGGGGATGGGGGCGGAATCAGGGGGCGTGGCATCCAAGTTTTGATGGGGAACGTCAGTACCTATCTTGACACCAAATTTGGTGGCTCTAGCCCAAAAAATGTGAAAACTATAGGCGTTTCCAATTTCATGGATAAGGGAGGATGGGGGCGGAATAAGGGGGCGTGGCATCCAAGATTTGATGGGGAACGTCAATATCTATCTTGACACAAAATTTGGTGGGTCTAGCCCAAAAAATGTGAAAACTATAGGCATTTCCATATTCAAGTAGAAGGGGGGTGGGGCGGAATCAGGGGGCGTTACTTCCAAGTTTTGATGGGGAACGTCAGTACCTATCTTGACACAAAATTTGGTGGCTCTAGCCCAAAAAATGTGAAAACTATAGGCGTTTCCAATTTCTTGGAGAAGGGGGGATGGGGGCGGAATCAGGGGGCGTGGCATCCAAAATTTTGATGAATTTTTTTGGGGTACGTAAATATCCATCTTGACACAAAATTTGGTGGCTCTAGCCCAAAAAATGTGAAAACTATAGGCGTTTCCAATTTCAAGGAGCAGGGATGACGGGGGCGGAAGGAGTGGGGAATAGTGGGGGTTAGAGGTGGGCGTGGCATCCACAATTTTGATGCAGTTTTTTCAGGGACATGACTAGCTATCTGCGTGCAAAATTTGGTAACTCTAGCTGTAAGAATGTGAGAAATATTTGGTTTTATCGGTTTTCAGCTATCGAATTTATCGATTCCCAGCCTCCTAGTAGGCGTGGCAACCCAATCTTGACACTTTATCTGTCTCGCCTATAGACAAACATAATTGCAAACTTTCAAGTCTCTAGCTTTACGGGTGTCGAAAAAAGTTGCGTTCATACGGACAGACGGACAGACACCATGACGGACATTGCACAAAACCAATATACTATGAGACCTTCGGTATCAAAGTATAAAAACCACCAAGGGCTCTTAATATCGCAGCGCCACAAATATAAATTTGTTGGCACGTACCCTCAGCACCGCAAGAACTAGCCCAGTTTATATTCGGGACAACCGAAGGTTCGTTACAGTGTATGCTGCCAGAGACAATGAACTTCTCTAGACTGGACTTCCCTCTCATTAATCACACTGCTTGAAGACAAATGCAGCGAAGATAGGGTGTGCGTTTGGATTTTTGACTTTGCACTTGTTTAGCGGTTTGTTATAGAAGTTGAGTTTAGCAAATTTAAGTCTTTTGATTCAATCGCTTGCTGCTACCCTGGCAAGGAAGGGTAGTTTGACTTCATTTGAACTTTGTGTAATTATATAGATAAATGCAATATACCTAAACATGATGTTTATAATACATGTTTACTAACATTTTGGCAATTAGGTATTGTATTATTTGGCTGAATATGTTGAATAAAAATACGGACTTAAATATACTTATTTGTATTTAAATATTTAAAATAAGTTATATATATTAGAAAAATATATTTAGGGTATTCACGCCACTTTGCTTAACGGGTTGTTTGCTTGTTTGATTACTTTTAAGCAGAGTCTGACGTGAACGACCGTTTTGCATTGTTATCTGCTTGTCTCGTAAAAAAAACAGCTGTTTTCAATCGATTATTGTGTATCAGTAATCGCACCATCACTAACTAACGCAAAGAATATACATACATAACTGAATTTTTTTTTTTAAAAATAGTAAAAAATGCCAAAAACAAGCGTAAAAATGAAATGATAGATTTTAAAATTATGACCGCTCTACATCATATCAAATCTTTGGAAGGTTAGTATAGAAAGGATAGCAAATAGTTGTGAGCTTGATACTAAACTTATGTATACATATATGTAAAAATACAGATAGCCCCTACGCTCAGCGTGATGAAGAAGTTCAAACGCTTATGGATGAACTAATTGAGGATGTAGCTGTAATAGCTTCTTTTCGTCGCGCCGTTGCAGAAGATATTCCAAAATCAATAAATTGGCGATCCAATGTTCTCCCTGATTTTGACGATGGGCGTTTTCAGGCCATGATGCGAGTCACCAAATTTCAATTCCAAAGGATTTTGAAGCTGATTGAAAAGGACGAGGTCTTTAATACCAACAACTCTTGGCATCAATTTCCAGTTGACTTGCAACTGGCCATAGTCCTCTTCCGATTGGGTTCCTCTGGAGAGAGCTGTTCCACACAAAAGATAGCAGCCACATTTGGAGTTGGAGATGGCGGAACGCTGTTTAAAATAACAAATAGAGTATTTACTGCGATCTTAAGAAAAATGCCGCATATTATAACTTGGCCTGATGGTGCTGAACGGGAAGCGTTAGTTGAGCGGACATTTGGCGAATTGCCGCACTGCGTTGGCTACATAGACGGTAGCGAAATTAAACTTGCCGAAAGACCAAGCGTAAATCACGAGGAATTTTTTTCGCGAAAAAAAATATACTCTATTAAGCTCCAAGTAATTTGTGATCGAGATCTTCAGATACGAAATGCTGTGGTTGGCAACCCAGGAAGTTACCACGACGCAAAAGTTTATAAGAGCTCGAAGTTTGCCAACAACATAGAGCGATTCTTAAGTGGAGAGCAATGGATTGCTGGAGACTCCGCTTACCCTCTATCAAATTATTTAATAACGCCATACCGGAGCAATTCAATACATATGACAGCAGAAAAGCGCGCTCGTTTCAACAGACAGCACTGCAAATTTCGGGTCTTGATAGAGAATTGTTTTGGCCTATTAAAGGAAAAAATTTTGCAGCTTAAAGGAAATGCGTGTACGCATTAAAGATAAGAAAAGCGAAGAATTTTTATACAGATGGGTTCTTGTATGTTGCACTCTGCACAATCTCTTGCTTGAGGACAACGTAACTCCACCTGAAGAAGTAAATGAAATAAATGAAACTACAGATGGCATAGAGCCATTAAACTCTGATATTGGCGAAATAAAAAGACAGGCTATTTATGATTTGCTTTTTGAATAAAAATATACTTATAACTTATATTTACTCTTTTTTTGTCTATTTTATATTTTTTTACTATGAGATCATTCTCCAGCTTTAGTTTTTTTTATATATAGCTTGTTTTTTTCTTTTTCCTCTTCCAATTTCATCCGACGCTCTTCCATGTTTTTCATCCACTCAAACTTCTGCGTTTCTAATCAAAACTGACGTTCCCGGAATTCTGATGTTCTTTCTTCCATTTCAGCCATTTTTTCTATGACTGTAGCCGGGCGCTTCCTTGACAGTCTCTTAGAGAAACTTGGAGACTCAGGAGCAGCATCTGGAATGTCCAAAGTTGCATTGCAGTTCTCTTCTTCCCAAAATGGGGGTGTCCTCAAAGTCAATAGTGTCTAGCACTGTGGCCTCCACGTCCGATAATTTGTTAAAATGTGGACACATTTTGTTTATTTTATCTGCAAAATAGAAAAAATTAGGCTTCCAATCATTTTAACCTCCTTAAGTGTTACCATTTATATTTTTTTCGGCATCGCCATCTATGATACCTGCACCGGTCGATTGCGTCCACTTATTTGCTTTCAGTAGCAATCCTTTAAGGTAGCGAACCTTACATTTCACCAAATGCCATTTAGCGTCAATTTTAATCTCTTCCAACAATTTGTTGCAGTAAATCATTGCCGTTGGTTTCTTATAAAAAGTAGCGGTTTTAATGACAACTGCTTATATGTAGTTATAACATGCACAAAACATACCTCATGATTTCTATGCACTTGCATATAATCTAAAATTGCAACAATTTCATGGTCCACCCACTTCTTTGACTCGTTAACTCGCATGCGCTTACGTTCTTGTTTAGATTCCACTAAAATATTTGTTTACGGTTACTTAAATGCATTATTTGTTGCTTTTGTACTTACTTTTTCGCAGTTTTCTCAAATTAACCCGAATATAAAATATTTTTTGTGGTGCTGCCACCCTGTTAAAATGCGGTATTTTCAGTATATTTTATACATTTAACAGCACTATTTCATCAACTTTGAACACTGTTTGCTTAAAATTTAACTCGATAACTTTGTGAGCAACGTCTGGGCTGGTCAACTTTGCTTATTTCTCGGCTGTACAATTTGTTGTTGGAGAAATAAGCAATAAGCAATCAACCCGTTAAGCAAAGTGGCGTGAATACCCTAATTATGTTATTTCATAAACTATAATTCAATATTGAAGCAAAGGTTATTGTTACTTTGTGCTGTTTGTTCGTCTCAGCAACCAGCGAGTGTTGTTGTTTCGTTCTTTTGCATTTGCCCATTCTTTTGCATTTGCCTATTCTCTATGTGCATACGCGCAGCATTCTACAGAGAAGACGGGTATATTGGGTTTGGGGACTGTATGTAACATGGAGAAGGAATTATTTCCGACCAAATTATATGTATATATATATTATTGATCAGCACCATAAGGCGACTCGATTTGGCCATGTCGTTTTGTATAGCATTTAGGGTATGGGGTATCTCCTAGCGAGCTAGTCAAGTGCGTAGAGAAAACCAAATTACGAAAATCTCGGCAAAGCTAGTCCAGGCAAAAATGAAACAAGTTACATGTGTATTTTTTACCGCTACTTTCCGCTGGCGCGCCCCCTGTCCTACAATCAGATAGGCAAAACCAGCTGCACTGGCTGGTTAGCAAACGCACAGCGTTATTCTTTTCGTTAATCGGCATTTTGATTTTTGTATTTTAATACGTAAAATAAATAGATGCGTACACATAAAATGCAGTTGCTTATTAAATGACCATTTAATCAATTTACCAGAGGGTATATTGCATTTGTGCGAATGTATGCAACAGGCTGAAGGATGCATTTTTGACCCAATTATATTTTGTATATATGTTGGAATGGGTCTGGCAACTCCGATCAACCGATTAAACCAACAATAATCTAAGACACGACAACTATCAATCGTAAAAGAGACGATAGCTATCGATTCAGTTTTGACGTTAGTTTGTATCGAGAGTCCGAGACGAATGGGCAGCGTGCGAAAAAAAAAACTCAAACGAAGTTGCGAAAAGACGCTCGCACAAAAAATTGAATTGATCAACTACTTTCTTATTATTTCCTAATATAAAAATATTTTTTCTAAACTAAAAATAAAACAATAAATCTAATTAAATAAAGTGGATTCGTGTTAATCAAATACCCCGATTTTACAAATATGGGGGCTTAAAAAAAAAAAATTGAAAACAGAAGCCAAAGAGAAACGGCGGAAAGTTAGTGTGTTTAACTGTAATCTTACGCAAGAAATTCGAGGAATTGTAAAACACAGAATAACGACGCCAAGATGCCGCAACTTGCCGATTTTGAGAGAATTCGCAATGCTCTTGGAAGCGAAAAGAAAAAAGACATTGTGCTTTTGCATAAATTTGTATTCGGGTCGGAAGGTGATAGAAATAATCGCAAACGCTTACGTAGTTTTGAAGGATTTGACAACGTCGAGAGTGTTTATAAAGCCAAAGTCGATTATCCCAGCGGGCAATCGGTTTCGAGAATGGGTCCGTTTTCGACAATTTCTCGAACTTTTCTCTTACAAAACTGTCGAGAACGACACTCGAAAAAGTGTCGAGAAAGTATCACTTGTCGCTTAGTTTGTGGCAGCAAAACCTTCGTTAGCGATAGTTGCGAACGGATCCGTTTTCGTATCGAAAAAGTGTCGAGAAAGTGTCGAGAATGAATGTAAAAACGGACAAAAAACGGACCCGTTTATGATACGAGAATGGTTCGAAAATGGGCTCGAGAACGTATTAAAAAAGATTATATTTGCGATAGTAAAAATTCCCTTTTATTTAATTTATTTTCATATAATTTAAATTAATATTTTTTAGCTTATATTTAATTTAATTATAATAACATTTTTTCTTAATATTTCACAATTTTGTCACCCGGTCATTTAACATCCTCCAGGGAAAATTGTTTCGTGGACGCATCTGTAACAAAGTATAAGAATAGTATTATTTTTTGAATACAATATAAATGTACAATTCACTTACTTCGAATGGTCAGTGTCACTCTCAAACCCCTAATGCTGTTTTTAAAGTCAGTGTCGCGACAAAGGGTGCTGGCTCGCCTGGTTGTCATTCACCTAATCAAAGGCAAAATAAATAACACATTTAGTTATAGATGAAATATATACTTACAAAATTTTTGAAGACTTCCTCATTCTGAATTTTTTCGGAATTAATACTCTCGCTATAGCCGTTGCTCCAAAAATCTTCCCGTTTCATATCCATGGTTCTTTTTAAATAACTTTAAGCAATTTTTATTAACATATTTTGATGGTCACAGAACTATTGGATTCATTTGAGTAACTCCGATATGAAAAGTGTCATCATCGATAACATTTAATACGAGAAACGTTCGCGAAAACGGACGCTCGCTAAAAACGGAGGCGTTTGCCCGCTGGGATGTTGCAACAAATTTAACAAACAACGATCAGGCTATGATATGTAATGTGTTAGGGCTACAACATGACAAAGTCGATTTGGCGGAAGTTAACGAAAAAGACGAAGAGAGTGATGACGGCGAAGAAGAGGATACACAGGATGAACACGAAGTATTCGTCGAAGAAGTCAACAGACATGAGATAGGCACAGACAACAACAGAGCGGCAAACAGTAGCACATTCAGAACAGCAGGAACAGACAATTTCCAGAGAAATAAAACGGCACAGCCACATACTAAACCGATTGAACAAAATGTTTATATAAAATCAGTACAAAATGCAAACACGCCGACAACGAAATTTGCTCTGAATTTTCGTGATATTGAAGATTCGATTCGACCATTTAGCGGAGACGATTCGTTAGCAGTTGAAATTTGGGTGGACGATTTTGAAAATATGGCTGATGCATTGAATTGGGACGAATTGCAAAAGTTCATCTTTGGTAAAAGATCTTTGAGAGGAATTGCTAAAATGTATGTAATGGGCGAACGAAGAATTAAAAACTGGCAAATGTTAAAAGAATCGTTAATCGGAGAATTTAAAACGCAGATTTATAGTGCACAATTACATAAACTTATGTCCGACACAAAAATGAAGAAAGGCGAAAGTGCACAAGAATGTCTTTTTAAAATGAAAGAGTTAGCATCACGCGGGTGTATAGTAAACAGTGCTCTTATGCAATACATTATCGGCGGAATAAATGACTTGAGTGTTAACAATGCAATTGTATACAACGCAAAAGACCTGAAAGAGTTTAAAGACAAATTAAAAAGCTATGAAAAAATTCGCGAAAAATCAGAAAATTATAAAAGCAATGACGATAAGCACAAGAGTGGACAACACAAAGAAGAAAATTATATGAATAAACAAATTAAAAAAATAAAATGCTTTAATTGTGGTGCGAAGGGACATACATCAGATAAGTGCGAAAACAAAAGGAATGGGAAAAAGTGTTTTGCTTGTAACGAATTTGGACATATATAAAAAGAGTGTACTTTTAAAAAACAAGATAATGATTTCAAACAAAGTAACACGCGCAACATAACGGCTGGTCATATATTGATGAGCAAAGCCGTGCGCGTTCAAGATAAAAATTACGTAGCAAGTACAACATTATAGGTCAGAAGTCATACGCGAAATTAAAGAACGTGAATTTAACCCCAGTTAACGTTTCGCTCGTCGGTTTCGGTTCCCAAAACAAAGTAAAGCTGTTCGGATCTTTTGAAACATTGAATGTGGACAATCAGCAGTTTCAAGTCAATTTTCTAGTTGTTTCCGATAAATTTCTAGACGTCGAATTTGTCTTGTGAAATTAAAATAAATCGCGACGGCATAAGAATTAAAGACCCCAATAACGTTGATAATAATTCTGAAATGACAACAAATTGTGTTATGAAAATAGACATAACAAATAATGACGAAATACAATTTGAAATAAATCCAGGTGCGAGCCACGTTGCCAGTAGCCAAGTCAATGAGTTAGTTAAAAACTATAAGCCGGGAAATGCAAAATCGACAAACGTGAAAATGAATATCGTTATTAACGACAAAAAACCAATATACTCGCGACCGCGCAGACTCGCATATTCCGAACGCTGCATAATTGACGATCAAGTGGATCAATGGCTGAAAGACGGCGTAGTTCAACAATCCGAATCAGAGTTCACTAGCCCTGTGATACTGGTGAAGAAGCGAGATGGCACACCGAGACTTTGCGTCGATTATAGAAGAATAAATAAGGTAATAGAAAGAGATAATTTCCCTTTGCCACTGATTGAAGACCAGCTGGACCAACTTGTAGGTGCAAAAATATATAGCACGATAAATTTAAAGAACGGATTTTTCCACGTTGATGTCGAGGAAGAAAGCCGTAAGTTAACATCATTTGTTACTCACAACGGACAGTATGAGTTCTGCAAAGTTCCATTTGGCTTAACCAACTCACCCGGAGTATTTCAAAGACACGTTAATGCCATATTTAGAAAGCTTACACGCAGAGGCATTGCTATGCCATACGTTGACGATATAATTATACCTGGCAGATCAGAAGACGAAGCTGTGTCTAACCTTAAAGAAGTTTTGAAGCAATGCGAAGACTATGGACTTGCACTAAATCTGAAAAAATGCAAGTTCCTGATGTCGAAGATTGAGTTTTTAGGACATGTAGAAAACCAAACTATTAGTATTTCTGAAAGGAAAACTAAAGCTGTCACCAATTTTCCCATACCAAAATACCAGAAACAAATACAAAGCTTTCTAGGTCTTGTTGGCTATTTTCGTAAATTCATTTCTAACTTTGCAATTATAGCCAGACCATTAACCGATATTGTGAAGCATGACGCCAAGTTTATCCTGAACGAAAAGGAGATAGCTTCCTTTGACAAGCTTAAGAAACTAATAACTGAAAAACCGATATTGAAAATCTTTCATCCCAAGCATGAGACAGAACTGCACACAGACACTTCTATTGATGGATTCAGCGCAGTGCTTCTTCAGAAATCACCTGATGATGGATTGTGCACCCCGTGTACTACATGAGCAAAAAGACTACGGATGCAGAAAGGTAGTTTACTAGCTATGATTGGAAATCCTTGCAGTAGTGGAAGCTCTACACAAGTTCCGCGTTTATCTCTTGGGCTTACATTTTATGCTCATGAGTGATTGCAACGCTTTTACTCAAACGGTCAGCAAGAAAGAAGTTTGCGCTAGAGTTTCCCGATGGATTCTTCTGCTGCAAGATTTTGATTTCGACGTCGAGTATAGAGGTGGCACACGTATACACCATGCCGATGCTCTAAGCAGATATCCAGTCATGATGATCTCCAATGATAGTATGCACAGCAAAATCAAATATCAAGCTCAAGATGATGAGTTAAAGTCAATTATGGATATCCTATCTGAGAAGGATACTCACAATAATTATTTCATGAAGTCTGGCCTACTACTCAAATTAATTAATGACGACGAACTAATAGTAATTTCAATAGTTTGCAACGCGAAATAATCACGCAGGCACACGAGCAAGGACATTTTTCCGTCAAGAAAACCAAATATAAGATTAGTAAAGATTACTATATAACAAAACTCGACGACAAGATTCAACGACAAATGCGATGCTGCATTCCACGCATAGTTTCAAGCCGCAAGCTTGGTAAGAAGCAAGTAGAGTTGCATCCGCTGCCAAAAGAAGAGGCGCCATTCCAAACGTTTCATATTGACTTTTTAGGCCCTCTTGAGTCAACAAACAGGCAATACAAGCACATCCTAGCAGTTATCGATGGTTTCACGAAGTTCTGCTGGTTATACCCTACGAAGACGACATCAGCCAAGGAAGTAGTTATGAGGCTGCAAAGACAGAGCATAACATTCGGGAATCCTTACTTTCCGACAAGGGTTCCGTTTTCACATCCGAAGAGTTTAAACAGTACTGCAATGAGGAAATTATTAGACATCACGCTGTGACAACGGGCTTGCCACGTGCGAATGGTCAAGTCGAAAGACTCAACGCTATCATAAAATCAGTCTTATCCAAGTTTTCCATCGACGACCCAAGTAAATGGTACAAGTTTGTTGAAAAAGTGCCACAAACCATCATCTCAACGTTTTGCAGAAGCACTCATATGACGCCGTTTGAGCTACTTGTTGGCATAAAAATGCGAACTAAAGAAGACATAGTACTAAAACAACTTATTCACGAAGAAGTGATACAACATACAAAATGAGAAGAGCTACGTAAAAACACCAAGCAGCAGATCATCAAGCCACAAGAAGAAAACAGGAAGTCTTACAACTTACGACGTAGACCTGCATCACCATTAAAGGTCGGTGATCTTGTCGCAATAAAACGTACACAACTTGGTGGTGGTCTTAAGCTGAAGCCCAAATATTTAGGTCCATATCGTGTCGCCAAAGCTAAGGCACAAGACACCTATGACGTTGTCAAAGATGCGTACTTCAACGACGGGCCCAGGTCGGCAACGTCGGGACGAATGCATAATAGGATGGCCGAGCTGTGGGAATGGGTCTGGCAACTCCGATCAACCGATTAAATCAACAATAATTAAATAATAATAATAATATTTCTGATAGAAATTTACACATTATTTCTAGTGCGTATCGTAAGTCCCCTGTGTGCCCCTTAAAAATACCGAAAAATTCCAAAAACGCAAAAAAATGGCCCACCGAAATGTAAAAAGAGTAATACGGGCACACTTGTGTTTACATTTAATTGCCTACATATTAAATTGAATTGTGAAACATAAAAATGACTGATAATATTGTGTTATTAGCGGCAGTGGCTGCAGCTTTTATTATAAAAAACAAAAACAAGAAGCGAAAGTGGCTGTGTTGGGTCAATCCCTATTTACAAGAAAGAAATGATAAGAGACGCTTTAGCAGAGATGTAAGATGCTTTGCGTGTGTAAGGTCCCAAATGCAATTATTTTCCCTCACTGCGTTGATTAGTTTTTTCTTGTCGTCATGTAAAAATTGTTTTACGACGACTTTTATTCTTTTTGCCGCTCAAAATTCCCTCCATTTCACAATTGACGCCTAAAAATAATGTGCTGCTCACTTTTTCTAGCAGAAAATAAGCTGTTCAATGCAATCCACACGATCCACTTCAATGTAATCGAGAACTCTCAAAAATTTTTTAAGTATACATTTCTAGCCGCTGCGTATACTCATTAGAAACGTCTCTAGAAATTATGTCCAGATATTATTTCTAGCGTTTTTTATACCCCGTACCCATGAAATGTGTAAAAGGGGTATAATGTTTTTGTGCAAAAGTATGTAACAGGCAGAAGGAAGCATCTCCGACCCTATAAAATATATATATTCTTGATCAGCATCAACAGCCCAGTCGATATAGCCATGTCCGTCTGTATGTATGAACGCGTCGATCCCAGAGACTATAAGACCTAGAGACTTCAGATTTTGCACATAAGCTCATCTAAGTCCTAGGCAGTACAAGTTTGTTTCCGATTTTCGATAACTATTTCCGTTTTCGATATACACATGCAATCGATTACAAAAATGTCTCGAATTTGGAAAATGTAATAATGGGTAACGATATTACTTTTCTGAAAATTTCATCGAAATCGGTTAAGATACGCCAGAGATATCGAAGATTGAAGTTTAGTCACAGATGCATACAGACAATGACTGTAAGCGTTATGTACAGGGTTCGGGGTATCTCCTAGTCGGGAAATCTCGACTGGAGCCTTCTTACTTGTTATATATAGAGTTTGACAAAGCTAGAAATATTTCTAGCTCCTGCCTACTTAGCTTTATATAAAAATTTTTGGTTCTTAACTACAAATAAATCTAGTTAAATAAAGAGGATTCGTGTTATTCAAATAGCCTGATCCCACATATATACTCTTGACTAGCAATAACAGTAGAGTCGTTTTGGCCATGTCTTTACGAATAATGTCACAGGGTATCTTCAGTCTAACTTTTTATACTTGACCCTTTCGTTTTTATGCTATTTGTATACTCACACTTGCATATTCAAGGGCATAGAGGAAGAACTAATTTACAAAAATCTCGGCGAAGCTTGCAAAGGCCAAAAAGGAAACAAATGTGCAAAGACCATATTAAACAGGCAAAACTAGCCAGCCGTGCAGCAATTGCCAGCTGGCAAACTCACACGGTTATTCTTCTTTGTTATCGGCATATTGCTTTGCGCTTCGACGGAATATACAGCCACATATACTTGTGATTTTGCAAACACAATTCGTTTGTTTACACACAATCGTGCCCGTATTTGATTCCACGCAAGCAGTTTTTAAAAGAGATTGAAGTCCAGTCTAGACAAATTCATTGTCTCTGATGCCGCTTGCAGTGAGTACCATTTACCGTTACATTTCATCTTCTTTGTTCTTCTCTCTGTTATCTTATTGTTGCTACAAAATATAAGAAAACTTTTTTTGCTAGCAATCGATGCGTAAAATATGACATTATTATTATACCCTAAACCCATGAAATGGGTAAAAAAAGGTATAATTGTTTTGTGCAAAAGTATGTAACAGGCAGAAGGAAGCCTCTCCGACCCCATAAAGTATATATATTTTTGATCAGCTTCAACAGCCGAGTCGATATGGCCATGTCCGTCCGTCCGTATATGTATGTGTGAACGCGTCGATCTCAAAGACTATAAGAGCAAGAGACTTCAGAGAGAGACTGGAACAAAACTTCTTCTAAGCCATATGCAGATCAAGTTTATTTCAAAATATCGATAGCAATTCTGGTTTACGATATACACATGCAATCGATAACGAAAAAATCTCGAATTTAGAAAATATAAAATAGGAGTTGAAACTATGGATAACTTAATAACTTCTGTGAAAATTTTTCCAAATCGGTTAAGAAAAACCGGAGATAAAAGAAAAATCAATTATATATCGTCGCAAGCAGACGTGAACTGCTACTGCAACAACAACTGCACCGGTGCCGACGGCCCTCTCTCAAAACACAAAGACTGACGCGCCGTCAGCAAAACATTCCGCATCCAACGCAAATGAAAAGCCGGCTATTTAGACAGGTATGGATCGCTACATACAGATCAAGCGCAAGTTAAGCCTCAAAACTCGACAAATAAATCGAAAATCTCTCGTGGCAACTCAAGCCAAAGACCTAGCAACACCAACAGATTTGAAATCTTAGCAGATAATGCTGAAGACCTGCCCCCAAAATCAGTTGGAGGTGACAAAAAGAAGCCAAAGCCACCACCAATATTCATTCGAGAGAAAAGCTCCAGTGCTTTTGTAAACATAGTTGTAGAGCTTGTTGGTCAAGATAATTTCCATATCATTTCCCTAAAGAGGGGTAACATCCAGGAGATTAAAGTGCAGACAAAGACCGAAGACAACTTTAAAGTTTTGTCAAAGTACTTAAACGAAAGCCAAAAACACTTTAACACGCACCAACTAAAAAGCAGCAAGGGTCAGAAAGTTGTACTAAAAGGCATAGAGTGTGAAATCAGGCCAAATGAAATCCATGAGGCGCTAAATGAGAAAGGATTCCGAGTTAAAAAAGTTCTTAATATTTGTTGGAGTAGATGTATAAGTAGTTTAACATAGTAGCATAGCATAAGTTAGTTTAAGAGAAAAATGAAGTACACTCTTAGATCTGTTAAACGTAAGCCGATTGGCAATCTGCCGATGGCAATTTGCATTGCGTGCGGCCGACTGTGGCTCACGCTTATCACATTATGCTAAGCTAGTTTTAATGGTCGTTTATAGCTGAAAGCCATCACATTATATCGCTCCTTGAATATCGAAAAAACCGCGTCTCCTTTAATAAACTTTTATATCTGAAAACTACTAAATTTTTCATTGGCGCCCGAGCAGGGAAATCAGTTTTTTTTATACTTTGTTTGTTTTCGCGGTGATGGCTTAGGCTTCGCTTGTTATAAAAAATACACACAAATTTCGCTGATTTTGGTTTTTGCTGGACTTGCTCTTTTGGACTTTCGCCATTTTGGACGCTGCCAGATTTGAAGTGCTAATGGACAACGACAACAGGAGATCACTTTCTATAGATTCGCTAGAAAGTCTTCAGGTATTCTGTGCCAAAAATTGAGCATCAACAATAAATTTCGTTGTGTCGCTGCAGTCGACAAAAAATATCAAACTATTTGTAAAATATGTACAAACGTTCATACACATAGAAAACAGCTCAATTCTGTCACCTTATTTTTTGAGTTTATTGGCCAAAAGCACAAATTTATGTGCATAACAAAGTTAAAGTAACATATAAATTAAGAAGATGTAGCTGTGCGGTCCCACGTAGCGACTGTAAAGTCTGTTCCTGGTTTGCCGACGCTGCGTCCTCGTGATTAGTTTCTTTAGTTAATAGGCTGCGGAGGTAACTTGCCCCCTATCGCTAGTCTCGGACTAGGCGATAATGATACAACAAAGATTTCGACTTAATGCCGGAGCAATGATTTATTTGCGACTTATGTCTTGCGCGTTTCTTCAGAACTAAAACTCTAAATACATAAGAGGCATACAACTAAACGTAAAGGAGGAAAACAAAAGCTACAAAGTTGCAGTCGGCGAGCCGACTCAGCATAAGCGCTAGCATAGTCACTTGGGACATACTCAAGTGTCATGTTGCGCTGCTGACCAAGCAGTCAGGCTGCTGAACTTCTGTGTCAGCGGAATGCGTTTGGAGCGAATGGTATTCTTATACATTGTAACCCTTATGTGTTAACTACTCCCCCCTCAAGTTTCTGACCGTAATCAGTCACCTTATAGCTGTTGATGATCCTTTTCACCTCTCTTGAAGTTTGCCATTTCTTCACCGCTAGCCAGATGACGATAAAGCTGCTGATGGTAACGCTGAGAGCTACGCCGACTGTGGCCAGGTGTTTGGATGATTTCGTGGATGCTAATTCATCTTTAAAGTTGTTGATGACTTGAAGGTTTTGGTTATTCATCCTGTGGAGCTGGGGCATACTTAGCACCGGGTCATGGCCTAAAATATTGAGTAGAGGTGACCCCGCGATGCCTGGTGTCTTCCCTATGATTTCGTGCTCATTCGTATACTTCGTACCATTGATGGTAGCGGAGAACCGGAAGGTGACGAGATGGGTTCCGTTTGTAATGACCTCTGGGCCATCGTCAGTGCTCACCTTAGCTGTGCTCTCGTTAAGGATGATAACACCATCGTCTATCAATGCGACTGGCTCTAGGTGGCTCGGCTGTGTTCGACAAGAGGCAACGCTACCAGCGTACAATGCTCGTGCACAGGAGTCTTGTGCTATGAGCTTGCAAACCGAGGCGTAAGTTGTTGACACGCACTCGTTGACTGCCAGTACATCATCGTTGCAATCGGCTACGGTGTTGTCTTGTATTTGCAATGCGACATGTTGGTGGGATACGGGGAAGATAGTGATTTTCTTGCAAATGTATTTTACCCTAGGATATGCTATTAATATATGGACTACATTTTCGGACTGAAGGACGTTAATTCTAGACGCTTCTGTCAGGCTAACTATTGGGACTTCTACGGGATGTTCATTCAAAATAGTTTTCAAATCATCATGTTCAAAAATGGTTGGATTCATAATATCAGCTTTAGCTAATGTGATTGTTAGAATTAAATTCGATATTTGATTCACTAATATTCTATTTCTAGCTAACAAAGTTTCATACAAATGCGGTGTGTCGACTAAATTATTCTTTTTTGCCTTTAATATTTCGTTTACCGCGTCAGTCAGTCTGTTAATTTGCCTTTGCGTCTCGGAGTTGATAATCAATTGCCTGTTGCTGGCATTGATTAACTGGGATTCGGACCACCTTATTTTTCGAAGTCGGAGGCATCTGGTGTACCTGCTATGACTTTTAACGCCGAGCCTAAAAAGTCTAGACTTCTAGCCATTCTATGGTGTATTTCAACAACGGACAATAAACTCTTGATGTGATCTATATCTGCATCTAACAATTTCCGCATATGGGATTGTGGAAATAGTTCTATTAACCTTTCTGTTTCATCTGCAATGGCACTAAATTCCGTTAAGTTACTTGAATGCCTCAAGTAATCCCTTTGTTCCCATACCAATACCTTTCCGTCTATTACCGGAATATAATTGGAATGTGAATAGTCGATAATCCGACTCTGTGCCAAACCTAACATTAACAAGACTGCAAATTGAATCCTGTAAAAGACAAATAAGGTTGGTGCGATTAATAAAATGAACTTAGCCGCTAACTCTTACCCTAACTGATTTCCCTGACTGCTACCTTAGGTTGTCTTATGGACCACCCTCCCTCTAATGAGGGCGAATATTTGTTTGAAAGGAGGGTAGCAAGCGAGGAAAAATCGCTTTTCCAATAACGGTTGCGAAAATAAAAAGTTAGAATTTGATTGTAAAAAAAAAACGGGGACAACAACCTACGTTGTTAACGGAGGTTGTCCTTATGAACAATTCTTTCTTAAATGAGAACTGTTGTTCCCAGATCTGACTCGATTTTCTTTTCAGTGTAGAGGGGCGATAACTTGTTTCCCAATCTGCGGTTTGACTTTACCAAAACCTTTTCTCCTACTTCAAAAACCCTGTTTTGTCTGGCTGCATTACATCTTGTAAGTACAGCTTGCTGTGCCTTTTCGATTTTTTCTTTAATTTTTTGCCTAAATTCGACAGGAGTGGCGTGTATGACGTCCAGCGGTTTCTGGTTCGTCACTGAGTGGATCGACCTGTTGTATTCCACTGTCGCTCTCATAATGAGTTCAACTGTATCGCTGGCTTTCTTATCCATTTTTAAGCTTCTAGCTATGTCCGTCAGGGTGCTATGAAATCTTTCTACCTGACCATTGGAAACACTATGCAACGGTGGCGCGTTAACGATGTCTATGTCATAGTTGTTTTTCAGAAGTGACACTATAGTTTCAGAATTGAACGCTGCTTCGTTATCGCAAAATATCGTTCTCGTTTTAGGGAACAGATTGATCAGCTGAATGATAGGCATTTTTAAATCAATTATTGTTCGTGATGGAATCTGCTGGACGACAGCGAATTTAGAAAATTTGTCTGCACAGGTAAGGAAGAACTTCTTATCAGTAGAAAAAATGTCCATATGTAACATTTCGCCTGCATATGAAGGTATTGGTGAGACTCCCAGTTTTTGTTTTTGAGGATGTCTATCATATTTTGTCTTTGTGCATACTTTGCAGTTTGTGACAACTTCATTTGCCAAATTATTCATTTTGGGAAAATAGTAATCGCGAAGGATTTTCTTAGTATTCTCCTGTGCGGCTCTGTGCGCCCGGTTATGTTATGTTGTGACGATTTCTATTTGCTCGTTTTTGTCAGTAATATCTGACACATAGTTTTTGCAGTGCCACAACTTAGTGGCTGGGAAGTTTAACACGAGTTCGTGTTGAAAGCAAGCGAGCGTTGGAAAATCGCAGTGAATCGCGTTGACTGCATCCGGGATGATGAGTG
Source organism: Scaptomyza hsui (assembly GCA_018152825.1). Lineage (NCBI taxonomy): Eukaryota > Metazoa > Arthropoda > Insecta > Diptera > Drosophilidae > Scaptomyza > Scaptomyza hsui. The sequence goes on along the minus strand of JAECXO010000050.1, from coordinate 290,543 downwards.
GCTTTATTATCTCAAATAGTGAAACTCTGTCCACGAAGCTAATGAGGTGGCGAATTTTTTGCCAAAAATTATAATTTTTCTTTGTAGTGGGAATCGTGCTTCTTCTAAGACAATTTGGTTTTTAAAGCAGTTTAACGGCTTGTCGGTTGTCTCTACAGTGTAGGTTAACGAAGTCTCACTGTGAATGGTTGCAGCATCCGATAAGGGATCGTCCTGCATTGCATTTACATTTTGTCTAGATAAGGCATCGGCCACAAAATTCTCTTTACCCGGTTTGTAGAACACCTTGGCGTTGTGTTCGTCAATGAATGCTTTCCATCTTTTGATTTTTGCATTCGTATTTCTGTCTGAGACAGCAAAAGTGAGGGGCTGATGGTCGGTGAATATATTTATTTCTCTCGTCCCATATAGATAATTTTGTAGCCTCCCTAAAGCCCATACTATGGCCAGCAACTCTCTTTCATTTGTAGCGTAATGAGATTCGCTATCTTTAAGTGCTCTGGAAATCATAGTTATTGGTCTACCATCTTGAGACAAAACGGCACCGATGCCATCCATGGAAGCGTCAGTAGTCAGATCAAATGCTTTTTTAAAGTCTGGGTGCATGAGGATTACATCTTCTGATGCCAAAATACTCCTCAGAGTATCGAACGCATTGCGTTGAGTTTCGTTAAAGTCAACTGGGACTTTTTTGGACACGTGTTTACTCACGGAGCCATTTTCACCTTTAAGAACGTTGGTCAGAGGCCTAGCTTTTGCTGCGAAATCTTTAATAAAACCTCTATAATAGTTGGCTAAACCAAGAAATGATCTCAGGCTGAACAAGTTTTTTGGCTCAGGGAATTCCTGCATGACTCTCACCTTTTCAGGGTCGGCTCTGGCCCCGTTTTTTGTTACCACGAATCCCAGAAACTCGACACTTTCTTTGAAAAACCTTGTCTTTTCTTGGGCAACACGCATGTTAGCATTGCACAGACACTCCAACACCGTGTTTATGTGCTGGACATGATCGGCTTCATTCGTGGAGAAAATTATGACATCGTCAACGTACACATAGCAAAACTTCCCTATGTGTTCTCTGAGGACATCGTCGATGGCCCTTTGAAAAATGCTTCCCGCATTCTTAAGGCCAAAAGGCAATCGGCAGAACTCATATTTTCCCCCATTAACCGAGAACGAGGTTTTTTCGCGATCATGTTCTGCTAAGTAGATTTGGTGGTAACCCGATTTTAAATCAAGGGTCGTGAAAAATTTTGCCTCTCCCAGATTTGCTAAAATCATAGGAATACTTGGCATTGGGTATCGATCGGCTACAGTTCTCTCATTGAGCTTCCTAAAGTCGATTACCAACCGTTTGTTCTTGTTGTCAAGACCTTTTTTGTCGACGACCCAAGAAGGGCTGTTGTACGGCGATTTGGATGGTCTAATTATACCATCTTTTAGCAATTGTTTGATTTCGTTGTTTACGAAATCTGAGACTCCCATAGGGTGCGGGTATTATTATTGGACGTAGATGTACTAAAAAAAGACAGTACATTCAAGTGGCCCAACGATACCAAGCACCGGCTTGTTAACGCGCGAACCCAAGCAAAAAGCAACCAACCTCCCGCCCAACCGACCGAGGGGCACACCGCATAGCGTACGGTTACGTAGATCGCGAAAACGTAGACAAATGACATAAGACTAACTTTTTAAGAGAACTACTAGAAGTGACACCGTTTATTAAGTGGGAAAACTCGTTATAGTTTGAACATAAAATCCGAAAAGGGTTATGAATAGCATAGTTAGATTGACAAGCTTGAAGAGCAATGGGTAGAAAATTCCTTGTCCTTCTGATCGGAACAGCAAAACTAATTTGGCTGATTAATTCGGAGGAATCAATTTCACCATTTATTAGTTTATGTAAAAATACTACACCTAGCATTGTTCTGCGATCAGAAAGAGAAGGAAGATTTATTAGTAAAAGTCTACTGTGGTAGGAAGGTAGGTTAATGTTAGTATCCCAGTTAAATCTCCTAAGGGCAAAGAGCAAGAATTGTTTTTGCACTGATTCTATTCTATCCTGGTGAATCCTGTATTTGGGATACCAGATACAAGATCCATATTCAAGAACAGGACGTACCAAAGACGTGTAAAGTGTTTTGGTTATGTAGGGATCGTCAAATTCTTTCGACCAGCGCTTAATGAACCCCAAGGTACTAGAGGCTCGATTTGCAACTGAAGAGATATGCTTGTGAAATTTAAGTTTCGGATCAAAAAGGATACCTAAGTCATCAACCCATTCAATGCCATCGAGTGGGCTTCCATCAAGAAAATATATATTTGAAAATGGAAGGCATCTATAAAAAGACATGAATTTACATTTGTTGCAATTAAGATTTAGTAAGTTAACACGACACCACTTTTGAAAATTATCTAAATCAGTTTGTAGTTTTTGAGCAGACAACAGAGCAGTACCCGACATGCATAATTTTACATCGTCAGCATTGGTCAATAACAGATGGAAGATCATTGATGAAAAGTGTAAATAATAAAGGTCCAAGGTGACTTCCTTGCGGAACACCGGAAGTGACATGAACCACCTTAGAGACAGCGTCATTAAAACTGACTCTCTGTGTTCTATGAGTTAAATATTCCCTTATCCACCGAATAAGATTGCTAGGAAAACCTAACAGTTGAAGTTTATGAAGTAAAAGGTAGCGATTAACCGAGTCAAATGCCTTGCTGAAATCAGTGTAAATAACATCCGTTTGCATTTTATTTTGAAAACCATTAACAACTAGTGAAGTAAATTCTAACAGGTTAGTGGTAGTAGATCTTTGTTTCATGAATCCATGCTGGCACGGTGAAATTAAAGATCTGCAAAAATGTTGTAATTGAGAAGTTATTAATTTCTCAAACATTTTTGGTATAGCAGACAATTTGAATATACCCCTATAATTTTGAACATTAGACTTGTCTCCTTTTTTATGGAGCGGAATAATAAATGATTCTTTCCAGATATTAGGAAATGAACATTTCTTAATAGACAAACTCAACAATTTATGCAAAGGCTTTAAGAGACCATCAGCACAGTACTTAAGCACACAGCTTGGTACGCCGTCAGGTCCCGGGGAAAATACAGGCTTACTACCCTGTAGATCACGAAGTAATGAACACTCCGTGATACTTGGTTCAAAAATGCAATTAGAGGCATCAACCTGATACGGGTAAGGCAGATCAACCTGATTATCAATTGAACTGTATGTTGTTTGAAAAAATTCGGCAAATAAATCGGCAATGGCCTGATCCGAATTGGCCGACTTGTTTTCAAAAGATAAATTAGATGGAAGTGTTGATGACTTTCGCTTCGCATTAACGAAGTCATAGAACCTCTTAGGATCTTGCTGAAACTGTAGTCTGCACCGACTTAGGTAATTTTTATAACATGAATTATTCATGACTGAAAAACTGGAACGCGCAATCAAGTATGATGAGTAATGAATAGAAGAGCCAGATTTTCTGAAACTCTTATAAAGCTTAGATTTTCGATTTTTAAGGGCAGTCAACTCTCGTGTAAACCACGCAGGTTTGTTTTTCCTACTTGGCCTACCAAAAGGGACACACTTATCGAATAAATTTTCTAAGGTGCAATAAAAAATACTGATTGCCGTATCCAAGTCCTCAGAACCATAGAGGGGCGACCAGTCAACCAATTCTAAGAGCCGGGTAAGTTTTACAAAATCGGTTTTCCGAAATTGACGTACCCGTCTTAATGGTTCACTACACTGGCGTACGGTACAGGCAGGCAAAGTGATCAACACCTCCAACGTCGGGTGGTATAAGTCTTCGGGAGTGGATATGGGAAGGGATCTTGACACAGATAGAGTAGATGGATCCGAAACAAATACCAAATCAAGCATTTTACCAAGAGAATTTGGAATGCCATTGATCTGACCCAACTACATTTCAAATAAACCAACCAGAAAATCAGTCTGCACCATGGGGGTCAACACGCTTGAGTCCGGACTTGAAATCCAAGTAGCATCAGCAATATTAAAATCGCCAAGAACTACAAAAATATCACGATCAGAAAGCATAGAAGATATGGAAAGTATTGCTGACATATGTTCATTATAAACAGAGCTGTCAGATAAAGGTGGTATTATTTCGGACAACTTTGAAGTAATTGAAGGTCAGCCTCATGAACTTTGACTGTTCCTTCTCTATCTCATTGCAGGTGTGGCAATACCACTTAAGACCAGAATCAGCTGCTAAGCTGTCCCTGATTTTGGCATTGAAACTAGCACATTTCATGTGAATCATGTTATCACACGCCCTACATAGGATAAAATCTTGGGTGGATTCACCAGAAATTTTACAGTTATTACTGCAGCAGACAAACATGTTAAAAGAAATATGTAAAATAATTAGAAAATTTTAATAATGTGCAAAATAATATGCTTGATCAAAAAAAAGTAGGGTACACGTGCAATGAGCGTAATATAACGGACACAAGAGAGAGAGAGAGCGCTTACGTTAGAGAACGTCAGAGCGTAGGCTAATAAAAACCGCAAGTGCGTGGTATAAGAGCGTGAGAGCAAGAGCGCGTAAATAGATATTTTATGTTAGTAGGCACAGAACAAGCGAAAGCAAAATATATGTATGTATGTATGTACGTGTGTTTAGGCACTGACTGCAAATTAAAACAATTTAATAAGGCAAAATCACAATATCCACGCGTAAATACATACAAATTACATTCACTATCACTGTTAGAATTGTTTAACACAATAATACCAATTAAAACACAGTTTAAACACTCACAAAGTTAGAAATTTACAGGCGCACACAGAAACACAACCGTCACCAAAGAAAGACAATGACTTTTTTATAACTTTGAATACACCGGCTCGTTGTCTATGGTTCGAATGGTGGCAATGACAGAAGTATTGAAGGGCAGTGCCTCGTTAGAGGTCGAAAATGCCCTTGCCCTCTTTAATATCATTGCCTTGAACTTTTTGCTAACATTGTTTGGTACTTTAATATCGTCTACATCTGTGAAATTTACGCTTTCACAGTTGTGATATTGTAGCTGCTCAGATTTGTTTTTATAACTGAGCGTACTCTCTTGCAAATTTAATGCTACTCCGGCTCGCGTTAGCAAGTCGAAGCCTATAATGGCATCAAATGAGGTGAGGGTGTTTAGCATAAAAAATGGGGATACTTGGCCAAATATGCTCATAAGACACTTTTGGTTTATTTTGCTCCAACCGTGTATCGAGCTTACGGTAAAGGGTTTTTCGACAGGAACTACGTTTTTTAGCTCCTTTATGGGCTTAACGTAGTTTTTTGCCGCCCCTGTGTCTATCAGTATTTTTATTGTTTTCCCACCCAACTGCCGCTTGATGAAGGGCAGCCGGGATCGTTCCCTAAAAATTAATTGCGTCATTGTCGTAGCTTGCCTCACTGTCATCTTCAATGTCAGCTACGGCTGCTTCTGCAGCATTTGCATAGCTGGGCTCTTGCTCTTCCTGGCTGTTTTGGATGACATTGTTCAAGCGCTGACGTCTTTGACCAGTAGCTCGTTCAGACGTGTTTGACCGTTTTTGTGCCTGTTCAACTCCTGCTTTGGGTTTCCCAAAATAAGTGCGTTGCTTGAATTTGGAAGAGGAATCGATTTCCATTGGTTCGGGCCTCTGACCTGACTCCTCCCTTTTATTTTTTTCTTGGGGACCATTGTCACTATTGGTCTGCTGTTTTTTGACATAATGTGGGTTCCTTTCTTGCCCACGCTCAGGTTTTCCAAATTTTCCCTGCCTTGGGCCCTGTGGGCGATTCCTATTTTCTTCCCTAACCTGCTCTCTCTCGGCCATAGCCTTGGCATATGTAGCCGAAAATACGCTTCGTTCTATGCTGGCTTCAGCTTCTCTGGCCAGTGCCAAAGCGGATGGTAGGTCTTTCGGCTGGGCTGGAAACACTGCCGCTTTGAGCGATTTCTTCATGCCCGAGATAAATGCGTGAAGAGCATCCGACCTAACCTCCTCATTGAGCAATGTGGCTTGCTCAGTTTCATGAGTCATTACAATTTTATTTGTGACCAGTGTTAACTTCCTCTCAACCTCATCATAATATTCCATAAGGCTTAAATCGCCCTGCCTAACCATCTCAAGTCCCTGCCTCAACAATCGTAAGGATGTCTCGTCAGCGTAGGAACAATCTAACCTGGCTATTATGGCGTTAAAGTTAAGAGCTGTATTATGCGAAACTAACACTGCTCTTGCTGCCCCTCTGATCTTGTTCCTAATTATTGTGACGGCTTGATAATGAGCGCAGCTGCCATCAAATGGTTTAAACAGCTCGTAAGCATCGCAGGCCGATTGCCTCCATGCCACATATTCATCAGAGCCGCCACCAAACTCGGGGACAGATTTTATAATGTCGCATTTGATTTCTGGTCGTACAGAAATTCGCTGATAACTTTGCACTTGTGGTGTTTCAATGCATAAGTTGTTTACTTTCGACGTCACAGCGTTTATTTGAGACTGCAGCTTCTCTTCCTGCTTAGCAATAGCTTGGGCAACAGCATTCTCAATTAAACCTTGTATGAGGGTTGGGTCCATGGTTGCTTGGTTGTGTGCTGGGCTAGCCTCGAGATTCTGAACTTGGATAAGACCGTGGTTTTGTGTCTGGCTAAAGTGAGACTGAGACGCGTCAGGGGTCTGCACTTGGCTAAAGCTGTGGTTTTGTTCTTGGCTAAAGTTTTGGTTCTGTTCGTGGCTAAAGTCGTGGTGGTTTCCTACTTGGCTAGAGTGTGTCTGACTATTGTTTTCCGTTTCCCAGTCTATGTCGCTATCACTCTCGCACTCCACCTTTATTTGTCTGTTTAAATCAAAGCGGCTCATATGCCTGCTATTATTATTGTTTAATTCACTAATTGTACTCTTTGCATGAGCATGAAACACATTTATTAGACTCAATTTGAATTTAAGTGTATCGTTTTTAATTACACTTATTAGCTTCTTTTTTTTTATATGATTTGAGAACTGATTTTGAATAAACTTACATGGTTTTACAAAATGGTTCAGAACGTTGTTTGTTATCTTCAGGCGTGAATCCTAAATAGTTGGCCGCCAATTAAGAAGATGTAGCTGTGCGGTCCCACGTAGCGACTGTAAAGTCTGTTCCTGGTTTGCCGACGCTGCGTCCTCGTGATTAGTTTCTTTAGTTAATAGGCTGCGGAGGTAACTTGCCCCCTATCGCTAGTCTCGGACTAGGCGATAATGATACAACAAAGATTTCGACTTAATGCCGGAGCAATGATTTATTTGCGACTTATGTCTTGCGCGTTTCTTCAGAACTAAAACTCTAAATACATAAGAGGCATACAACTAAACGTAAAGGAGGAAAACAAAAGCTACAAAGTTGCAGTCGGCGAGCCGACTCAGCATAAGCGCTAGCATAGTCACTTGCGACATACTCAAGTGTCATGTTGCGCTGCTGACCAAGCAGTCAGGCTGCTGAACTTCTGTGTCAGCGGAATGCGTTTGGAGCGAATGGTATTCTTATACATTGTAACCCTTATGTGTTAACTTATACGCAAATAAATAATTTCGATAAACATACAAACATACATACATATAGGGATGGCAAGATTAATCGAATGAAAGGAAATAATCGATTAATTTTGGCCAAGAAACGATTAAATTATATGATTTTTTTATTTTGTATTAATTGATTATTAATCGAGTAATGAGTAAATAATCGCAATTTTTTTTTTTTTTAATAATTATACTTTTTAGCAAAATTTTTTGCAAACTAAGATTGTATTAGGCTCTGAAATTATTATTTGTTTGTTGGCAACTCTATTATTTGATAGTTATTTACACCACTGTCTCATACTGCCTACCATTTGTACCGCCATACCACCATACCATACACATACCATACACCTAAACAGCATACCAACCTTAAGCAATATGTAACACGGTCACTCTGTAAATGTTAAAAGCGACGCGGAAGAAGCGCGCTATTTCACAAAGAGTGAAAAAGTGAATAAACCGAACGAGTTTTCTATTACAAAATGGCACCTAACAAGAGTGAAGTGTGGAAATATTTTTCCAAAGTGGATAAAACCAGTTTGGTAAAATGCCAATTGTGTGGAAAGAATTTAAAATTTTCCAATAACACAACAAATATGCTTCAGCATATTAAATTGAAACATCGGAAAGAAGCTGATGATCTTGTAAGTCGCAAACATTTGATCACCATTTTGAACGCCTCATAAAATAAATTTAAATATATTTCAGCAGAAAAAATCTAAATCCAAAGAAGATTTTATTAATCTAATGGATGAAGAAATCAGCACTCAATCCACTGACAACAGCAATCAATCCACTGACAACAGCATAATGAATAGTATGTTCAACAAAAAAGCCAGCAGCAACAACAATAACAAAGGCAGCAGCGGCAGCAGTTTTTCCAGCAACAACAACGACAACGAACCTAGTTGCAGTAGTAACAATCGTCAACCTCTCATATTGAATTCTTTCAATAAAATTAAAAGCTTTGCAACAGGAGGGTCAAAAAAAGAAAAGCTTACCAATGACATCTTCGGCATGATAGTCAAAGACAATTTGCCTTTTGATTTTGTTGAAGGTAAGTAATAATGGAATTGTTATTAATGCAGTGATGGGCGCGTCGCGACGTTAGGCAGCGCGCTGCCGAATGTGCATAGGCCCTCTGCCGCGGCCGATTGCACAACATCACACGTACGCTATAAACATTGAAAACATTGTGCTTGTATGCGTGTGAAAACTGTGCCGATATGTGTGCATGCCCATCACTGCTTTAATGTCACTGAAGAAGTAGACTTTTAAAGTGGCACTTTGACTGCTCTTAAGTGACTCATTTGTAAATGTACTTATTTTTAAACTATTTCAACAGGTAAAGGATTTTTGGACTTTATGAAAAACCATTTTCCTTTGTTTAAAGTTCCATCAAGAAACACACTCAAAGCGCTCATAGATTCTTTATATGCGACTGAAAAAGAAAAATGTTTGGAGATATTTCGTAAATCAACATGTTTATGTATACAACAGACGCTTGGACAGACACTGCAATGAACAGCATGCTTGGAATTACCGTTCATGGCGTATATAAAAATGAACAAATGAATATAGCCATCGGAGTTTTTCTTTTAACAGAAGCACATACAGCTGGACATATATCTGATGTTTTAATAGCTGCTTTAAGCGATTTTTCGATAGACGAAAAACATATTATTGCTGTTGCGACAGACAATGCAGCGAATGTGGTTAAAGCTATACATAACACCTTCGGCAAAAAGCGGCACATTCCTTGCTTCGCTCACACTTTGAGTCTGGTGTGTGAGAATTCTTTGAATATAACAGAAATTACCGCAATTATTTCGAAATGTCGAGAAATAGTGAAATGGTTCAAGCGCAGCGTAAAAGCAAGTGACCAGCTTCGAGAGGTTCAATCAAACGCTGGAGTGAGCTTCATAAAACTTGTTTCGTTCTTTTTCATTTGCCCATTCTTTTGCATTTGCCCATTCTCGATGTGTATACACACAGCATTGTACATACGAAACGGGTATATTGGTTTTGGGGAATGTATGTAACATGTAAAAGGAATTATTTCCGACCAAAATATAGATATATATTATTGATCTGCATCATAAGGCGACTCGATTTGGCCATGTCGATTGGCATAGCATTTTGGGTATCCTAGCGAGCTTATCAAGTGCTTAGAGAAAACAAAATTACGAAAATCTCGGAGAAGTTTGTCCAGGCAAAATTGAAGCAAATGACACGTATACTAATACTTATGTATTTTTTACCGCAACTTTCCGCCGGCGCGCGTTAATCGGCATATTCCTTTTTGTATTTATACATATATTTATGCAATACATAGACACTTGCATATTCAAGGGCATAGAGGAAGAACAAAGTTAAAAAAATCTCGGCGAAGCTAGCGAAGGCAAAAACCACAACCACTAACAAATCCAAAATTTTTATGCATATTTTTGGGGAACGTTAATATCTATCTTAACACAAAATTTGGTGGCTCTAGCCCAAAAATTGTGAAAACTATAGTCGTTTCCAATTTCATGGAGAAGGGGGGATGGGGGCGGAATCAGGGGGCGTGGCATCCACGATTTTGATGCATTTTTTTGGGGAACGTCAATATATATCTTGACACAAAATTTGGTGGCTCTAGCCCAAAATATGTGAAAAACTATAGGCGTTTCCATTTTCAGGGAGAAGGGGGGATGGGGGCAGAATCAGGGGGCGTGGCATCCAAAAATTTGATGCACTTTTTTTAGGGACGTGACTAGCCATCTGCGTGCAAAATTTGGTAACTCTAGCTGTAAGAATGTGAGAAATATTTGGTTTTATCGGTTTTCAGTTATCGAATTTATCGATTTTCCAGCCTCCTAGTAGGCGTGGCAACCCAATCTTGACACTTTATCTGTCGCGCCTATAGACAAACATAATTGCAAAGTTTCAAGTCTCTAGCTTTACGGGTGTCGAAATAAGTTGCGTTCATACAGACGGACGGACGGACAGACGGACAGACACCATGACGGACATTGCACAAAACCAATATACTATGAGACCTTCGGTATCAAAGTATAAAAAAAAAACAATAAAACGAACATATCTGCGTCTTAGATACACATCTGCAAAATAACAATTGTTGCGGAAGGTCAGTGAATGCCAGCAGCAACAACTATAACAAAGGCAGCAGCGGCAGCAGTTTTTCCAGCAACAACAACGACAACGAACCTAGTTGCAGTAGTAACAATCGTCAACCTCTCATATTGAATTCTTTCAATAAAATTCAAAACACGTACGCTATAAACATTGAAAACATTGTGCTTGTATGCGTGTGAAAACTGTGCCGATATGTGTGCATGCCCATCACTGCTTTAATGTCACTGAAGAAGTAGACTTTTAAAGTGGCACTTTGACTGCTCTTAAGTGACTCATTTGTAAATGTACTTATTTTTAAACTATTTCAACAGGTAAAGGATTTTTGGACTTTATGAAAAACCATTTTCCTTTGTTTAAAGTTCCATCAAGAAACACACTCAAAGCGCTCATAGATTCTTTATATGCGACTGAAAAAGAAAAATGTTTGGAGATATTTCGTATATCAACATGTTTATGTATTATAACAGACGCTTGAACAGACACTGCAATGAAGAGCATGCTTGGAATTACCGTTCATGGCGTATATAAAAATGAAAAAATGAATATAGCCATCGGAGTTTTTCCTTTAACAGAAGCGCATACAGCTGGACATATATCTGATGTCTTAATAGCTGCTTTAAGCGATTTTTCGATAGATGAAAAACATATTATTGCTGTTGCGACAGACAATGCAGCGAATGTGGTTAAAGCTATACATAACACCTTCGGCAAAAAGCGGCACATTCGAGAGGTTCAATCAAACGCTGGAGTGAGTGAGGGCAAAATGCTGAAATGTGTTCTTGATGTTAAAACTAGGTGGAACTCCACGTACTATATGCTCGAACGCTTCATAAAACTTGTTTCATATATAAGTTCTATTCTTTTTGAATTTAATGACTCTCCGCCAATGCGGTGATACCGCAAGATAAAAATGCAATTCTTGAAATGTTAAACATTTTACGTCCATTAGAAGCAATGACAGTCCAAATAAGTGGTGAAAAGTGTGCATCTCTCAGCCAAGTAATCCCGCTTGTGCATTGTGGCCGTCAACAATTGGTGAATACAATCATCATTCATCTTGCCGCCGTAAAACTAAGAAGTACGATTTTAAATGAGTTTGATCGTAGGTTTGGATCTACGGAGCACATGTTTCTTCTGGCAGCGCCGACTCTATTAGACCCCAGATTCAAAAAAATTCATTTCAGTGACCCTTTAGCGCTTGCTGCAGTTATGAAGCATTTGCGAACTGAAATGAAAAACATTGAAGACAGTATTGAAAGCAGTAGCGAGACCTCAGTGGGATCAATTGAAGAAGATTTTGACCTCTGGGCTACGCATAAGTCTTTAATTCATAAAAGAAGGAAGAAAAATGATGACATGCCACAAGATGAATTTCTTTCTAAATGCTCATAATCTGGAACTAAAGCGCAATGTCATTGATGCTTAAGACGAAATGAGATCCGTCCACCCAAAGCTTTACACTCTTGCCAACAAATATTGCCATTTAATGGGAACATCAGTACCCGCGGAGAGACTGTTTTCGAAAGCAGGTGCAACAGCTACTCTTAAAAGAAACAGATTAGCCACAAAACGTTTGGGAAAACTTTTATTCCTGCAGTCATGGTTAAATCACTGATTTGTGTATTAAATTTTTTTGTATTTAATTTCATTTTGTATTAAATTTCTTTTTTCACATCAAAATAATTAAATTTTTAATTTGAAAATCACATTTAATTTTTGTAAAATGTTGATTTTAGTGTACTCTATTATTTGAAAATTAAATAAATATATGTAAAACATAAACAAATATGAAAAAAAAATTAATCGAGTAATTACTTGCTCAAATTGCGATTAATTGCAATTATTTTTTTTTCTTGCGATTAATCATTTGATAGATTAATCGATTATTTCAAAAATTTTGCCATCCCTACATACATACATACGTATATTCGTGTACTAACTTTTACTTAAATTTAAATTAACAAAAAGGCAACATATATTTGATAATTAATAAATAAAAACGCAAAATATATGTTTAAAAATTAAAGTACAAACGGTGGTCTATTTATTGCATTTTATACCGTTCGTGTGTTTGTGAAGTTGCAAAGTGTCGCAGTTTCTTTCGGTTGTCGCTCTCTCTCAACTTAACCGCTACGTACAAATATACGTACACACATACAGACATATGCTTGCACTTGCACATGCACACAACGCTTGTTAAAGTTCTTTGGGCATTAACATCTGATTGTTCGTGCGTTCGTTAACCTTTCTTCGCTTTGTGCTTGCATCGGTTCAATACATTAGTTTGTGTGTGCGTGCGCTCGCGCCAAATTTTCTCGCTTGTTCTTTGTTAATACATTCGTTTTTGTGCTTGCGCTCGCGCCAAATTCTCTCTCTCTTGCTCTTTTAAGCCCCCGCACCCTGTATTCTACAGCTGTTGCCCACAAAGTGGCTGCAGCAAACGTTTGATGTTTGACTGGCTCATTTTCGGTCGCTTAGACCTTTTTTCGTTTCTTTGTTCACATATTGCGCAGAGTGCGTGAGTATGTTTAGTAGCGTTTCGTTACATAGTTGCGTGTGCGAGGGTAGCTCACAAAGTTAATTGAACTTTTCTGTGCGTGTTTAAAAGTAGTTTTTTCGTCAGCTTAATTATGTCTGAGTCCGAAAAGCCAACAGCAGCTAAGTTAGCCAAGCTGGCATTATGTCAACAAAAATTTGACAAGGTCAGTGCTGATATTGCTCGCATGCAAACAGCCTTTAAGCTTAAACAAATGTCATCTGACAAAACAGAATTAACTTGTCGCCTAGAACTTGTAAAGGGGTATATCGAAAAGGCTATGAATATACAGGCAGAGTTGGACCTTTTGAGTCCAAGCAATGAAAGTAGAGGGCCGTTAGAGGATTTAAGTGTCGTAACCAATGCATTGTTTATGAATGACACACATATGCAAAATGACTGCTCAATGAAATCGAGCCAGCGATCTCAGTTGCCGAAAATGCGATTGCCGAAATTTAGTGGCAAACATTCGGAGTATACAAATTTTATGTGCTTTTTCCAAAGTCTTGTTGATGACGATGCTTCTTTGACAAACGTAGAAAAATGTAATCATTTAGTATAGTGTTTATCAGCGATGCAATGATTATTCATATGGTCATGGCAAAGGTAGACGATATGACCAATTCTCGTTTTGAGGAGCAGCTTGATTACGATAAGCTGCCATCTTGGGAAGATTGTGCTAAACAGCTGAATAGGAGGTACCAGTACTTGGCAGCAGAAGAGTCAACTCGTGACAAATCAAGAGTGCGTACTGAGGTGAGAAAACCTCTACATAAATCTTCTTTTGCCTGTGCTAATCCAGGGCATAAGTCGTCGTCTGCACGTAACTGCCGACATTTCAAAAACATAATGGACAGATGGACAGACATATCAACACACACATCTATACCAAAACAAAAATTCAAGGAAATCCTAGACTTTGTACTAATTGAAAACAATTATTTTAAATGCGATAACGTGACATACAACCAGGTGTTCGGAATGCCAATGGGAAACCCGCTATCATCAACAATCGCAAATATCGTTTTAGACAAAATCTTAGACGATGCTATTGAAGAACTTAAACAACATAAAATAACAATTAAACACATCTCAAAATACGTTGATGATATTTTTCTAATTATAAAAAAGAAAGAAGCACAAATCATACTAGAAACGTTCAACAAACAACACAAAAGGATACAATTTACAATAGAAACAGAAACGAACAACAAAATTGCCTACCTAGATATGGAAATAGAGCGAAGGGAAAACAGACTTACATTTGACTGGTACACCAAAGGAACAGCATCAGGAAGAATAATGAACTATGACTTAAATCAACCGATGACACAGAAAATAAACACAATCAAAAACATTATTAGAAATACCTACACACTATGCAACAAGACACAGCGACCAAAAAACTACGTAAAATTAAAAGCGATGCTCATTAAAAACAACTATCTGGTACACCTAATAGAAAAACTAATAAATGACGTCACAGCTAAACCTGATAACACAAAAAGTTGAAGATTACAAACATCAACAATAAGCCAAGGTACGATAAACAAACAAAACATCAGCATCCCGTACATAGAAAACATAACGAACAGAGCTACGCTAGCAAAGTTCATACCAAAAGACAGCACAGAGCGCATAACATATGCTTACAAAGCTCACAAATCAACTCGAAATTTGTTTACGAACACGAAAGACAAAATTGATAGAGACAAGCAAAACAATGTAATCTTCGAAATTAAGTGCAACGGAAAAGAGGGAGAGAAGTGCAATAAAGTTTACATTGGAACAAACAAAAGATCGCTCGCAACACGAATAACAGAACATAAAGGAGACGCCAAGAACAAAAAGACAACAACAGCGCTGGCTCAACATTTGAGTGAGAATGACCACACAGCTGACTTTGTTGATGTCAAAGTGGTGGACATAGAGAGAAGAGAGCGCACGCGACTAACGTTAGAGAGCTTGCGAATACAGCAAAGAGCGGACGCAGCACTGAACCACAAAGAAGACATTGACCAGACAAATAACATTTATGCAGCTGCAATAGGCAAACCAAGCTGCAGCGGACAACACAGAAAATAAAACACAATGACTAAAATGACTATTGAAACGGAGACAGAGGCAATATTAGGATTAGAATGACGACACTGAAATATGAGAAAACAACAATAAATGTATGTACCATTTGTAATATTTACTAAGTGTTTTCTGTATTTATGTGAAAAAATGTAACCTCTCCTATTATTCTTTTAAGGTAAAATCAGACTCCTTGAAGAAGGCGACAAAGTCGTCGAAACGCGTAGGAGGAAAATTATATTTAAAATGTTTTTTAAATAAAATTTGCCAGCAGACCGCCTTCGTGAAGGTCGGCCATTCAGAGTATCTGCCGTATATTTCTGTGGGCCTTTCTATGTATGTTACAGAATTAGAGGTAGACCACCCGTTAAAATGTATGTTGCCGTTTTTGGTTGTTTCGCCTCAAAGGCAGTCCATTTAGAGCTTGTCTCGGATCTGTCCACTGACGCATTTTTGAATGTTTTTAAAAGGTTCGTTGAACGACGAAGGCTGCCGGAGACGATATATAGCGACAGTAAAAGCTGCCAAACACAGGCTGGTGCGAGGGTCAGGCGACGCCAATCTCACGCCGGACGAGTTGAGCACGCATCTGGTGGACGTCGAATCGTTGCTCCAGGCCCCTCGTGGCGGACACCAGCGCTCCGAACGACGGAGAGGCCATCACGCCAGGGCATCTGCTCATCGGCCAGCCTTTGCTGGGGCTGCCGCACGGATCCACGCCCGAAGAGCCAAACAACAAGCTCGCACCCGCATATTTGGAGCGGTGTTGACAGTTGTTGGTGCTCAAACTGCACTTCTGGCGCAACTGGTCCAAGGACTACCTGCTCAGTCTGCAGCAGCGGGCCCAGTGCAGCAGAGGCGAGGCCAATCTGGTCGAAGAGGGCGGTCGTCGTGGTGCAAGACGACAACAATCAGCAATCTGCCGATGGAAATTTGCATTGCGAGAGGCCGACTGTGGTTCACGCTTATCACATTATGCTAAGCTAGTTTTAATGGTCGTTTATAGCTGAAAGCCATCACATTATATCGCTCCTTGAATATCGAAAAAACCGCGTCTTCAATTTAAAAACTTTTAAATCTATGAACTACTAGATTTTTCAACATTCTAAACAAGAACAGACAGCCGCAACCACTCATCAAAGTTGAACTTGAGCCTGAGACTCAGATAACTAAAAACTATGAGGCGCGTCCCCTCTGCAACGGCCCGGTGCAATGCATGAACTGTCAAGAAAGCGGCCACATAAGGACTTACTGCACACTGCGCCCGGTATGTGTAGATTGCGGCGATCTTCATGACTAGTCGTGCTGCCCAGCAAGCAAAGGAGACTCTAGCAAAAAAAAGTGCGGCAACTACGGCGGCAATCACACTGCTGACTACAGAGGCTGCCCAATCTACAAAAAACTTAAGTATCGCATCCACCAGCGCGTGAACACAGTACGCACGCAAAGCGCACAGCCTAACTAAATTCTATCGAAAATCAACCCAGACGTCTTCTTCTCGACTGCAGCCAGATCCTCCATTGGTCCCGTATCCGCAACGAAAAACGCGACTTTTGCAATCGCCTTAAGATCAGGCCAGGTGCCTCCTGCCTCTAATGCACCGTACACACAAGCAAAGCATGTGGATCAAAATACGGCACAAGACAACAATCCACAAAGCTTGACAGAGTTTATGTCATTTATGCGCACAACTATGCAAGACTTAATGCGAAATCAAAGTCTTTTGGTACAAAAGCTTGTATCACAACATTCAAAATAATCAATGGCTTCGTTACGTATATCTACGTGGAATGCTAACGGCGTTTCACAGCATAAGCTTGATTTAGCTCAATTCATACTCGACAAGCACATCGAAGTTATGCTACTCCGAAACACACCTTACAAACAAATATAATTTTACAATAAACGGATACACATTCTACGGAACCAATCATCCCGATGGTAAGGCACACGGCGGGACTGGTATTTTGATTAGAAGCCGGCTGAAGCACCACTACCACAAAGTGTTCTCCAAAAACTATCTACAGGCCACATCTTTAAAAATACACCTTGATACTGGTAACAAAATTGCACTAGCTGCCGTCTACGCCCCCCTTGATTCACCATATCTGAAGACCAATTTATGGAATTTTTCAACTCATTAGGAGAACACTTTATAGCAGCAGGAGACTATAATGGCAAGCACACACACTGGGGATCTCGCCTGGTGAATCCAAAGGGAAAGCAGCTGTACAACGCACTTGTAAAAGTAAACAACAGGCTCGGCCACGTCTCTCCTGGCACACCAACTTACTGGCCCATAGACCCCAAGAAACTACCCTACTTGATTGATTTTGCAGTTACCAAAAATATTCCCCGCAGCCTGATAAGCGCCGAAAGCCTCACGGATCTTTCATCTGACCACTCGCCTATTCTTATACTATTACTACGGCACCCAGAGTTTGTAAATCACCCCTCACAAAAAACTAACTGGCTCAAATACAAAAAATATACAAGTTCACACATTGAACTAAATCCGCATCTGAATGTGGAAGCTGACATCGAATCTATGGCAAACAAACTTGAGTCAGTCTCGTCAAAGCAGCTCGCATCTCAACACCAACACCAGTAAATGCAGTACGCGTACAAATGACAACAAATCCTCAAATTGAACAGCTCGTTCATGAAAAGCGGCGCCTCAGACGACACTGGCAATCCCACAGATCGCCGTCAGCAAAGCAAAATCTAAGAAGAGCCACACGTAAACTCACCAAAGCGTTAAAGCGAGAAGAAGAATATGCCCGAGTAACTATCAACATCTGGCACTAAAAAGTTTTTGTGGAAAGCTCACCCAACTCTAAGTCCACCGACAGAAACAGTGATGCCTTTAAGAAACCATGCATGCGGCTGGGCCCGGAGCGATGAAGACAGAGCCAACACTTTTGCGGATCAACTGCAGAAAGTTTTCCAACCTAATCCTGCTACAAACGCGTTCGCTTTCCCGACCCTTATAAACGACTCTCGGCTTCAACATGAGCCAATTGTATTCTGCCCGAATGAAGTCGCAAGAATTATCAACCAGCATCTAAGCCCAAAAAATTCCCCGGGTGGGGACTTAATAATCCCAAAGATGATTATTGAGCTTCCCTATTGTGCAATTCCCTCGTCGTATGGACTTATAAGCCTTTTATCATGTCCATCAAAACTCTTTGAAAAATTTTTGCTGACTCGGATTAATCAATTCCTGAATCTCCAGGACATAATCTCATCACATCAATTCGGCTTTCGTGAAAAACACGGAGCTATTGAGCAGGTCAACCGTAGACATCAGAAATACGAGGCGCGTTCGAAAACCGAGAATACTGTACTGCAATATTTTTGGATGTGTCTCAGGCGTTCGACAGAGCCTGGTTGGAAGGGCTGATGTATAAGATAAAATCAATACACTCGTACCTATACGACAGGAAGTTTGCAGTGAGATGCTACTTTGCAATATCCGTCGAACACCGTATTGAAACTGGAGTTCCTCAGGGCAGCGTACTTGGGCCGACACTATACGTTCTCTACACATCGGACATCCCTACATGCAGAGGTCTAATATCATCAACCTTTGCTGACGATACAGCTATTCTCAGCCGCTCCAGATGCCCACTGCAAGCAGCAACACAACTTTCTCGTCACATCGTAAACGTAGAAAACTGGCTATCCGACTGGCGAATTAAGGTAAACGAACAAAAATGTAAACATGTAACTCACCCTAAACAGGCAAGATTGTCAACCACTCACGCTTAACAACACCCCACTCCCGAAAGCAAACGAAGTAACGTACCTGGGAGTACACTTGGACAGAAGACTTACATGGCGCAGGCACATTGAAGCTAAGAGAACACAGCTTAAACTCAAAGCCAATAGCCTCCATTGGCTTATCAACGCTCGTTCTCCGGTATGTCTGGACTACAAGGTTCAGCTTTACAACTCCGTTCTGAAACCAATGTGGACCTATGGCTGCCAGCTATGGGGTAACGCGTGCAGCAGTAGCATCGACATCGTCCAAAGAGCCCAGTCGAAGATCCTGAGAACTATCACCGGTGCACCGTGGTATGTTCGCAACGAAAAAATACAAAGGACTTAAACGTACCACCGGTCAGGAAGTCATAGCGGACCACCAGGAAAGGTACTTGAGCAAGCTCTCATCGCACCCAAACAATCCGCTTACATCGTAATGATCTTCCTACCCAGCGATGAGTTGAGTAACGCGATTCCAGCCTATCAGTTCAAAAAGTAACTATTAGATAATTAATAATTATAAAATTTGCAACATTTTTGTCATTTCCTTGTTCTTTTTAACTAAAGCTTAGTACGCAGGAGCTAGAAATATTTCTAGCTGTGTCAAACTCCATATAAAAAAAACGCTAGAAATAATTTCTAGACATAATTTCTAGAGACGTTTCTAATGAGTATACGCAGCAGCTAGAAATGTATACTAAAAAAATGTTGAGAGTTGCCACATCGATTACATTGAAGTGGATCGTGTGGATTGCAATTTTATTAGAGCTGCATGGGAATCAATTGGCGTGCAGATGGAGAAAAGCGGTGAGTACTTATCTGGTTGTTATTTTCATAAATAATACAAATAGCTTATTTGCTAACTAGCGGAGGACTGCAAGAATGCATGGGTTTCCATGAAAGAAAGCCTAAAATACCAAAGTGCCAAGGCCAAGAAAAGTGGCAGTGCTGGAGGCGTTGTGATGGACTCACAAAAAGTTAAAGAATCAATAAATTGGCAGTACGGTGATTTAATGGCGTTCGTTCCAAATATATCTACGGCAAGGCGGTACGTTGCGTGTAAATAACTTTAATTCTTGTTCTAAGTTTTGCATTGTTACAGCACGATTAACATGGGCATTTTTGAAGGCCCTTCCTGCAGCTCCAGTGACATTTCAACTGGACCCCCTACACCAAATGTAGATGACATGTTAGGGAGGAGCCGCCGTCAGCAACTTCGTCATTTAATTTTGAGTCTCTCGTTGACGTGACCTTTGATTCACAAATTATTTCGCCCACCCCACCTACATATGATTATGTAAGTATTAAATGTACTTATTTATAGATTAAATTTACTTTAAATATTTTATCATAGCAACCGCACCCGGCCAAAAAACGTAAGGTCGAGAAGGTGATCAGCCTCGAGGAGCAGATAGTGGACATATTGCGATGCCACTTGGAGGATAGTCAGAAGGAAAAAGAAGAAAACCCGGAGAGGAAGAAGGAGGAGGAAAGAAAGAGGGAGAAAGAAAGGGAGGAAACTCGACCCATTTTTAGTTACTGGGCCACTTTATTTGCTCAGTTGTCACCAGTACAATCAATTGAGGCGGAAAGGGAGATGAGCGAAATACTGTATAAAAAAATTAATGAAAACAACAAAAGCGGCAAATTAAGTTATTATAGTTATCCATTATTATTGCTTAAATTATACAACTCCAGCAAGCTCATCCTGAAATTCCAAGGAACCTTCCTCAGAATTTACATAAATTTTAATATTGTTACGTATAAACTTCGGATATTCTTCTATACGTCCGCGGAAAACATCATGCATTGGCTCTGAAACGATCGGCGGTAAATCGTTAATATCACCGTAGTCTACAGGGCCAGTACGCATTATGTAGTTGTGCAAACCACAACAAGCTGCCACAATTTGTTGCGCTCTTTTTGGGTGACACAATAGTGTTCGTTGCGTTGCCACCCACCGCTTGGTCAAAATTCCAAACGTATTTTCAATACATCGGCGGGCTCGACTTAGCCTGTAGTTGAAAATGCGTTCGTCTCTCTGCAACTGCCGGGAGCCTTATGGTTTCATTATGCGCTTGGCACTTGGAAACGCATCATCCGCCTCTAAAAAGTATGGAGTGCGCACTCCATTTACCAAGCTGTCTCCTGGAAAATTGATTTGCTCTGATAACAAAGCTTTTCCCATTGTGCTGTCAGAGAACGCGTTCATATCTCCCTCGCTTCCATATGCACCAACATCAATGTATGTGAATTTATAAGAAGCATCGCAGATGCCCATCAGTATTATTGAGTGAAAGCCCTTTAATAACATATAAAGTTAAATGTAATTGTTGCATTTTTAATGCAAATATGTAATTGACCTACCTTGTAGTTGTAAAAAGCACTGCCACTTTTATGTGGTGCCTGTATAGCCACATGCTTGCCGTCAATAGCACCAATACAATTGGGAAAGTTCCATCGCTCCATATACGCTTGTGCCCATTGTGACATGGACTCCTTATTCCATATCGGAAATTCCGTCCTCAGCACATTGCACAGTGCGCTGCATACCGATGCAATTGTGGTTCCCAAATGTTGTTTGCTGATCCTGTATGTTGATCCTATATGGCGTTGCAAATCACCTGATGCTAAATATCTTATATATAATAAAGTTATGCATTGTTAGTAGAGATATATATATGTATTTATGTAAAAAAAAAAGTAAATAGCATACTCAAGAACAATGGCAAACTTCGCTTTAAGGGGTATAGCGTCCGGCCGTGTGTTCCTTTTAGCGACCAGATGAGGCTCCACCTGAGCAAACAAGAGCTCGAATTGCCTTTCCGTCATATGGAAGTTTTTGTAAAACATACTTGGTACTTGCACCATGTTCTGAAACTTTAAAATATATATATGTATGTGCTTGTGTTTATATATTTATGATAATTTTATACTTACATCTCTGCTAAAGCGTCCCTTATCATTTCTTTCTTGTAAATAGCGATTGGCCCAACACAGCCGCTTTCGCTTCTTATTTTTGTTTTTTATAATAAAAAATGCAGCCTCTGCCGCTAAAAACATAATATCATCACTCATTTTTTTCACAATTCAATTAAAAGTGTACGCAATTAAATGTAAACACAAGTGTGCCCGTATTACTCTTTTACCTTTTCGTTTTTTCCATTTTTTTTTCCTTTTTGGGAATTTTTCGGTATTTTTAACGGGCACACAGGTACTTACGATACACACTAGATATAATGTGTAAATTTCTAGCAGAAATATTTCTAGCTCCTGCGTACTAAGCTTAAAACTGAACTGCTGCAAGTCATTTTAATACATGGGCTCAGGGTATCTTTTAGTCGGGATTTCTCGACTTAAGCTCTCTTACTTGTATTCAGATTCGCTTATTCTCGTGTTGTGATGACAGTCGGCATAGGTACACCTGCATCATGAATACATTCATAGAATTGATCGAATCTGCATGTCTGCGTCATACGTGTGAGTCGTGCTCTTGGTCCAAAACACGCGCGCTTTTGTTTTGTTTTTGTAATCTCGCTTGCGATCAAACCCTCAGCTTGTGCGACAATCAGGCGCCAGTAGGTTAATGAGTCAAAGTGAACTCGCTCCAGGACATAGGCGTATGGGAGGTCCTAGAAGGAGTTGTCCAAAATGAAAATCCTTTCTTAATGCTCACTTACTATCCGCATGGAATATTTTGTGAAAATTTCAGCCTTCTAGCTCTTTTCGTTTAGGCTGTGGGAATGTCGACAATCAGGACAAACTCTTTAATATATATAGATGAAATATTTAAATCAAAGTTTTTACTGTCTTAATGATACACATTTTACTAACAGTTTCCGAAATATTCAGAAAAAATAATGAAAGCCTTGGCATTGCGATGTAATTTCCAGTGAGCCCATGTTTTTCCCGTTGACAGCATATCTCCTAGCAGGATCATCTGACGTTAAAAACCAAGTATACGATTTTTAGCAAAGACCTTAAGCTAGGGCTTTGACGAAGGAAAATACAATAAGTTGATATTTGTCCAAAATTTTGCACTTAAAAAAAAAGGAGTAGTTGCAACAAAAAAAAATCCTTCGTCCAATTCCTGTAAAAAAGCATATCGAAGACGTGTGGAAAATTTCATCAAGATCGGTTGAGCGGCTATCGTGATAACTTGTCAACCGCATTTAGAAACACTGTTTTCAGAAAAACGCGTTTAAAGATTTGGTGCTGAGGCCAGCTACCCTGAGGCGCTCAACTTATTTTAAATATTGTATATCTCCGAAACAATATTTCTAAAATAGTGTCGAATTTAATAACATAATTTTAAAAAAATCGATTTTATAAATCCGTGAAACCCATGTAGCCTCTTAGATCATTTCGTTCATAAACAGGAAGTGAAACAGATAAAGAAAATGCTAGACCAAAATACTATCCAAACCAGCTACTCCTTTTGAGCGCCCAGCTTAGATAGTACCAAAAATAATCAAATCAAGACCAAAACAAAAAATTTAGATTAGTAATAGATTGCAGAAAACTCAATGAAAAGACCATATAAGACCGCAACCCCATTTCCAACATTAACGATATTTTAGATAAGCTGGGAAACTCCAAATATTTTTAAACCATTGCCCAGGCCAGTGGGTTTTTACCAGATAAAAATGAATTTTAAAGACAGGCAGAAAACAGTTTTTACTATTGCAAGTGGTCTTTTTAAATTTATTCATATGCCTTTCGGCCTAAAAAATCGCCCCAGCCACATTCAAAAGAGTCATGGACAATGTCCTCCGTGCTCATGTCAGCTCTATTTGACTCGTCTATCTCGATGATATAAAACTATTTTTTGTTAGATTGACGTCTGCAAATTTTAAAATACAAATACATAAATCAGATTATCTATGAAAGGAAGTTAAATTCCTTGTTTACGTTGTTACCAGATTTGGCATAAAACCAAACCATAGAAAAATCGAAACCATTAAGAAGTTGCAGTCGGACGCTACCAACTGCGGAATACTCTAATACCAGTTAAAGAACGGATGGTACGGAGTCTGCTTACAATGGGGCAATTTTTTTTTCATCAATATTTTTTTATATATATATTTTTTATGTCAGTCCCATGGATGTTGAAACATCCGATCCCGGTCTGTTGGTTCCTTTGGAATGTTGTGCAGAAATACGTTTCGTTCGAAGTGAGTCAAAAAATCCTATATCTCAGACTGTGGCTCCTATATCGAGTTCAGTGGAGGGTATGTGTCCTTTGGTTCCTACAGTAGTAAGTAGTGTTTACACAACCGATATACGAAATGAACTGATACATCATATACCTCAAACTGCAGCTCTCATGGCGAGCTCTGTCGAGGGTATTTGGAGGGTATTCGGTTCCCTCGGAAGAAGAATATTACTGAACTTCCGATTATAATATGTGGGCGGCAGAGGTGGGTGTGTCATCCAAATTTTTGTTGCAAATCTTTGGGATCTGTCACCAGCTGTCTTCCTATCAAATTTAGTGACTCTTGCTTTAAAACTCTGAAAGATAAATGCATTCCTATTTTTGAAAAGGGGACTGGTGGGGGTACTTTCCCAGTAAATAGTTCTTTTAGCTTAATGGTTTTTATAATTCTTACGAAATAGCGATTTTTGTATACATACTGATTGTAAATGACCATGCAGCGCCATCTAATGTCTAGTATAATGAACGGAGATAAGTTTTTGCTTATCGATTGATCAAACAATCATCAAACAAATAGATGGCACTTTGAGTTATTTAATTAAATTTTATTGTAGGTTAGATAATCTTTATGTTTGTAGACATTTGCAAACATGCAGATACTTAATTAAGACCAAATGTAGCTGTAATGTCGACGATTAGCTCAATCATGGACTACACACTCAAAGAGATACTAGAATGGGCCACTGAAGCCGGTCTAAGAATCAATGCGGACAAGACAGACCTCATTCTCTTCCCAAAGAGATACAAGGTACCTCAATGGACGCCACCGGAAATCAACGGTACGACACTGATACCAAAAGAAAGTATCAAGTACCTAGGGACAGTAATGGATAGCAAGTTGAGTTGGAAGCTCAATGTGGAGGAAAGGGTGAAGAAATCCACTAATGACCTCTACGCATCGCAAAAGATGCTGGGTAGCACATGGGGACTCTCACCAAGACTGACACACTGGATTTTCATCTCAATTGTGCGTCCTATACTGCTTTACGGCATATTGGTATGGGGGAAAGCAACAGAAAAGTCCACATACTTAAAAATTATGGAAAAAAAACTCAGCGACATGCACTTATATGGATCACAGGGGCGCTGAGATCGACGCCAACAAAAGCACTTCAAGCTATACTGAGTGTCAACCCCTTGGACATTCAGGCACGCCTAATGGCAAAGAAGACTGCGCAACGTCTATGCGCGATAGGCAATTTGAAGATCCAAAACTACGGGCACAGTATGATTGCCAGAGGGATTCAAGTAGAAACAGACTACATGACTTTACGCCCACGCTCCTAAAACAAAAACGACTGGCGCTCGGGAGCAGAGCAAGTGGCCATAAACATATATACTCATGGCTCAAAGATGGAAGACGGAGTCGGTGCAGCAGTGTACTGCGCAGATCCACCAATGAGACTATCATACAGACTCCCTGACCACTGCAGCATATTTCAAGCGGAAATATTCGCAATAAGAAAAGCAGCAGAAGCGGTCTCAAGAACGAATACAACGCAACTAAAAGTAAACATATTCGTGGACAATCAGGCGGCAATAAAAGCCCTGCAAGCCCACTACATAAGCTCTCGGAGCGTTCTAGCATTAAGCAAGTACACGTAGAGGAGTCAAATCGCGTTTTCCCAACTGCCGAAAAAATGCGTTGTGGAGGCACCACCTTCATTCGGCTGCTGAAAGCAGCGAGCCGAACGCAAATTTTGCAGACCATTTGCGTAGCTAAAAAAGTGCAAGTCATTCATGCGCCGGCGCTTGACTCGGTACAGACGGAGTGCCAGCAATTTGCTGTGTATACGTCTGTATGTCAGCGACGTGATCGCCGTTAGGTGTATATATGTGTGTATGTATGCTGTTTGCTCTGAGCTGCTGTATATTGTGGAAGGGGGATAGCAGCAGCAGAGTGCGAACAACAACAACACATGAGCATTTTTTCTGTATTTGGTGGCTCCGAGATCAAATGAAGCAAAAATCATTTGGGCGAATGTATACCTAAATACACATATATATGTGTGTGTGTATGTGCGCATGCATATTTTTTCAGTTTTTGGTGGCTCTCAAGTGATTTGGGATTTTGTTACTTTTCTAGCAACGCATATCAATGTGTGTGTGTGTGCATGTGTATGTTCATGTGCAGCACATTTGAATGTATGCGTAGCAATTGCGTTGGCTATTCTTGACCTGTCTCAATTTTTATGATTTTTTAGCAATTGTATTAAAAGGATAGCTATAAAAATAATGTCATTAAGATATAATTTTTTATTTATTTTTAAAATGCATCTTAATCATTAAGATGCATTGCCCATAGTTCATAGTACATATGATTAATAATAATTAATATATTTTAATATATATATGTATATAATTATATATTATATATTTGTGTTCTCGTGACCCTAAAACATCATAACTAAATCTATATTAAATACCGACAGCCAATATTTAAAATTAAAATTTGGCGCGCATTTTAATCTGCCTACAAAACACAGGCAATTTCAGTTTTTGCACTTTCTGGTCATCCATACTCTTTCGAGATATTAGCTATATGACACCAGCAAACAATTTTGCAGCACAACTACCATGCAGTTGCTCATTTACATATAAAATATGCACACATATTCCGAAAGAGTATAAATGGTTCATGTGTCGGCAGCTGGAAGAAAATCACAGGCTCGCGGCAACTGCGTGCCAACAAAAAACCTTTTCTCTACTCAATAAACACACACAAGTTCAAGCGATCTCAACAGAAATACAGTTCTGAATACTCTTTCGGAATAAGTGTGCATATTTTATATGTAAATGAGCAACTGCATGGTAGTTGTGTGGCAAAGTTGTTTGCTGGTGTCATATAGCTAATATCTCGAAAGAGTATGGATGACCAGAAAGTGAAAAAACTGAAAATGCCTGTGTTTTGTAGGCAGATTAAAATGCGCGCCAAATTTTAATTTTAAATATTGGCTGTCGGTATTTAATATAGATTTAGTTATGATGTTTTAGGGTCACGAGAACACAAATATATAATATATAATTATATACATATATATATTAAAATATATTAATTATTATTAATCATATGTACTATGAACTATGGGCAATGCATCTTAATGATTAAGATGCATTTTAAAAATAAATAAAAAATTATATCTTAATGACATTATTTTTATAGCTATCCTTACTTTTAATACAATTGCTAAAAAATCATAAAAATTGAGACAGGTCAAGAATAGCCAACGCAATTGCTACGCATACATTCAAATGTGCTGCACATGAACATACACATGCACACACACACACATTGATATGCGTTGCTAGAAAAGTAACAAAATCCCAAATCACTTGAGAGCCACCAAAAACTGAAAAACACATACACACACACATATATATGTGTATTTAGGTATACATTCGCCCAAATGATTTTTGCTTCATTTGATCTCGGAGCCACCAAATACAGAAAAAATGCTCATGTGTTGTTGTTGTTCGCACTCTGCTGCTGCTATCCCCCTTCCACATTATACAGCAGCTCAGAGCAAACAGCATACAGAAACATACATATACACATATATACACCTAACGGCGATCACGTCGCTGACATACAGACGCATACACAGCAAATTGCTGGCAGTCCGTCTGTATCGAGTCAAAATTTGCGTTCGGCTCGATGCTTTCAGCAGCCGAATGAGGGTGGTTCCTCCGCAAATTGGACCAATTAGGCTATTGGATTTTTTGCGTTTGACTCCTCTACGTGTACTTGCTTAATGGTTCTAGTATGCAGGGAAGCACTAGACGAACTGAGCATCACAAAAAACCTCCACATCTATTGGATTCCAAGCCACCAAGGCTTTGAAGGAAACGAGATGGCAGACGAATAAGCTAAGCAAATAGCAAAGAGACAATGCAGTGACACTGTTGAAATTTCAACCTCCCTGCGAACGATACACGCTCATATGGAAGCACAAGCACGGGCCTTGGCAGTATCCAGGTGGAAGAACACCTCCGACTGCAGAATCTCGAAAATAATGTGCAAAATATAAGATGACAAACAAACGGAATACATGCTGAATCTCCAGAGTCACGAATGCAGACAACTTGTTGATCTATTGACGGGCCACTGTCTGGTCGCATCTCATGCAAGGAAGCTAGGCACACTCCACAACGATGAATGCAGAAAATGCAGAGTACCATGCGTCAAGGAAACACTGGAATATCTGCTTTGCAGCTGCCCAGCACTGGCAGCGAAACGTCTAAGACACTTCCACGCACGCTTCCTTTCAACACTTGGAGAAGTGAGCAGCCAAGAACCTAAAACGCTTCTGGCCTTTGCAAGAGACACACGAACGCCGCAGGACAACGTTCAATAGTCCCTACCTTCTTCACACACCGGCCCCACTAAGGTCCCCGAGTTGTCTATGTGTGACACTCCTCATGTAGCTAATCTTTATAATTGTAGGTTAGTGAATCTTTATTTTCTCTCAAAAAGGCATGCGGTTAATAAAATCAACGAGTTTCAATAACAGTGAAAGTCATTTTCAATATTAAAAGGTGGGTGAGGCCATTGGCGAAGGGGGTCTGCGTGGCCTACAAATTTTTGATACAGATCTTTGGGAGATGTCACTTGCTACATTGAAACCAAATTTGGAGACTCTAGCAAAAAGACTGTGAAATAAATGCATATCTTATATTTTAAAAGGTGGGCGGCATGGGTCTGCGTGGCATCCATATTTTTCAATCAAATCTTTTGGTTCTGTAACCATCTTTCTTCCTACTAAGTTTGGTGGCTCTATCCCAAAACCTGTTAAAGATTTAGCCGACTCCGAGTTTTGTCACTATTTTCCAAATTTGGTGACTCTGTCTCAAAAATTTGGAAGATACCCGCATTCACGTTTTAAAAACACCGGGGGCTGGGGGCGGCAGGTGATGGCGTGGTAGTCAAATTTTTTTTGGGGAACGTCATTACCTATCTTGACACAGAATTTTGTGGCTCTAGCCCAAAAACTGTGAAAACTATAGGCGTTTCCAGTTTCATTGAGCAGGGAGGCTATGGGCGGAATTAGTGGGAGTGACTAGCTATCTGCGTGCAAAATTTGGTAATTCTAGCTGAATGTGTGAAATATATGGCTTTATCGGTTTTCAGCTATCGATTTTAGAAGGCGTGGAAACGTGTCGGAGAAACGCGGGAATTTTGTACAACGAAATTAGCTACGAGTTCGGATAAAAAAATATATTAAATAAAAATCACGTCAGATTACTTTGTGTAGTAAAAATCAACAAACTCTTCTTCATTGAATTGCTTTACATGAAAACTTATTCGTAACTTAATATTAATACATTAATGCTGATTATACAGTCTGGCTTATGCTCTACTTCTTATTGGCGTGTGCAATGTTTTTATGTACCTTGCATTTCCTGTTATTGTCAAAACACAACGTTTGCCATTACTTAGAATTTAGTGAGTTCAACAACTCTTGAACTTTTTTGCTTATGGTAGAGTTACAATATTCTTTTGCATTTTTTTCTGTTGTGGGATTATACATAACTTCTCCCCCTTTAAGATAAGAATTCTACTGAATTCTATTGTTATTTAATTGAATTTTAATTTTCTTGTGTTTTAATAAAATAAATGAAATCAATATAATTATTAATATCATTATAGCTGCATTGCAAAAATAGGTAATGTCTTAATGTGTACTAAAATTTTTATTTTTACACCATTAATTTTGTTATTCTCTTTTATTTTTTCAAATGTGATTTGTTTCGTAAAATTTTGTCTATGGTTCCTTTTTTCATATAATGTTATTTCCTTTTCTTTTTCTTTAATTGTACAATTTGCAAATTGTATTAACATGTTATTTGCAATTTTAATTTCCTTATTATTAAAATTTTGAAGAAGAGTTTTGTTTTTTGCGTTCTTAATCACTAATGTTTCTTCGTCTAATTCTATTATTTCCATTTCTTCTTTTTTTTTTATTAATTTGCAGTTTTTGAATTTTTATTTGTTGGTCGTAATATAAATTTTCTTGGTATCTGTTATCTTCGAATTTGCCAATTGCATTTAATTGATTATTGATTGCTATTCTATCTGCTTTAATTATATGTTCCATATATACAATTTTTTCATTAAAATAATTATTAATGAAAACTTATTTGTCTAAAAACTCATCAGCTTCTTATATTTCGTCTTTATAAGTTGATAAATGTGCTTCTATAACGTTTCTGTCTTCTTCGTCCATTGTCCCAAAAAACCATTTTGCTGCGCTACCTACTGCATTAACTAGGCCTCTTCTTCAACGGGTCTGATTGTCATTTAAAGTGTTTAATATGTGTCTTGCTTCTGTTACTTGCGATTGTAGTATGTGTTGTAAAGTAGGCCATGGCCAGGCCTCTTCACAGTCTGAGTCAAGCGCAAGAAGCGCATACATATTAAAATTTTTTTCATTTCTTATATCATGATTTAGTCCAATGCAAGAAGCGCGGACATATTTTTGGTTGATTGTTGTATTTTTATCATTTTTTTTTATAATTTCATTATTAGTATTATTGTTAGCTTGTAAGGCAAGGAGCCACAGTATTGAATTGTTTTCTAGAATCATAAATATTAAAGTTAAGTTAAAAAGAAACAAATTGGAAATTAATGAATCAATGGTAAAAGCCTAACGGCCTAAATTTAAGAAGGGCTTTTAAACCAACCGCCCAAAAACGCTGGATCGCTGAGTGCAGTCTGCCAACTGTGATCGGCAAATCCACCACGGTCGCGGATAAGCGTGGGGAGTTGAAGAAATGCAGCTTGCGCGGAGGCTGGAGCGCGACCAAGTGGGAGTTGGTGTGATACGCGTGCAAGCGAACAGACGTGCGAGAGTTCGAGCAACAAACAAGCTAAGAAAAAGTGAGAAATCTAACGAAAGAAAGGTTAAGTAAAGGTAAGCGAAGATAGCGCTTCTTCATCGTGTCATATATACATATATTAAGGTTATAGGGTAAGGTTGAAAGAACCATCAATAAATCGATCGCTGGAAGGATTCCGTGATTAGTGAAGAGAAAATATTTTTCTGTGTGTTTAATTTCTTTGCGTTGAGTAGCACGTGCACGTGCCCTCGCATCATAACCCGCCGGCGTGTGCGCGGTGAGGTTATAGTCCCGTCCAATCGACCCATAATCCCGATCGTGTGGCCAGAGGCGCGAAGCGGCGAGACCCTTTGCGTCCGCTAATGCCCTGTCGCGGCCCTTAATAGTGGTTTTCATCCCTCACCTTGTAACTCCCCTACGCTTTATAGTCTCTAACAAATACAAGTAGTCTTGTAAGTTAGACCTGGCCGGACTGAGTAGCATACCCCGGCGAAATCACTACTTTACAAGTGGCGCCCGAGCAGGGACTTAAAGCGTGTAGACGTGGTGTGAGCTGGAATTAAAGCCCCAGCAACACTACTAACAAGTGACAGGGAATTTTTTTTTGGTTAATAAGACAAAAAAAAAGTACAACTTAAAAGTGTCGTGATACACTGTTTTTCATAAGCGTATGTAAAACGGTGGCCAGCAATAACGTGCGTGGTTTTGTGCAATCGTCGCGGCACAACGAAAAGTGGTCGAAAGCGTGCGCACCGAGAGTGAAACGGTATCGGTACCGGTTGAATCTGTCGCGGCGCAACGAAGTTGACGGTTGAAACGAATTCACCAATCAACCTAACGGGTCGCGGTCGAGGCTGCGGGATTTGACAGTGTTTGCGGCGCAACGAAGTTGACGGTGGAAGAGCATACACCGATCAACATAACGGTTCGCGTTCGAAAGCGCTTGTGATAGCGGACATCTGCTGGCGCGACGAAGGGATAGCAGATTATTCAAGCGGCCGTTGAACTGTGGTGCCAGAGCGTCGAATCGCCAGTACATGTGTGGGCAAAAGTCGTGGCACGGTGGGACAAGAACAGCGAAAAGTGGAACTTTTTTTTTTGTGTGGCGGTTTCCCCTCGCGCGGTTTTGATACCGAGTCAACATTAAGTCGTCGCACAGTGGGCCTCGACCGTGAAAGTTCACAGTGAGAAAAAATAAATAAAGTTTTTTTGTCGCCGATTTTTTTTTGTTTGGATTCTGGTTTGAACGGCAAGTCCAACGGGGAAAAATAATACTAATTTTTTTGGTAAAAACAATCACAAACGGTACCAAGTGAAGTGAAAATATTTTTCGGTCGTGGTACAGTGGAACAAAAATTTTTTTTATACACCAGAGTCGCGTTAGACAGTATCGAAAAAAAAAATATTTTGATTCCTATCGCACAGTGGGACACTTATGGTCCGAAACGGGGAAAATTTTTTTTGTGTTTGATTTTCGATTTTTTTTTTTCGTTTGTGTTTTTTTTTCTAAGTGAAAATGGAGAAACCTGCAACGATTGAACCCGCCGGAATGGAGACCGGAGACAGCAACAACCCTGGCGTCGTCGTGCAATGGGTCTACCACTGCCATAAGGAGGACCTGGAGAACATCGCCCTGGATTTTGGACTGGATAAGTGCGCCACGGTAACTGACTACCGTAGGCTTGTATGTAAATTCATAAGGCGAGGTGGTCATACCACCGAGGTATGGACCCGACTGGCAGAATGGGAGTTGCGGTTCGCAAAGGTCCCGGTGTCACGTGACCTGACCACCACCTCTGTCGGAGGAAGCCGACCCCGACAAAAGTCGAAATCCGATGCGGTAGTACGATACGGACAGGTGTCACGGGAAACTTGCTGTCGCCTCCCAGTGGCGCGAGCCACAGTGAATACGCCTCGCGCCAAACAACTTTTGTCCCGGATATACGGGTAGATCCGCCTGCAGCCCGGTGAGACAGGCGAACTACCCTCTTCATTTCAGCGATAGTCGTGGTGCCTACAGAAACGGGATGGTCGTCCCAGAACTGGTACGAAAGTGGGGTATCCGCTTCAATGGGTGTACTGACCCGTTAGTGATCTTATAGGCAATTGAGGATAGTGCGAAATCATACGACATAAGTTTAGACAGCTTGCCACGGGTAATGAGTATAGCTCTGACGGGTGACGCAGCAAGTTGGTTGACGGTGAGCAGGCTCAGAGATGTGACGTGGGCGGCATTTAGAACCGAATTCTTGGAGTTCTTCTTACCGCCACAGTATTTCGACAGGTTAGAGGACAGTATCCGGGCACGACGGCAACATGACAACGAGTCGTTTAAGCAATATTTGCTCGAACTTCGGCGTATGATGCACCATGCGGGGTACAGGTTAGAGCAGGAGCTACATAGAGTCTACGAGAATTTGTCACCGGAATACCGGTTGTACATTCGCCGAAAAGAGTTCTCCTCTCTGGCACAGCTAACACAGATGGCAGCCGAGTACGAGAATGTAAGACAGCAAAGCGGCGAGTGCACAGTCCGCAGCCGAACAGAGGCTAGCAGGCATTCCGACGGGTTAGTCGGCGAGGCAGCCCCCGCTAGGCATTTGAACCCTTTCCGGACTCAACCCCAGCCAGGACCAACCGACAGTTTTTCGGGCGCGCCGCCATTCGCCCAGACAGGGGTAATTTCAAATGGCATGATCAGCCAAGAGCGGCCGAGAGTCCCAGACGGGAAAAGGGTATGTTATAACTGTTCTCACGAAGGGCACTTTGCCAAAGAGTGTACCAATCCGCGAGTACAGTTTTGTCGTCAGTGCGGGACCAAGGGGGTCAACACTAATCAGTGTTGTCGGCAGTCCAGGGAAACACGGGCGGGAAACGATCCGCGGCACCATCTGGGACGGGATCCGATGGGGGCCGGCGCGAACCAGTCCCGAACCTAGAATACCCTTTAAGAGTGGAAGACGGGCGTATAGTCGCCACTGTGAGAGTCGGGGACCAAGTAGCGACTGCGACGGTAGATACAGGGGCGACTAGGAGTTTTTTAGTGAGGAATTCTCCCACAAGGTAGGCAACAGCTGTGAGACGTTGGCCGCCAGCGCGAAAATTCGCTTGGCTGATGGGTCCACCTTAGAGGTGAAAAAGCTATTAAGGGTAAAGGTTGGTCTAGCGGGGGCAGAGGTCACGATGAGTATGGTCGTTATGCCCTCGATGCTAGACAACGTAATATTAGGAATAGACTTTTTGTGCCGGGTGGGGACGACAATCGAGTGTGGCAAGGCAAGGCTAATCTTAGAAACTAATGATGTACAGGATACGGAGCAGATCCTTGCGGAACGTGAGCCAGCTGCAGAAAGACCGGAGGATGACGGCGAGCCAAGGCAGAAGGAAGATGTCCTGGGGCACCTCAGCCGGAGATCGCCGTGGGAACGGTCAGGGAAGCCAGCATGGACGTAACGCCAGTGATTGAAACACAACGGTTAGGCGAGGTAGGAGGGTACGTTACACCCAGCCCCGCACCAACACCGTCGGAGAGCGCCACGTTGGAAGACCAGGATTGGCCCGGGGATCTAGAACCCGGAATCAAGGAAGTTTTGAAGGCGGAACTGGCTCTGTTTGATGGGCTTCAAGGCGTGTCCCACATAGCTGAGCACAGGATCATCATGAAGGATGACAAGCCCATCAAACAGAGGTATTACCCCAAAAATCCGGCGATGCAAAAGGTGATCAACGACCAGGTCGACGAGCTGCTGCAAGCTGACGCGATAGAGCCCTCCCGGAGTCCGCACAGTGCACCGATCGTGCTGGTCAGGAAGAAGACCGGCGAGTGGCGGATGTGTATCGACTACAGGCAGCTCAACGCACACTCCGTACCCGATGCATACCCCGTGCCCAGGATTAATCACATATTGGAGCGATTAAGGCACGCGCGTTACATCTCAACTCTCGACCTCAAGCATGGTTACTGGCAAATTCCTATGGCTGCAGATGGTCGGGAATGCACGGCTTTTACGGTGCCCGGCAGAGGCCTGTTACAGTGGCGTGTGATGCCGTTTGGATTGCACTCGGCCTGTGCTACCTTCCAGCGAGCGTTGGACACGGTTATCGGACCAGATATGGTGCATTTGCCTATCTGGACGACATAGTAGTGATCGGAGCGACGAAGGAACAGCACGTGACCAACCTCAAGGAAGTTTTTAGGCGTCTAAGAGCAGCTAATTTGAAGTTGAATCGGAAAAAGTGTTCGTTCTTCCAGAGGGAGCTGATATACCTGGGGCACTTGGTAAGTGGCGACGGTATAAAGACAGACCCGGAACGGGTGAAGCCAGCTGGACAGATGTTGACGCGGCAGGTGGCCGAGCCCATGGCTGTACTGTGTGCCGACTTCGTGGGACCCTTGCTGCGCTCAAAACACGGAAACACGATGCTCTTGGTATTCCACGATGCGTTCTCGAAATGGGTAGAATTGGTCCCCATAAGACGAACGACGGCGGCCCAGTTGCAGAAAGCGTTCCGTGAGCGCATATTATGTCGATTCGGGATACCCAGGAAATTTGTATGCGATAACGGGCACCGCGCCCCTATGCAGAAGAGTCCGCGTCACCCCCCAGACGATTAATAATAGAGGAGATCCCGATGGATTGGCCCCTGGTGAGGAACGCCCCTCCTGAGGCGATGCCCGCAACAAGCGGAGGAGGCAATGGAGACGAGGCACTGGACGAGGGGAAGACCGTGGATGAGCAAGGAGCCCAAGTCAGCGACGCGGCCAGCCAAACGGACGACGTAGTCGACCTATGGGAAGAGGGCCTGGAAGCGGTGCTGTGCGAGGGTGCACCCGCCGAAACACCAGAGCCGCCCCCGAAAAAGCAGGGAGTACCGCCGAGGGGGTGGGCAGTACGCCCAGCCAACTGGGCCGTCTTCCCGGACGAGGACGAGCTGTCCGAGGCCGCCGTCGAGGCCATAGGAAGGCGTTGCAGAGGAACGATGTGAGGGGCCGCTGTTCACGGTTCAAGGTGCTAGTCGACGAGGAATCTCACGGCGTGACGGTAACCGGGAAAGGCCGCGTGACGATCACCTAAGAAAGGGGGGGTGTAAAGTAGGCCATGGCCAGGCCTCTTCACAGTCTGAGTCAAGCGCAAGAAGCGCATACATATTAAAATTGTTTTAATTTCTTATATCATGAATTAGTCCAATGCAAGAAGCGCGGACATATTTTTGGTTGATTGTTGTATTTTCATCATTTTTTTTATAATTTCATTATTAGTATTATTGTCAGCTTGTAAGGCAAGGAGCCACAGAATTGAATTGTTTTCTAGAATCATAAATATTAAAGTTAAGTTAAAAAGAAACAAATTGGAAATTAATGAATCAATGGTAAAAGCCTAACGGCCTAAATTTAAGAAGGGCTTTTAAACCAACCGCCCAAAAACGCAGGGTCGCTGAGTACAGTCTGCCAACTGTGATCGGCAAATCCACCACGGTCGCGGATAAGCGTGGGGAGTTGAAGAAATGCAGCTTGCGCAGAGGCTGGAGCGCGACCGAGTGGGGAGTTGGTGTGATACGCGTGCAAGCGAACAGACGTGCGAGAGTTCGAGCAACAAACAAGCTAAGAAAAGTGAGAAATCTAACGAAAGAAAGGTTAAGTAAAGGTAAGCGAAGATAGCGCTTCTTCATCGTGTCATATATACATATATTAAGGTTATAGGGTAAGGTTGAAAGAACCATCAATAAGTCGATCGCTGGAAGGATTCCGTGATTAGTGAAGAGAAAGTATTTTTCTGTGTGTTTAATTTCTTTGCGTTGAGTAGCACGTGCACGTGCCCTCGCATCATAACCCGCTGGCGTGTGCGCGGTGAGGTTATAGTCCCGTCCAATCGACCCATAATCCCGATCGTGTGGCCAGAGGCGCGAAGCGGCGAGACCCTTTGCGTCCGCTAATGCCCTGTCGCGGCCCTTAATAGTGGTTTTCATCCCTCACCTTGTAACTCCCCTACGCTTTATAGTCTCTAACAAATACAAGTAGTCTTGTAAGTTAGACCTGGCCGGACTAAGTAGCATACCCCGGCGAAATCACTACTTTACAGTGTTTATAGTCGCTGTTTATCATTTATATGTTTTTGTTTATGTCATCTAAAATATTGTCAATGTCTTGCAAGTTTATTATATGTACTAATATGTCTGTTGCTATAACTATTTCCTGCTGTTTCATCGGTATTTGTGCATACCCGTCCTCGTCAAGTATACTGTGTGCTGTCAATGTTGTTGATATTGTCGTCATCATCGTCAGTATTAGTGTGGTCATCATTAATGTCTTCTGTAAATTTATAAGCTCGTTTTATATTTGTGGGGTCAATATCTTTGAGTTCTGCTTTTTTGAACCTTGGGACTTCTTTGTGTCTCACTGCTTTAAAGTTCTTAATAAACCCTTCTTCCCGTTTTTATACCCCGAACCCACGAAATGGGTAAAAGGGGTATAATGTTTTTATGCAAAAGTATGTAACAGGCAGAAGGAAGCATCTCCGACCCCATAAAGTATATATATTCTTGATCAGCATCAAAAGCCGAGTCGATATAGCCATGTCCGTCTGTCCGTCCCTTCCGTCCGTCTGTCCGTCCGTCTGTGTGTATGAACGCGTAGATCTCAGAGACTATAAGAGCTAGAGACTTCAGATTTTGAACATAAGCTTATCTAAGTCCTAGGCAGTACAAGTTTGTTTCCGATTTTCGATAATTATTTCCGTTTTCGATATACACATGTAATCGATTACAAAAATGGGTGTTGAAATAATGGGTAACGATATAACTTTTCTGAAAATTTCATCGAAATCGGTTAAGAAACACCAGAGATATCGAAGATTGAAGTTTAGTCACAGAAGCATACAGACAATGACTGTACGCGTTATGTACAGGGTTCGGGGTATATCCTAGTCGGGAAATCTCGACTAGAGCTTTCTTACTTGTTCTTCATAATTCCTATTTTTGTTACGTGCTTTAAGCATTTTTCCTTTCGCATTATTTATGTTATCTCTGATTTTTTTCAATTATATTCGATTATTTTGGGCCTCATTAGGTGTGCATTCAATGGTGGAATTATATTTGTCGTTATAATTTCTTACTGCCCTTTGTAAAATTTGTTTCATTGACATCTTTCCTGCTTCTGTTTTATATAATATTCTAAGCTTTTCTGCCAATGAATTATGCAATCTTTCCACGTCTGCATTGCCCGTGTGACTGTTCAGCTTTGTCTAATGTAATTCAATATTTCCCTGATTTTAAAGTTCTTTGATTCCAAATGAATTGAATTCATTGTCTGCCACAATCTTGTTTGGTGTTCCTATTTTCGTGAATTGTTCTTCTAGTTGTTCTACTATAGTTATATGATTTCAGTCGTTTAATGGATAAGCTGCTGCAAATTTTGAGAATTTGTCTATAATAGTAAAAAAAAATGTGAATTCTTTACTACTTATGTGTCTATATGGATTACTTGATTCTTGTCCGATGGAGTTTCTGTTCTAATGAATTGGTTTTTTATTGGTTTTCTATCATATAGCTCTAGAAGCTTTGGATAGTAAATTTTATCTTTTATTTGGTTATATGTTTTTTGAATGCCTGAATGCATACTTTCTCGTACATGGTATAACGATATTTGTTTTACTGCTTCCGTTTCGTATTCTATGTCTTGAGCCCTCAGCGTGCATTTGATGAACTCTAATTGTTTGTCGTTTGAATATGATTGAATTAATTTTTCTTGTACTATATTATATTCATGATAAGGTAGTTCTGAATAAATACCTATTTTTTCTTACAAAAATATCTTCCATGTTTGGAAAGAAATATTCTGCTATAAAAATTATTCTTTTTCCGTGCATTGTTTTATATTCTTCTGTTTTCGAGTTTGTAATTATTATCTGTGTTTTGTATTTATTCACTATTTCTTCTTTTATCGAAAAATGATCATGTACATTTTTTTCTGCTGAATGTACTGTTGCTACTGACATGTATATCTGATATATTATCATTGGTATCTTCTGGTTCATCATATTTGTTACTGCTTATATAATCGTTTTGTTCTAACCTGCTCAAGAAATCGGCTACTCTGTTTTCTTTTCCTTTAAGATAATCTATTTCAAATTGGTATTCTCCTAGCATTAGTAACCATCTTTGGTGTCTATGTGAAATATCTTTCCCCTTATGTTTTGTATGTAAAAATTTTATTGGTTGGTGGTCGGTCAATATTTTGAATTTTCTTCCGTAAAGGTAGGGACTCAAGTAGTTTACACTCCAAAATATTGCCAGAAATTCATTATCTGTAGCTGAATAATGTTTTTCGTGTCTATTTAACGTTCTTGATGCAAAACAAATTTGATGCCCTTCTTGCGATAGTACCGCGCCAATAGCATAATTTGACGCGTCGGTAGTAAGCGTGAATGCTTTTTCAAAGTTAGGGTATCTTATTATGGGGTGTGAGCTTATGAGATTTTTTAGTTTATCGAATGCTTCGATATAAGTCGGATCTTTTCTATTTTTTTAACGTCTTTCCTTAGAAATTTTGTTATCGGTTGCGCTACTTTGGCGTAATCTTTAATACATTTTTTATAATATCCTGTTATTCCTAAGAATCTTTGTATTTGTTGTTCCGTTTTTGGTAATAACAGTTTCTCTTTTATTGCTATTTTATTAGGATTTGGCTTGGTGCCTTCTAAAGTTAGGATGTGCCCTAAAAACTCTGTTTCCCTTCTCATAAAATTGCATTTTTCGATTTGGATTTTCAAGTTTATTTCTTCGAGAATTTCGAATATATCACTTATAGCTTGAATGTGTTCCTGTAAGGAAGTACTGAAAATTAGTATATCGTCTAGATATACAACACATTTTGTGTTAATGTGATCTCTTAAAATTTCGTTCATCAATTTTTGGAACGTGGCTGGCGCATTTTTAAGCCCGAATGGCATTCTAATAAATTCATATAGTCCATGTGGCGTTATGAATGCCGTTTTCTTCGTATCTTCTTCCCTTACTAGAATTTGGTGGTAGCCCTTGGCTAAATCTATTGTTGTAAAGTATTGTGCCCGTCCGAGTTTATCGAGAATTGATTCGATATTTGAAATTTGGAATTTATCGTCAATAGTTATTTCGTTAAGCTTTCTGTAGTCTACTACTATTCGAAACTTTTGTTTTCCTGAATTGTCTAACTTCTTTTTATACCCCTAACCCATAAAATGGGTGTAAGGGGTATAATGGTTTTGTGCAAAAGTATGTAACAGGCAGAAGGAAGCATCTCCGACCCCATAAAGTATATATATTCTTGATCAGCATCAACAGCCGAGTCGATATAGCCATGTCCGTCTGTCCGTCCGTCCGTCTGTCGATCTCGGAGACAACAAGAGCTAGAGACTTCAGATTTTGAATGTAAGTTCTCCTATACCATGAGTGGAACCATTTTGTTTCAAATTATCGATAACTATTCTAGTTTCCGATGTACACATGGAATCGATTACAAAAAAATCTCGAATTTGGAAAATGTAAAAATGGGGGTTGAAATAATGAATAACGATAGAACTTTTCTGAAAATTTCATCGAAATCGGCTGAGAAACACCAGAGATATCGAAGATTGAAGTTTGGGTCACAGATGCATACAGACAATGACTGTGCGCGTTTAGTATAGGGTTCGGGGTATCTCCTAGTCGGGAAATCTCGACTAGAGCCTTCTTACTTGTTTTATTACTATTAATGGACTTGAATACCTTGAGTTACTTTTTCTAATTATTCCTTGTTCTTCCATTTCTTTTATTCGTCTTCTAACTTCCTCTTCGTGTTGAGGTGGGTATCTATATAATTTTGATTTTAGCTGGTCATCTGTAGTTGTTCTTATTTCGTGTTCTATTTCGGTTGTGCTTGTCAATTGTTCACCTTTCTTAAAAAAATAATTTACTGTACCGACTTACAATTCTATTGACTTCTTTTAATTCTTCTGCATTTAAATGTCCTAGCTCTAGGCTATCAAATTTCCCTTCATTTCTTTCTAATGTGCATATCTCTTCATATTTATATGAGTTGTTTATGATAATATTTTCTTTATGATTCAACGTTAAAATTTTCTTTTCAATGTTAATAAAGGCGTTTAAAAAGTTTTAAAGGTCTATGCTAATGATAAAGTTGTATCTTCTTCCCTTTAATGGGGCTAATTTCCAGCGTACCCTGGCGTTGTTTGGCAAATTGAATTCCTTAGGTGCCGTTGTATGGATTTCGTACTCTATTGTGTCTCTACCGTTAATCGTACTATATTGTATTGGTCCATTTAGTTTCATCTTCCTATAACCGTTGATTTGGTTGTTTACTAAACTTAGCGTAGCACCTGTATCTATTAGTGCTACGTGTTTCTGTCCGTCAATATGAAGTTGCATTAGTGGTAGGCATTCCGTGGCAGCTTCGTAAAAACAATCTGAATTGTTAACCTCTGCCTGCTCATTATATTCTCCCTGATCTTGTTCGTTTTGGTCACCTGACTAATCGTCACTTTCGTAGTAATTATTATCGTAAGATTCATTTCTGTACTGGTCGTTATTTTTGTTTCTTTCTATTTCTACAATGTCTACTTCCATGGGTTCTGCGTTTCCTGACCTATATTGTCTGGTTTGTTGTGAGCCTGTATGTTGATAGTTTTGGTTTGGTCTACTCTGTTCTGAACTGTTGGTTCTGAAGTTCTGTTAAACGTTGTTTTGTCTGTACTGTCCAGAGTTGTTGTTTCTATAATTTTGTGGTTGGTTTCTATAGTTCTGGTTTCCATTCTGAGTCGTAGTCAAATGTCTGCTAGGTTGCTGATCGTATTGTCGATTACTAGTTTTAAACGTCTGTTGATTGTATTGTAGTTTATTACGTTCATTGTTGTTTTTAGAATATTGCTGTTGGGCGTTTTTGTTATTATAACCTTGATTTTTGTTATTTACTCCTGCCTCTGTATTGTTTCTATTGGGCTTTCTTTTCCTATACTGAAACCTTATACAGCTATTTTCATACCTAAGTAGTGTCAATATTTTAAATATTTTGCTAAGCTCTCTTTCTTCTTCAATTTTGTCTAGTAACGTGCCTTGTGTTATTTCTTTGGCTGCGTTACTAATAAGCTCTCCACATTGCTTAAATTTACAAAATTATCCACCTTATGATAGACGATAAGTTCGTCAGTTTTGTATTTTATGTTTTGTATTGCTACAGCGAGTTCGCTTACCGATTTTACTTTCAAGTCGCATACACTCCTGTAGATATGATGAGGTTCCGTGTCCGGTCTGTATCCAAGCTTCAATGTTGACTTTATCAATTCCCAGTTGTCCGGTTCCGGCACTTTGATAACCAAATCCTTTGCCTGTCCTTGGATTGTTCTGTAGAAGATCGTCCTGGTGGCTTCCTTCTTCAATTGGGGATCCTCCACACCATGGAGTAGATATTCCACGCTGCTGAAGAACGAATTTATCGAAATGTCTCCAATTTCAGTGAATGTTGCCAAGTGATTTATGTTCTTGAACAATCGTTCCTGTTGATCCATATTGGTGCTAGTGCCTTGCAGCTGTATATAAGCTCGCTGCAACTGTTCCCGCAACAAGCGGAGGAGGCAATGGAGACGAGGCACTGGACGAGGGGAAGACCATGGATGAGCAAGGAGCCCAAGTCAGCGACGCGGCCAGCCAAACGGACGACGTAGTCGACCTATGGGAAGAGGGCCTGGAAGCGGTGCTGTGCGAGGGTGCACCCGCCGAAACACCAGAGCCGCCCCCGAAAAAGCAGGGAGTACCGCCGAGGGGGTGGGCAGTACGCCCAGCCAACTGGGCCGTCTTCCCGGACGAGGACGAGCCGTCGAGGCCATAGGAAGGCGTTGCAGAGGAACGATGTGAGGGGCCGCCGTTCACGGTTCAAGGTGCTAGTCGACGGGGAATCTCACGGCGTGACGGTAACCGGGAAAGGCCGCGTGACGATCACCTAAGAAAGGGGGGGTGTAAAGTAGGCCATGGCCAGGCCTCTTCACAGTCTGAGTCAAGCGCAAGAAGCGCATACATATTAAAATTGTTTTCATTTCTTATATCATGATTTAGTCCAATGCAAGAAGCGCGGACATATTTTTGGTTGATTGTTGTATTTTCATCATTTTTTTTATAATTTCATTATTAGTATTATTGTCAGCTTGTAAGGCAAGGAGCCACAGAATTGAATTGTTTTCTAGAATCATAAATATTAAAGTTAAGTTAAAAAGAAACAAATTGGAAATTAATGAATCAATGGTAAAAAGCCTAACGGCCTAAATTTAAGAAGGGCTTTTAAACCAACCGCCCAAAAACGCAGGGTCGCTGAGTACAGTCTGCCAACTGTGATCGGCAAATCCACCACGGTCGCGGATAAGCGTGGGGAGTTGAAGAAATGCAGCTTGCGCAGAGGCTGGAGCGCGACCGAGTGGGGAGTTGGTGTGATACGCGTGCAAGCGAACAGACGTGCGAGAGTTCGAGCAACAAACAAGCTAAGAAAAGTGAGAAATCTAACGATAGAAAGGTTAAGTAAAGGTAAGCGAAGATAGCGCTTCATCATCGTGTCATATATACATATATTCAGGTTATAGGGTAAGGTTGAAAGAACCATCAATAAATCGATTGCTGGAAGGATTCCGTGATTAGTGAAGAGAAAATATTTTTCTGTGTGTTTAATTTCTTTGCGTTGAGTTGCACGTGCACGTGCACGTGCCCTCGCATCATAACCCGCCGGCGTGTGCGCGGTGAGGTTATAGTCCCGTCCAATCGACCCATAGTCCCGATCGTGTGGCCAGAGGCGCGAAGCGGCGAGACCCTTTGCGTCCGCTAATGCCCTGTCGCGGCCCTTAATAGTGGTTTTCATCCCTCACCTTGTAACTCCCCTACGCTTTATAGTCTCTAACAAATACAAGTAGTCTTGTACGTTAGACCTGGCCGGACTAAGTAGCATACCCCGGCGAAATCACTACTTTACAGTGTTTATAGTCGCTGTTTATCATTTATATGTTTTTGTCTATGTCATCTAAAATATTGTCAATGTCTTGCAAGTTTATTATATGTTCTAATATGTCTGTTGCTATAACTATTTCCTGCTGTTTCATCGGTATTTATGCATACCCGTCTTCGTCAAGTATACTGTGTGCTGTCAATGTTGTTGATATTGTCGTCATCATCGTCAGTATTAGTGTTGTCATCATTAATGTCTTCTGTAAATTTATAAGCTCGATTTATATTTGTGGGGTCAATATCTTTGAGTTCTGCATTCTTGAACCTTGGGACTTCTTTGTGTCTCACTGCCTTAAAGTTCTTAATAAACCCTTCTTCCCGTTTTTATACCCCGAACCCACGAAATGGGTAAAAGGGGTATAATGTTTTTATGCAAAAGTATGTAACAGGCAGAAGGAAGCATCTCCGACCCTATAAAGTATATATATTCTTGATCAGCATCAACAGCCGAGTCGATATAGCCATGTTCGTCTGTCCGCCTGTCCGTCCGTCTGTCCGTCCGTCTGTCCGTCTGTCTGTATGAACGCGTCGATCTATGAGACTATAAGACCTGGAGACTTCAGATTTTGCACATAAGCTCATCTAAGTTCTAGACAGTACAAGTTTGTTTCTGATTTTCGATAACTATTTCCGTTTCCGATATACACATGCAATCGATTACAAAAATTTATCGAATTTGGAAAATGTAAAATCGGGGGTTGAAATAATGGGTAACGATATAACTTTTCTGAATTTCATCGAAATCGGTTGAAAAACACCAGAGATATCGAAGATTGAAGTTTAGTC
This sequence comes from Scaptomyza hsui, assembly GCA_018152825.1. NCBI lineage: Eukaryota > Metazoa > Arthropoda > Insecta > Diptera > Drosophilidae > Scaptomyza > Scaptomyza hsui. Next base: position 245,593 of record JAECXO010000050.1, on the reverse strand, counting down.
ACAGATGCATACAGACAATGGCTGTACGCGTTATGTACAGGGTTCGGGGTATCTCCTAGTCGGGAAATCTCGACTAGAGCCTTCTTACTTGCTTTCAATTATATTCAATTATTTTGGGCCTCATTAGGTGTGCATTTAATGGTGGAATTATATCTGTCGCTATAATTTGTTACTGCCCTTTGTAAAATTTGTTTCATTGACATCTTTCCTGCTTCTGTTTTATATAATATTCTAAGCTTATCTGCCAATGAATTATGCAATCTTTCCACGTCTGCATTGCCCGTGTGACTGTTCAGCTTTGTCAAATGTAATTCAATATTTTCCTGATTTTAAAGTTCTTTGATTCCAAATGAATTGAATTCATTGTCTGCCACAATCTTGTTTGGTGTTCCTATTTTCGTGAATTGTTCTTCTAGTTGTTCTACTATAGTTATATGATTTCTGTCGTTTAATGGATATGCTGCTGCAAATTTTGAGAATTTGTCTATAATAGTAAAAAAAAATGTGAGTTCTTTACTACATATGTGTCTATATGGATTACTTGATTCTTGTCCGATGGAGTTTCTGTTCTAATGAATTGGTTTTTTATTGGTTTTCTATCATATTTTCTTTTTTTGCAAAAGTGGTTAATAACAATTTGTACTAGCTCTAGAAGCTTTGGATAGTAAATTTTATCTTTTATTTGGTTATATGTTTCTTGAATGCCTGAATGCATACTTTCTCGTACATGGTATAACGATATTTGTTTTACTGCTTCCGTTTCGTATTCTATGTCTTGAGCCCGCTTCGTGCATTTGATGAACTCTAATTGTTTGTCGTTTGAATATAATTGAGTTAATTTTTCTTGTACTATATTATATTCATGATAAGGTAGTTCTGATTAAATACCTATTTTTTCTTACAAAAATATCTTCCATGTTTGGAAAGAAATATTCTGCTATAAAAATTATTCTTTTTCCGTGCATTGTTTTATATTCTTCTGTTTTCGAGTTTGTAATTATTATCTGTGTTTTGTATTTATTCACTATTTCTTCTTTTATCGAAAAATGATCATGTACATTTTTTTCTGCTGAATGTACTGTTGCTACTGACATGTATATCTGATATATTATCATTGGTATCTTCTGGTTCATCATATTTGTTACTGCTTATATAATCGTTTTGTTCTAACCTGCTCAAGAAATCGGCTACTCTGTTTTCTTTTCCTTTAAGATAATCTATTTCAAATTGGTATTCTCCTAGCATTAGTAACCATCTTTGGTGTCTATGTGAAATATCTTTCCCCTTATGTTTTGTATGTAAAAATTTTATTGGTTGGTGGTCGGTCAATATTTTGAATTTTCTTCCGTAAAGGTAGGGACTCAAGTAGTTTACACTCCAAAATATTGCCAGAAATTCATTATCTGTAGCTGAATAATGTTTTTCGTGTCTATTTAACGTTCTTGATGCAAAACAAATTTGATGCCCTTCTTGCGATAGTACCGCGCCAATAGCATAATTTGACGCGTCGGTAGTAAGCGTGAATGCTTTTTCAAAGTTAGGGTATCTTATTATGGGGTGTGAGCTTATGAGATTTTTTAGTTTATCGAATGCTTCGATATAAGTCGGATCTTTTCTATTTTTTTTAACGTCTTTCCTTAGAAATTTTGTTATCGGTTGCGCTACTTTGGCGTAATCTTTAATACATTTTTATAATATCCTGTTATTCCTAAGAATCTTTGAATTTGTTGTTCCGTTTTTGGTAATAACAGTTTCTCTTTTATTGCTATTTTATTAGGATTTGGCTTGGTGCCTTCTAAAGTTAGGATGTGCCCTAAAAACTCTGTTTCCCTTCTCATAAAATTGCATTTTTCGATTTGGATTTTCAAGTTTATTTCTTCGAGAATTTCGAATATATCACTTATAGCTTGAATGTGTTCCTGTAAGGAAGTACTGAAAATTAGTATATCGTCTAGATATACAACACATTTTGTGTTAATGTGATCTCTTAAAATTTCGTTCATCAATTTTTGGAACGTGGCTGGCGCATTTTTTAAGCCCGAATGGCATTCTAATAAATTCATATAGTCCATGTGGCGTTATGAATGCCGTTTTCTTCGTATCTTCTTCCCTTACTAGAATTTGGTGGTAGCCCTTGGCTAAATCTATTGATGTAAAGTATTGTGCCCGTCCGAGTTTATCGAGAATTGATTCGATATTTGAAATTTGGAATTTATCGTCAATAGTTATTTCGTTAAGCTCTGTAGTCTACTACTATTCGAAACTTTTGTTTTCCTGAATTGTCTAACTTCTTTTTATACCCCTAACCCATAAAATGGGTGTAAGGGGTATAATGGTTTTGTGCAAAAGTATGTAACAGGCAGAAGGAAGCATCTCCGACCCCATAAAGTATATATATTCTTGATCAGCATCAACAGCCGAGTCGATATAGCCATGTCCGTCTGTCCGTCCGTCCGTCTGTCCGTCTGTCCGTCTGTCCGTCCGTCTGTATGATCTCAGAGACTACAAGAGCTAGAGACTTCAGATTTTGAATGTAAGTTCTCCTATACCATAAGCGGAACAAGTTTGTTTCAAATTATCGATAACTATTCTAGTTTCCGATATACACATGGAATCGATTACAAAAAAATCTCGAATTTGAAAAATGTAAAAATGGGGGTTGAAATAATGAATAACGATAGAACTTTTCTGAAAATTTCATCGAAATCGGCTGAGAAACACCAGAGATATCGAAGATTGAAGTTTGGGTCACAGATGCATACAGACAATGACTGTGCGCGTTAAGTATAGGGTTCGGGGTATCTCCTAGTCGGGAAATCTCGACTAGAGCCTTCTTACTTGTTTTATTACTATTAATGGACTTGAATACCTTGAGTTACTTTTTCTAATTATTCCTTGTTCTTCCATTTCTTTTATTCGTCTTCTAACTTCCTCTTCGTGTTGAGGTGGGTATCTATATAATTTTGATTTTAGCTGGTCATCTGTAGTTGTTCTTATTTCGTGTTCTATTTCGGTTGTGCTTGTCAATTGTTCACCTTTCTTAAAAAAATAATTTACTGTATCGACTTACAATTCTATTGACTTCTTTTAATTCTTCTGCATTTAAATGTCCTAGCTCTAGGCTATCAAATTTCCCTTCATTTCTTTCTAATGTGCATATCTCTTCATATTTATATGAGTTGTTTATGATAATATTTTCTTTATGATTCAACGTTAAAATTTTCTTTTCAATGTTAATAAAGGCGTTTAAAAAGTTTTAAAGGTCTATTCTAATGATAAAGTTGTATCTTCTTCCCTTTAATGGGGCTAATTTCCAGCGTACCCTGGCGTTGTTTGGCAAATTGAATTCCTTAGGTGCCGTTGTATGGATTTCGTACTCTATTGTGTCTCTACCGTTAATCGTACTATATTGTATTGGTCAATTTAGTTTCATCTTCCTATAACCGTTGATTTGGTTGTTTACTAAACTTGGCGTAGCACCTGTATCTATTAGTGCTACGTGTTTCTGTCCGTCAATATTAAGTTGCATTAGTGGTAGGCATTCCGTGGCAGCTTCGTAAAAACAATCTGAATTGTTAACCTCTGCCTGCTCATAATATTCTCCCTGATCTTGTTCGTTTTGGTCACCTGACTAATCGTCACTTTCGTAGTAATTATTATCGTAAGATTCATTTCTGTACTGGTCGTTATTTTTGTTTCTTTCTATTTCTACAATGTCTACTTCCATGGGTTCTGCGTTTCCTGACCTATATTGTCTGGTTTGTTGTGAGCCTGTATGTTGATAGTTTTGGTTTGGTCTACTCTGTCCTGAACTGTTGGTTCTGAAGTTCTGTTGAACGTTGTTTTGTCTGTACTGTCCAGAGTTGTTGTTTCTATAATTTTGTGGTTGGTTTCTATAGTTCTGGTTCCCATTCTGAGTCGTAGTCAAATGTCTGTTAGGTTGCTGATCGTATTGTCGATTACTAGTTTTAAACGTCTGTTGATTGTATTGTAGTTTATTACGTTCATTGTTGTTTTTAGAATATTGCTGTTGGGCGTTTTTGTTATTATAACCTTGATTTTTGTTATTTACTCCTGCCTCTGTATTGTTTCTATTGGGCTTTCTTTTCCTATACTGAAACCTTATACAGCTATTTTCATACCTAAGTAGTGTCATTATTTTAAATATTTTGCTAAGCTCTCTTTCTTCATCAATTTTGTCTAGTAACGTGCCTTGTGTTATTTCTTTGGCTGCGTTACTAATAAGCTCTCCACATTGCTTAAATTTACAAAATTATCCTCCTTATGATAGACGATAAGTTCGTCAGTTTTGTATTTTATGTTTTGTATTGCTACAGCGAGTTCGCTTACCGATTTTACTTTCAAGTCGCATACACTCCTGTAGATATGATGAGGTTCCGTGTCCGGTCGGTATCCAAGCTTCAATGTTGACTTTATCAATTCCCAGTTGTCCGGTTCCGGCACTTTGATAACCAAATCCTTTGCCTGTCCTTGGATTGTTCTGTAGAAGATCGTCCTGGTGGCTTCCTTCTTCAATTGGGGATCCTCCACACCATGGAGTAGATATTCCACGCTGCTGAAGAACGAATTTATCGAAATGTCTCCAATTTCAGTGAATGTTGCCAAGTGATTTATGTTCTTGAACAATCGTTCCTGTTGATCCATATTGGTGCTAGTGCCTTGCAGCTGTATATAAGCTCGCTGCAACTGTTCCCGCAACAAGCGGAGGAGGCAATGGAGACGAGGCACTGGACGAGGGGAAGACCATGGATGAGCAAGGAGCCCAAGTCAGCGACGCGGCCAGCCAAACGGACGACGTAGTCGACCTATGGGAAGAGGGCCTGGAAGCGGTGCTGTGCGAGGGTGCACCCGCCGAAACACCAGAGCCGCCCCCGAAAAAGCAGGGAGTACCGCCGAGGGGGTGGGCAGTACGCCCAGCCAACTGGGCCGTCTTCCCGGACGAGGACGAGCCGTCGAGGCCATAGGAAGGCGTTGCAGAGGAACGATGTGAGGGGCCGCCGTTCACGGTTCAAGGTGCTAGTCGACGGGGAATCTCACGGCGTGACGGTAACCGGGAAAGGCCGCGTGACGATCACCTAAGAAAGGGGGGGTGTAAAGTAGGCCATGGCCAGGCCTCTTCACAGTCTGAGTCAAGCGCAAGAAGCGCATACATATTAAAATTGTTTTCATTTCTTATATCATGATTTAGTCCAATGCAAGAAGCGCGGACATATTTTTGGTTGATTGTTGTATTTTCATCATTTTTTTTATAATTTCATTATTAGTATTATTGTCAGCTTGTAAGGCAAGGAGCCACAGAATTGAATTGTTTTCTAGAATCATAAATATTAAAGTTAAGTTAAAAAGAAACAAATTGGAAATTAATGAATCAATGGTAAAAGCCTAACGGCCTAAATTTAAGAAGGGCTTTTAAACCAACCGCCCAAAAACGCAGGGTCGCTGAGTACAGTCTGCCAACTGTGATCGGCAAATCCACCACGGTCGCGGATAAGCGTGGGGAGTTGAAGAAATGCAGCTTGCGCAGAGGCTGGAGCGCGACCGAGTGGGGAGTTGGTGTGATACGCGTGCAAGCGAACAGACGTGCGAGAGTTCGAGCAACAAACAAGCTAAGAAAAGTGAGAAATCTAACGATAGAAAGGTTAAGTAAAGGTAAGCGAAGATAGCGCTTCATCATCGTGTCATATATACATATATTCAGGTTATAGGGTAAGGTTGAAAGAACCATCAATAAATCGATCGCTGGAAGGATTCCGTGATTAGTGAAGAGAAAATATTTTTCTGTGTGTTTAATTTCTTTGCGTTGAGTTGCACGTGCACGTGCACGTGCCCTCGCATCATAACCCGCCGGCGTGTGCGCGGTGAGGTTATAGTCCCGTCCAATCGACCCATAGTCCCGATCGTGTGGCCAGAGGCGCGAAGCGGCGAGACCCTTTGCGTCCGCTAATGCCCTGTCGCGGCCCTTAATAGTGGTTTTCATCCCTCACCTTGTAACTCCCCTACGCTTTATAGTCTCTAACAAATACAAGTAGTCTTGTACGTTAGACCTGGCCGGACTAAGTAGCATACCCCGGCGAAATCACTACTTTACAGTGTTTATAGTCGCTGTTTATCATTTATATGTTTTTGTCTATGTCATCTAAAATATTGTCAATGTCTTGCAAGTTTATTATATGTTCTAATATGTCTGTTGCTATAACTATTTCCTGCTGTTTCATCGGTATTTATGCATACCCGTCTTCGTCAAGTATACTGTGTGCTGTCAATGTTGTTGATATTGTCGTCATCATCGTCAGTATTAGTGTTGTCATCATTAATGTCTTCTGTAAATTTATAAGCTCGATTTATATTTGTGGGGTCAATATCTTTGAGTTCTGCATTCTTGAACCTTGGGACTTCTTTGTGTCTCACTGCCTTAAAGTTCTTAATAAACCCTTCTTCCCGTTTTTATACCCCGAACCCACGAAATGGGTAAAAGGGGTATAATGTTTTTATGCAAAAGTATGTAACAGGCAGAAGGAAGCATCTCCGACCCTATAAAGTATATATATTCTTGATCAGCATCAACAGCCGAGTCGATATAGCCATGTTCGTCTGTCCGCCTGTCCGTCCGTCTGTCCGTCCGTCTGTCCGTCTGTCTGTATGAACGCGTCGATCTATGAGACTATAAGACCTGGAGACTTCAGATTTTGCACATAAGCTCATCTAAGTTCTAGACAGTACAAGTTTGTTTCTGATTTTCGATAACTATTTCCGTTTCCGATATACACATGCAATCGATTACAAAAATTTATCGAATTTGGAAAATGTAAAATCGGGGGTTGAAATAATGGGTAACGATATAACTTTTTCTGAATTTCATCGAAATCGGTTGAAAAACACCAGAGATATCGAAGATTGAAGTTTAGTCACAGATGCATACAGACAATGGCTGTACGCGTTATGTACAGGGTTCGGGGTATCTCCTAGTCGGGAAATCTCGACTAGAGCCTTCTTACTTGCTTTCAATTATATTCAATTATTTTGGGCCTCATTAGGTGTGCATTTAATGGTGGAATTATATCTGTCGCTATAATTTGTTACTGCCCTTTGTAAAATTTGTTTCATTGACATCTTTCCTGCTTCTGTTTTATATAATATTCTAAGCTTATCTGCCAATGAATTATGCAATCTTTCCACGTCTGCATTGCCCGTGTGACTGTTCAGCTTTGTCAAATGTAATTCAATATTTTCCTGATTTTAAAGTTCTTTGATTCCAAATGAATTGAATTCATTGTCTCCCACAATCTTGTTTGGTGTTCCTATTTTCGTGAATTGTTCTTCTAGTTGTTCTACTATAGTTATATGATTTCTGTCGTTTAATGGATATGCTGCTGCAAATTTTGAGAATTTGTCTATAATAGTAAAAAAAATGTGAGTTCTTTACTACATATGTGTCTATATGGATTACTTGATTCTTGTCCGATGGAGTTTCTGTTCTAATGAATTGGTTTTTTATTGGTTTTCTATCATATTTTCTTTTTTTGCAAAAGTGGTTAATAACAATTTGTACTAGCTCTAGAAGCTTTGGATAGTAAATTTTATCTTTTATTTGGTTATATGTTTCTTGAATGCCTGAATGCATACTTTCTCGTACATGGTATAACGATATTTGTTTTACTGCTTCCGTTTCGTATTCTATGTCTTGAGCCCGCTTCGTGCATTTGATGAACTCTAATTGTTTGTCGTTTGAATATAATTGAATTCATTTTTCTTGTACTATATTATATTCATGATAAGGTAGTTCTGAATAAATACCTATTTTTCTTACAAAAATATCTTCCATGTTTGGAAAGAAATATTCTGCTATACAAATTATTCTTTTTCCGTGCATTGTTTTATATTCTTCTTTTATCGAAAAATGATCCTGTAAATTTTCTTCAGCTGAATGTACTGTTGCTACTGACATGTATATCTGATATATTATCATTGGTATCTTCTGGTTCATCATATTTGTTACTGCTTATATAATCGTTTTGTTCTAACCTGCTCAAGAAATCGGCTACTCTGTTTTCTTTTCCTTTAAGATAATCTATTTCAAATTGGTATTCTCCTAGCATTAGTAACCATCTTTGGTGTCTATGTGAAATATCTTTCCCCTTATGTTTTGTATGTAAAAGTTTTATATGTTGGTGGTCGGTCAATATTTTGAATTTTCTTCCGTAAAGGTAGGGACTCAAGTAGTTTAGACTCCAAAATATTGCCAGAAATTCATTATCTGTAGCTGAATAATGTTTTTCGTGTCTATTTAACGTTCTTGATGCAAAACAAAATTGATGCCCTTCTTGCGATAGTACCGCGCCAATAGCATAATTTGACGCGTCGGTCGTAAGCGTGAATGCTTTTTCAAAGTTAGGGTATCTTATTATGGGGTGTGAGCTTATGAGATTTTTTAGTTTATCGAATGCTTCGATATAAGTCGGATCTTTTCTATTTTTTTTAACGTCTTTCCTTAGATATTTTGTTATCGGTTGCGCTACTTTGGCGTAATCTTTAATAAATTTTTTATAATATCCTGTTATTCCTAAGAATCTTTGTATTTGTTGTTCAGTTTTTGGTAAAAACAGTTTCTCTTTTATTGCTATTTTATTAGGATTTGGCTTGGTGCCGTCTAAAGTTAGGATGTGCCCTAAAAACTCTGTTTCCCTTCTCATAAAATTGCATTTGTCGATTTGGATTTTGAAGTTTTTTTCTTCGAGAATTTCGAATATTTCATTATAGCTTGAATATCATATTTATAGTATATCGTCTAGATATACAACACATTTTTTGGTAATGTGATCTCTTAAAATTTCGTTCATCAATTTTTGGAACGTGGCTGGCGCATTTTTAAGCCCGAATGGCATTCTAATAAATTCATATAGTCCATGTGGCGTTATGAATGCCGTTTTCTTCGTATCTTCTTCCCTTACTAGAATTTGGTGGTAGCCCTTGGCTAAATCTATTGTTGTAAAGTATTGTGCCCGTCCGAGTTTATCGAGAATTGATTCGATATTTGAAATTTGGAATTTATCGTCAATAGTTATTTCGTTAAGCTTTCTGTAGTCTACTACTATTCGAAACTTTTGTTTTCCTGAATTGTCTAACTTCTTTTTTTATTACTATTAATGGACTTGAATACCTTGAGTTACTTTTTCTAATTATTCCTTGTTCTTCCATTTCTTTTATTCGTCTTCTAACTTCCTCTTCGTGTTGAGGTGGGTATCTATATAATTTTGATTTTAGCTGGTCATCTGTAGTTGTTCTTATTTCGTGTTCTATTTCGGTTGTGCTTGTCAATTGTTCACCTTTCTTAAAAAAATAATTTACTGTACCGACTTACAATTCTATTGACTTCTTTTAATTCTTCTGCATTTAAATGTCCTAGCTCTAGGCTATCAAATTTCCCTTCATTTCTTTCTAATGTGCATATCTCTTCATATTTATATGAGTTGTTTATGATAATATTTTCTTTATGATTCAACGTTAAAATTTTCTTTTCAATGTTAATAAAGGCGTTTAAAAAAGTTTTAAAGGTCTATGCTAATGATAAAGTTGTATCTTCTTCCCTTTAATGGGGCTAATTTCCAGCGTACCCTGGCGTTGTTTGGCAAATTGAATTCCTTAGGTGCCGTTGTATGGATTTCGTACTGTATTGTGTCTCTACCGTTAATCGTACTATATTGTATTGGTCCATTTAGTTTCATCTTCCTATAACCGTTGATTTGGTTGTTTACTAAACTTAGCGTAGCACCTGTATCTATTAGTGCTACGTGTTTCTGTCCGTCAATATGAAGTTGCATTAGTGGTAGGCATTCCGTGGCAGCTTCGTAAAAACAATCTGAATTGTTAACCTCTGCCTGCTCATTATATTCTCCCTGATCTTGTTCGTTTTGGTCACCTGACTAATCGTCACTTTCGTAGTAATTATTATCGTAAGATTCATTTCTGTACTGGTCGTTATTTTTGTTTCTTTCTATTTCTACAATGTCTACTTCCATGGGTTCTGCGTTTCCTGACCTATATTGTCTGGTTTGTTGTGAGCCTGTATGTTGATAGTTTTGGTTTGGTCTACTCTGTTCTGAACTGTTGGTTCTGAAGTTCTGTTAAACGTTGTTTTGTCTGTACTGTCCAGAGTTGTTGTTTCTATAATTTTGTGGTTGGTTTCTATAGTTCTGGTTTCCATTCTGAGTCGTAGTCAAATGTCTGCTAGGTTGCTGATCGTATTGTCGATTACTAGTTTTAAACGTCTGTTGATTGTATTGTAGTTTATTACGTTCATTGTTGTTTTTAGAATATTGCTGTTGGGCGTTTTTGTTATTATAACCTTGATTTTTGTTATTTACTCCTGCCTCTGTATTGTTTCTATTGGGCTTTCTTTTCCTATACTGAAACCTTATACAGCTATTTTCATACCTAAGTAGTGTCAATATTTTTAATATTTTGCTAAGCTCTCTTTCTTCTTCAATTTTGTCTAGTAACGTGCCTTGTGTTATTTCTTTGGCTGCGTTACTAATAAGCTCTCCACATTGCTTAAATTTACAAAATTATCCACCTTATGATAGACGATAAGTTCGTCAGTTTTGTATTTTATGTTTTGTATTGCTACAGCGAGTTCGCTTACCGATTTTACTTTCAAGTCGCATACACTCCTGTAGATATGATGAGGTTCCGTGTCCGGTCTGTATCCAAGCTTCAATGTTGACTTTATCAATTCCCAGTTGTCCGGTTCCGGCACTTTGATAACCAAATCCTTTGCCTGTCCTTGGATTGTTCTGTAGAAGATCGTCTTGGTGGCTTCCTTCTTCAATTGGGGATCCTCCACACCATGGAGTAGATATTCCACGCTGCTGAAGAACGAATTTATCGAAATGTCTCCAGTTTCAGTGAATGTTGCCAAGTGATTTATGTTCTTGAACAATCGTTCCTGTTGAGCCATATTGGTGCTAGTGCCTTGCAGCTGTATATAAGCTCGCTGCAACTGTTCCAGCTGGCTTTCTCTGATGGCCAATTGTAGGTCATGTAGATCTGCCTGGGGCATTCTTTGGTTCTCCTGAGACATCCTGCTTTCGTCGAATTGCTTTGATCTTCTTTGCTTCCTTGAAGCCAGATCTGAGGTGTTGCAGTGCGTTTAAGATTGGGTGTTTAATTCTTAGTTAACTGATTTGTAGTTAACTTTGTATTACGCACTTTGAGTTGTTCTGGTGCACTTGATTGTTCAACACGTAGTTAACTGATTTTTAGTTATATGTTGTTATGCACTTTTCACTTCACTTTAAGAACTGAGTTTTAGTTCTCTTTTTGTTTTTAATCTGTTCGTAGTTATTATTTTTTTCTTTATACCGAAAAAAAATATATTTTATAAGAAGTAAAATCAAATAAAATTTTGAAGACATGCTTTTATTCGCTTTCTTGCATTCAATGGTAAGCTTAGTCAAGTAAAAAAGTTTAATTATTAAAAAAAAAAAACACAAATAAAAAAAGAATGTCTCGGTCGGGGCTCGAACCCACGACCTTCGGCAGTAAAAATCAACTAACTCGTATATATTGAATTGCTTTACATGAAAACTTATTCGTAACTTAATATTAATACATTAATGCTGATTATACAGTCTGGCTTATGCTCTACTTCTTATTGGCGTGTGCAACGTTGTCAAAACACAACGTTTGCCATTACTTAGAATTTAGTAAGCTCAACAACTCTTGAACTTTTTTGCTTATGGTAGAATTACAATGTTCTTGTGCATTATTTCCTGTTGTGGGATTATACATAACTCGCGTTCAAACAGATGGGCAGACGGACGGACAGACAGACGGACGGACAGACAGCATGACGGACATTTTACAAAGCCAATATACTATGCCGTGCTCCGGTTATCGCAAAACGCAAGATTTTTGCGATTTCTAAACGGTAACGAACGATTTGCGAATTGAAAAGTAAATTACAATCATCAAAAAATAATTATTTATATGGGCGTAAAATTTTTTTCCAATTTGATAATCTTTTGAGCTTATATATATTATATTAGAAATGAAATTTTTTTTATTCATTTATATTTTTAATAAATTTGTTTCTTAATTCAGAATTATCGATAAGAATTTGACATAAGTAAGCAAGCTAGGGTTACCAATGTACACTGGGGACTGTGAAATTCGATTAAACACTTATTTATATTATAAAACCTTGATACAAAATAATGTAATTGAAATATTTCCTGAGATAAATAATTAAAACGGAAATAATATTGAAGTCGTAGTGTGATATATTAAGGTATAATTTTCGAAACTTGATTAAAAAGAATATTAGGATAAACGGCAGCCCTGTCAGCTAGCTTTAACGCAACTAAAAAGTTGCGAAAACCGTAGCACGCAAAATTGAATCTTTACGAATTTTTATCAAATCGTAATACTCAAAATTTTGCGATAACCGGAGCATGGCTGACTATGATACTTTCAATATCAAAGCATAAAAAGAGCAACCAAGATGAAATTGTGTTACAGTGGGCTCGAGGGTTTGCATTCTCGCTATGCTCGGATTTTGCTCGTCTGATTGGCCGGGGCTCTTTCCCACCCAACTGCACTGGTTGCGTTGACAAATTTAAGTTATAAAGCACGGGTTTAAAACTAGAAAGTTAAGATTTGACAATATAAAATAAACTGGATATACAGCCGGTACTCTAAAGAATCGGTCTAAAACTTTTGTTAGGCTGAGAAAGAGAGAGAAAGAGGTGTTGGTTCTCTCTTCGCCCACCCGTCCATGACAATCGCTCCATGTTTGCGTTGCCCCTATGTTGAAGGCTTTTTTCTTTCAAGTTTTCTTGCGACGTCCATTCAGACGTCAGACAGAACCAAAAAAAACAAGCAAAAACGTTGCAGTCGGACGCAACCAACTGCGAAATACTTTGATACCAGTAAAAGAACGGATGGTAAGGAGTCTGCTTGCAAAGGAGTGGGACGGGTGGTAATCATCGCCAGCTATCATTTTATCAAATTTGGTGACTTTAGCTCAAAAACTGTGGAAGATAACTGAACTTTCAAATTTAGAAGGTGGGCGGCAAGGGTGGGTGTGGTATCGAAATTTGTTAATAAAATCTTTTTAAATGTCACCATCTATCTTCCTACCAAGTTTGGTGGCTTTAGCTCAAAAACTGTTAAAGATATAGCCGATTCCAATTTTTTAAGGCGGGTGGCTTGGGTGGGCGTGGCATCCAAAATTTTGATGCAGATCTTTGGTAGATGTTGCCGAATCTTTCTACCGAATTTGGGGGCTCTAGCTTAAAAACTTTAAGAGATATCGAAATTTCCGATTTTATATGGCAGGCGGCAGATGTGGGGGTGGCATCACAAATTTTTGATGCAGATCTTTTGTAGATGTCACCATATATCTTCCTACCAAATTTCGTGACTCTAGTTCAAAAAATGTGGAAGATACACGCATAACCGTTTTAACAACGGCGGGGGTGGGGGGCGGAAGGTGTGGGCGTGGCATCCAAATTTTTGATGCAGTTTTTTGGAAAACTTCACTAAATATATTGACACTAAATTTGGAGGCTCTGGCCCAAAATATGTGAACACTATAGGCGTTTCCAATTTCAAGGAGAAGGGGGGATGGTGGCGGAATCAGGGGGCTTGGCATCCAAAATGTTTATGCATTTTTTGGGGGAATGTCAATATCTATCTTGACACAACATTTGGTGGCTCTAGCCCAAAAAATGTGAAAACTATAGGCGTTTCCAATTTCAAGGAGCAGGCAGGATGGGGGCAGAAGGAGTGGACGTGGCATTCAAAATTTTGATGGAGTTTTGTCAGGGACGTGACCAGCTATCTTCGTGCAAAATTTGGTAATTCTATCTGTAAGAATAAGAGAAATATTTGGTTTTATCGGTTTTCAGTTATCGAATTTATCGATTTCCCAGCCTCCTAGTGGGCGTGGCACCCCGATTTTAGCACTTTATCTGTTCCTTCTATGGATAAACATAATTGCAAAGTTTCCAGTCTCTAGCTTTACGGGTGTCGAAAAAAGTTGCGTTCATACGGACGGACAGACGGACAGACAGACAGACAGACACCATGACGGACATTGCACAAAACCAATATACTATGATACTTTCAGTATCAAAGTATAATTAAGGGCAAATTCATTTTAATGTTTTTCTCATTATAATTTTACAAAATCAAAAGTAAGTAGGAATTTAGCATTTATAAAATTAATTAATTGTCTCTATAGAGTTGCGATGTCGTCGCTGTTTCTAATATTTCATACTTATTTATACAAATAAGTAATCAAAATTATATACATATCTAATATATAAAATTCTCGTGTCACAAATTTCGTTGCTGAACTCTTGCGAAATGGCTATGCGGATTTTCGTGAAATTTTGTGTGCTTATCGGTTAGGTCTGCGCATCGGCCAACATATATTTTTCATCCCAATCAGATCACTCCTTCGGGTACCTCCCAAAAACCAATTTCATTTTCAAGGCGAAAATGTGTTGCTGCCACGAATCCCTATGACTAATACAGATGTGTCTATTGAATTCAACTGCCATAATTAATAATTACTTCCCCCACTTAATAAACGGTGCCACTTCTAGTAGTTCTCTTAAAAAGTTAGTCTTATGTCATTTGTCTACGTTTTCGCGATCTACGTAACCGTACGCTATGCGGTGTGCCCCTCGGTCGGTTGGGCGGGAGGTTGGTTGCTTGGTATCGTTGGGCCACTTGAATGTACTGTCCTTTTTTAGTACATCTACGTCCAATAATAATAATTAATAATTGAAGTAGATAGTTATTTTTATTGAACTGAAAAAATGTTTCCTAGAAATAATATACATTGCAAAACAACGTTTGCCGGGTCACCTAGTATAAATATATATATAGTAAGATATCCAATATGCACACATATTCATATCTCAAATATGTTACACATAAGCACGCACCCCAACAATTAAATATCAGATTACACCCTAAAATCCTAACACAGGAAACGAGCTAGACATAAACATTAAACATAAGAATATTTCTAAATCATGCATCACGCCACAAACAAACTAGACATAAACATAAAACATAAACATATTTCCAAAATCACGCCACAAGCGTGAGATCGCCGAATTGGCACTTTTTGAAAGAAAGCTTAAAACGAACAAAGCTTAAAAGCTTTGATCATAAGAAAAGCTCTCAACCGAGGTTTGCTCTGCGCAGCAAGAACGATGGAGAAGCAGTTCAGATTTGGAGTTCAAAACAACAGTTTGAATAAGAAATAGACTATAAGTGTGGAAGTGATTGTATAACTTATAACATTGGTTCAATTCATATAATAAAGAAATAAACTAAAGACGACGTCTTTTTATTTTTTTATCCCACTTGGTCAAGAACTCACAATTGGCGCAGCCGGTAGGATTAGTGAAAAATAAGTGCAAATAAATTAAATTGCGATACTTAGAAAAAAAACTAATCCGCCAAAGAACTAAACGTGCAACAAACACAGTTAATCGTGTTTAAATAATTTAAGAACGAAGAACAATATAATCAACAACAAGGCAACAAAAAACAAACCAACATGGCAGTCGTACTCAGTGATGCAGAACTAAACCAGGCATTGTCTCAAATCCGACAAGTGCCCCAGTTCTCAGGAAATAAACAGGAGATAAGCGCCTTCATCAGGAGGACAGAATTCCTATTACAATTATACCCTACTACAAACCAAAGGCAACAAAGTATTATATACGGTGCGATAGAACTGCAAGTCATCGGAGAAGCCCAAAGGATCTCACAACTATCACATGCCAATAATTGGGGGGAGTTGAAGCGAGCACTCATCGAGGAATACACCACCCAAACTCCAGTGGAGGAATTACTACGACAACTATACAACACCAGCTATCAAGGAAATCTCCGTAAGTTCATAGATGAACTAGAACACAAATCATATGTAATAACAAATAAGCTAACACTAGATAATAATCCAAACAACACAATTGTCTACACCAATGCTATGAACAACACAGTTAAAGATGTTATAAAAAGAAAAATACCAGATAGAATTTTCATGATTCTAGCTAGGTACGATATAACAACTAGCCATTTGTTAAAAGTAGCAGCTCAAAAGGAGGGTTTATATGAAAATAGTGTGATTGAAAAACCCAAAGATAATAAATATATTAATTCAAACAAAAACTATCATGGTAAAAAGTATCAAGAAAATTTTAACCAAAGTTCAACACATAACCCCACTAACCAAGCACCACATAATCATAACTACCAAACCAATTATAATACAAATAACCCACATAAGAATCAACAAGATTATGGGCAGACATATGCCGAATTTCAACAAAAGTTGCAACAAGGGAAACAACAGAATCCCATGAACTATTCACATAATAGAAACTCTAATGCACAGGCATCCCCTTGCTCTTCAAGCTTGTCAATCTAACTATGCTATTCATAACCCTTTTCGGATTTTATGTTCAAACTATAACGAATTTTCCCACTTAATAAACGGTGTCACTTCTAGTAGTTCTCTTAAAAAGTTAGTCTTATGTCATTTGTCTACGTTTTCGCGATCTACGTAACCGTACGCTATGCGGTGTGCCCCTCGGTCGGTTGGGCGGGAGGTTGGTTGCTTTTTGCTTGGGTTCGCGCGTTAACAAGCCGGTGCTTGGTATCGTTGGGCCACTTGAATGTACTGTCTTTTTTTAGTACATCTACGTCCAATAATAATAATAACAACCAACCTCAAAAAAGGCAAAGAGAAAGTAACAGTGGTGTGTCAAAAATTGACACCTCCGAAAATTTTCAAGCAATTGCCTCGGACCAGGAAGAAACAATAACCCATTCATAATTGTTATTATGAATGATAACCAGCTTAAGTGTGTTATAGACACTGGGTCAACAATTAATTTAATGAATAAAAATTACTTAAAATTTCCAATTAAAAATACAGAACTTAACGTTCATACCATCAATGGTAACATTAAATTGACATCAAGCATTACAATAGGAGCATGTAAATTATGTCCATCCAAACAGGAATTCTTTATACATGAATTTTCAAATCGATATGATTTATTGTTAGGAAGAAATTATTTAGAAGCTTGCAAGGCAAAAATAAATTACGAAGAGGGAGCCGTTAACTTAGGAGAATACACATTCCTATTTAAGTACGACCCCAATATAATTGTAGAAGAAGAGGAGGCACCAGAGTGTCTAGACCCACCTTCGTCGGAAGATTTAGAATTCAATTTCGTGATCAACGAAGAATTAAAAGAGTCCAACGAGTTCCGCTTAGATCGTCTTAACGATGAAGAGAAAAGGTGTGTGTCAAAAATTCTTCACAACTATCGAGACATACAGTACCATGAAGGCGACAATTTGACTTTCACTAGTACTGTTAAACATTCGATAATTACAAAACATGAGGACTCAATTTACAAGAGACCCTACAAGTATTCCCAAATTCAACATGACGAAATAGACAGACAAGTAAAAGAAATGCTAGAGCAAGGGATAATAAGAAAATCTCAGTCTCCGTATAATTCACCTGTATTAGTAATCCCAAAAAAGTTGGATGCATCAGGTAAACAAAAGTATAGAGTAGTAATAGACTACAGATTGCTAAACGAAATCACTGTTGACGACAAATTTCCTATTCCAATAATGGATGAAATTTTAGATAAACTTGGCCGATGCCAATACTTCACAACTCTTGATTTAGCAAAAGGCTATCACCAGATCCAGATGGATCCTAAATCAATACCTAAGACAGCATTTTCCACTAAACATGGCCACTACGAATATACACGTATGCCATTTGGTTTAAAAAATGCACCAGCAACGTTTCAACGCTGCATGAACAATTTGTTGGAAGATTTAATCTACAAAGATTGTTTAGTCTACTTAGATGACATAATAGTGTATTCCACTTCATTGGAAGAACACATATTGTCACTAAATAAGGTATTTGTCAAACTAAGGGAAGCCAACTTAAAATTGCAATTAGACAAGTGTGAATTCCTCAAAAAGGAAACGGAATTTCTAGGACACATAGTCACAACAGAAGGATTATAACCTAATCCAAATAAAGTTGAAGCAGTAATGAAATATCCAATTCCAAAGACTCCAAAAGAGATAAAAAAATTTTTAGGTTTGTGTGGATTTTACAGCACATTCATTCCAAACTTCGCCAACATCGTCAAACCCATGACACTCAAATTAAAAAAAGGAGCCAAAGTAGACATAAAGGATACAGCATATATCTCAACTTCTGACCCAATTCTTACTCATCCAGATTATGACAAACCATTTTGTCTCACAACGGATGCAAGTAATGTAGCTCTAGGAGCAGTCTTAACACAAAATCATAAGCCTGTTTGTTTTGCCAGCAGAACGCTAAACAAACATGAATTAAATTATTCAGCTATAGAAAAAGAACTATTAGCAGTAGTTTGGGCAACTAAAACTTATAGAAGCTATCTATATGGTAGAAAGTTTGAAATCCTAAGCGATCACAAACCATTAGTATGGTTAAACAATATAAAAGAACCGAATATGAAACTCCAACGATGGAAGATCAAATTAAATGAATTTGATTACACAATCAAATACTTACCGGGTAAAGAAAATCATGTCGCAGACGCACTTTCACGTGTGCAAATACATGAAAATCTACTGGGAGAAGAAATGAGTCAAGCAATATGTGCTACCATTCACAGTGCCCAAGAAGATAACCAAAGTAATATTCAAATAACGGAAAGACCATTAAATTATTATAACAGACAAATCGAACTCATTAAAGGAAACGACAATACGACACAAGTTACTTACTATTTTCACAAGAAAAACATAAACATAACATATATAGAAATGACGATTACTAAAGCTAAAGAAATAATTTATTTTTTTTTATTTTATTTATTTAATTGTTGAATGATTCTTAATGCTACAGTATTGCTACTATAAATTAAAGCATTAATCACAGATATTAAAAGGTAAAATGTAAGAGTATTAATCTAAATTATATATTTTAAACAATTATTTATAAAATGGAAACAAATGAAAAAGAATTACATATTGAAAGTTATGCGTAAGTTGGACTGTAATGTAGTTTGAGGCGTTAAAATTAAGTCTTATAATATGATTCTAAATTAATTTTAAAACGGTGTGCACTGCGTATAGATTTAATGTAGGGAGGAAGATTGTTCCACAGTCGAACAGCAAAGATAAAGAACTGTCTATCAGAAGAGGCAAGTTTGGTTCTCAAGCAAACGAGGTTGTTCACACGTTGGGACGATGTTAACTTTATGTTGCCATACAAATACTCAGGTTCTTGTGTATATATAATTTTGTGTAGGAAGCGAAGAATTCTAAAGTTAATTAAAGACGTTAGATCTAGATCTAACAGTCTATTAGCGTAACCCGTTACGTGGTCTGCCCTTTTGAGGCCAAACACGTAACGGGCTACATTATTATACGCTACCCTCAACTTCCTTTGGCTTGCAGCGTCGCATTTGCCAAAAATTTCAATGCCATGCAAAAGTTTTGGCAATATTAAAGATTTCGCGATCAATATTCTTATGTTAAGGGGTAGGAATTTCTGGGTCAGCCAAAGTTGCCTTAAAACGCCACACGTTTTTCCCACAGCTTTATTCACCTGACTATCCCATGATAAGGTCCTGTTCAGGGTGATTCCTAAGCTTTCAGCTTTATCTACGTAGTGAATTATTGTCGAATCTATTTGCAGCTTGGGAATGTTGTCAGTAATCAGGTGCTTTTTGTAAATTAAGATACATTTGGATTTAGACGGGTTAATACACAAACCATTAACATTGACCCATTGACTAACACGCAACAAGTCTTCATTACATAACTGGACACATTCGTTAATTTTACTAAGCGGACGACTTACATACAATTGGACATCATCAGCATACAAATGGATGTTACATTTAGACAAAACACTTGGTAAATCATTGATATACATACTAAAAAGCAGTGGACCTAAAATTGATCCTTGCGGGACCCCACGAGGGACAACAAGGAAGTCGGACGTTTTAGAAGGAATAACAACGGCTTGTCTACGATTACTTAAGTAAGAGGATATGAGTTTTGTAGCAGTTTGGCTAAAATTATACATGGTATTGAGCTTTGTCAGTAGAATATCGTGGTTAACCGTGTCAAATGCTTTACTAAAATCAAGAAGCGTCAATAGTGAGACCTCACTGTTATCCATCTTTGATCTTATATCCTCGACCACTTTGATTATCGCCGTAGTACAACTTCGGCCAGTCCTAAAACCTGATTGTTTATCATTTAATAGTCGATTTATTGAGAGGAACTTGTTAATTTGAGAGGCCAAAAGGTGCTCAAATATTTTAGATAGATATGGCAAAATCGAGATTGGCCTGAACTCATGTGTAGATTTTGGGATTGGCATTACCTTTGCAATTTTCCACTGGTCGGGAAACGTGGACGTTGTCAGGGCTGTATTGAATATATGAGTTACATAGCCAAT
Organism: Scaptomyza hsui; assembly: GCA_018152825.1. Taxonomy (NCBI): domain Eukaryota; kingdom Metazoa; phylum Arthropoda; class Insecta; order Diptera; family Drosophilidae; genus Scaptomyza; species Scaptomyza hsui. The sequence continues at coordinate 225,042 of JAECXO010000050.1, read as the reverse complement.
AATTAGCGGCAGAAGAATTTTAAAAAACTTTGGATTTAAACCATCCATGCCAGTTGCGTTGGACTTCATTTTACTTATAGACAGATACACATCACATTGATTTACACAAATAAAATCAAAACTATTACAACAATTATTAAGTGGTTGCGAACACAAATAAGGATTGCACACAGACACTGGAACATTAAGGTTAACAAATTTGTTGTTGAGATCATTAACATCAACATCTTCACTAACTGCACCACGTACTTTGCCTATTCCCATGTTATTAATTTCTTTCCATTTTTGACTGTCGGATATTGCATTTTTGAACCTATCACTAAAATATTCGCGTTTGGCTCTTTGGATCAGGAAGTTAACATGCCGTCTGGTAGTTATGAATTGCTTATGAAGTGCCTCGGTCCTAAATCTTTTCCATCTCCGATAGGCCGCGTCTCTAACATTTATTGCACACTTTATATCGTTATTAAACCAGGATTTTGTAGAAGGCCTGACCACTTTGCTTTTAATTGGCACGTATTTATTGTACATATAATCCATATAGTATTGTACAAGATTTATTTGGGAGTCAACTGTAGGGAGAGAATATATGAGGTCTAGTTCAGCTGTACAGCTATCTGCATGTAATCCAGCTAGGTCTATGTTAATAAAGTCACGGTATGTTATTTTAAGATTGCAATAGTTGGGTAGAATGTCATAGGTCAGAAATATAAGATCATGTTTGGAGAAGGCCGGGATGGGAATCTGGTCGTAAAGTAGTGTGCATTCTTTTTTGTTTACAAATATTAGGTCAAGTAAAGTACTTAAATTCTTTGTGAAGTGCGTCGGTAATGTAGAGTTCACTGGCTCTAAACCAAGAGACTCCATGTCGTCCAGAAGGTGTCTTTCAGTAAGTATGTTGCTATTAAAGTCTCCTGTCAGTATAATGTCAGTGTACCTCATTGTTAGATTTGCGATTACATCTATTATAGGAGAGTAGTCTATATTTTTGTGAGGTCTGTATAGGCAGCCAATGAGCATTTTTGTATTCCCATTGAGGCTAAGTATTTCTATAAATATATATTCAATAGGGCTTTCATTAGGCTGCTTTAATATTACCCTACAGTTCAGTCTTTTGGATACATATATTGCCACACCCCCAGCATAACGGACACGGTCAGAACGAAACACATTATACCCTGCACACTCAATCAACGCACTACAAAGATCTTGGTTAAACCATGTTTCGGACACACAAACAACATCAATATTTGAATTTACAAACAGAAAACGAAACTCCTCAATCTTGTTCGTTAGACTCTGCGCATTTATATGACAGACCGTCAAACCAGCTTTTCGCTTGCTTAGAACCCTAACCATCGCATGGCTATTCGACTTGGAAATATTAAGATCAAGGGACATCAATTATCACAGAAAATTTTACATATCGATACACACCAATTAAAATTAACATACGTAGATAGTACGAATTAACGTTGAACGCATTCAAAACAGTCCACTTACTTGTAACATAAGATAAACAGAGTAACTTAAAAAGAGAATTGAACATAACATATAAACAGAGTAACTTATAAAGAGAAATACAGTAAAAGCTTAAGTTAAGAACGAAAAAGATCATTTGCATCGGTAGCCACTGCAAGAGAGCTTTCAGCTTGCATACTAAGAAGCTTTTGCATATTATCTATGCAAACGACTTCATCTGTCCCGCTCCACTTGGCGTGAACCAACGCACGACGGCAAAAAACTGCTGATAAAAGCTTTTTTCTCTTCATCTGCATTGCTTCTTTAAAGATTTGATAGTTCTCTCTGCTAAGCTGCTCGTTGAGATAAATTGGAACATTCGCACGTGTTTCAAAGCCCAACATATGCAGAGACAGTTGAGCTTTGTTAGTCCGGCGGTAATCAGCTGCTGCTCGCTGAAAGTTTATCTTGTCGCGTAAATTGTCGAAACTGATTATAATAACCGGGTCAACAACGGTGTTAGAGCCTGCTCGCAGTTTAATCCTGTGAATCTCCTTGAGTCTGGGCGCAGGAGTGACTCCCAGTGCAAACGCGAGTGCATTAAACATTGTGCGTAGCTGCTCCCCCTCGACAAACGGCACTCCATGTAGTCGCATGTCATTAGCTGCACTGGCGTTTGCTTGTGGGGCTATTTTGGCCTCCAATGTCGCCACACGAGCCTGAAGTGCAGCTGTCTCAGGAGTGGACTGCTCCAATTTACAGACGCGCTGCACAAGGTTTTGGAGCTCGTTTCCGAGACCATCCAGCCTCTCATGCAACACGGCCAGCAAGTTTTCCTCCGATTCCTTCATTTTATCTGCGATCAGTGCAGCTTGCTCATCAAACTTCTGATGGATAAGCTGGGTAAGCGCAGCCAGATCACTCCCTTTGCCTACCTTAAGTTCTCCAGCAGAGTTTTCTCGCAAGCGCTTCGGTATCGGTGCCATATTATGGTGTGCAGTGTACTTGAGTGAGATTTCGCTTGACCGTCTGTTATTGAGTGTTTTTATTTTGCGCGTTGTTACTCGTTTGTGTGAGTTGGGATAGAAGAAGAAGTTGCAGTTCGGTGTTGTTGTTGCTCAAAATTTCTTCTTTCGCGTTTACTTTGTTATTACTGGCGTTTGGTGATTTTCAAAAGTCAATTTATAATTATTGTGTGCCAGTTTAATTATTGTAATTACTTATTACTGTTCTGACAATAATCACAAAATTTTGCACTACTTTTGTACGAACTCAAATGCAGTTTTATTCGGTTTATTTAATTAAATCGCGGAGCGTGAAAATTGCGCGTCTTTCCTCGGTTATGCTTTCTCTATCATTTTGAATATTTATGTTCAAAAAATAGCGTCTTATACTTTCACAACGACTCCGATTTTCCGATTTTTCAAAACGCATACGTAGAAATAATAAGCCCAGAAAGTAAAATTAAAGTAATGAAAAGCTCATCAAAATTAACAGACTTACAAACGTACGCAGAATTCAAAGAACAGATACTTAAAAGACATAACGAACTATTACACCCAGGGATAGAAAAGACAATACATTGGTTTAAAGAAAAATTTTATTACCCAGATTATCAGAACCTAATACAAAACATAATAAATTAATGTCACATTTGCAACATCTCAAAAACAGAGCACAGAAGTACCAAATTAGTGTACGAATTAACCCCAGAAACAAATTACATTAGGGAAAAGTATGTAATGGATTTTTATTTAGTTGACCATAAACAATTTCTATCATGCATAGATATTTATTCAAAATTTGCAACATTAATTGAAGTTAACAGCCGAGATTGGTTAGAAACAAAAAGAGCTATATTAACAGTTTTCGATTTAATGGGAAAACCAACAGAAATCAAAGCAGACAAAGATTCAGCATTTATATGTGCTGCACTACAACAATGGTTAGCAACAGAAAACGTAAAAATCAATATAACAACAAGTAAAAACGGAATAGCAGATATAGAAAGATTTCATAAAACAATCAACGAAAAATTACGAATTATAAGTAGTGACCATAACATAGAAAACAAACAAACCAGATTTGAAATTATATTATACACTTATAATCATAAAACCAAACACAATACAACAAACAGAACACCCGCAGATATATTTATGTACGCAGGGACACCAAAGTATGACACACAAGACAGGAAAAAGAAACAAATTGAAAAATTGAATGAATCAAGGGAAGAATTTGAAATAGATACAAAATATAGATCTTCACCATTAGTTAAAACAAAAATAACCAATCCATTCAAACAGACAGGTCAGTTAAGACAAATAGACGAGAAGCATTTTGAAGAAACCAATAGAGGTAGAAAAGTCACCCATTACAAATCAAAGTTTAAGAAGAAAAAGAAAAACTAATACAAGTAAATACATTAATTACAGAGAACCAGCTAATGAAGGGAATTCTAATAATAATAACAATGCTAACAGTAACAATTAACGGACAAAGTATCGAAATAAACCCCATAAAAGCAAACAACGGCTACCTAATATTTAAAACAGGAACACTGGACATACCAACTAATTTTGAATACCATTATCTAACTGTAAATTTAACAAAAATAGAAAAGGTCTACAATAACTTATTAATACAAGCAAACGATTACGAAAATTCAACTAAAATAAATTATCTTATTGAAAAACTAAACAGGGAAATGAACGGGATAACATCATTAAAAGACAAAAGAGAGGACTAATAAATTTAGTAGGCAAAACATACAAATACTTATTCGGAACATTAGACACAGATGACAGAGACGAACTAGAACAGAAGATAAGTAACTTAGCAGAAAATAGCGTTCAAGTTAATGAACTAAACAAAATAATCGAAACAATTAACAAAGCAATTGAAACCATGAACACATTTAAAACAAAAGAAGAAAAACACAAGAAATTTGATTTACTAATTTTCAATTTAGAACACTTTACCGAATATATAGAAGACATAGAGATGGGAATGCAACTAACGAGATTAGGCATATTCAACCCTAAATTACTTAAACACGATTACTTATTGCATGTTACACCAGAGAAAATTCTTAATATTAAAACATCAAATTGGTTAAAAACTGATACAAAAGAAATTTACATAATATCACATATTCCACAAGCAATTAGTAAAACACCCATTTTCGAAATAATACCCTACCCAGATGAGAACGATAATATTTTAACAGAAAACATTCAAGAAAAATATTTTATAAATAATAATAAAGTATATGGCACAATTACAAAAAAAAACACAAATATTGAATAATTGCATAATAGGCATTGTAAAGCAAATCAAAACCGAATGTAAATATACCAGAACAATTAAAAATTTTCAAACAAATTATATAGAACCAAACATAATCCTAACATGGAATTTGCCAGAATCAATTGTAAATCAAAATTGTATGAATAATGAAATTAAGATAAAAGGAAACAATATTATAAAAATCTATAATTGTGAAATACAAATTAACGAGATATCAATATCTAATTCAAGACTAGATTTTACACAAAACATTTATGTCAGCAATAACGTAACAAAACTCGAACCATTGTCATATATTCAGACTAAGGAATTAATTTTGGAACATACAAAATATTATAATACATTCCAAATAATAACATTGACATCATTAACCATTACGATATTAAGCATATTATTGTACTTAATTTATAAGTTCAAAAGTTTACCCAGAACACTTATTGTTAAGTATAGAAAACCTAAAGAACAAGAAATAATCAATGATCAAATAGAATTACCAATAGTTAAACAAGATCAACCCGCACTGTATCCCAAGATAGGAGCAGTCTAACGTAACGCAAATTTTTTAGTGTGGGCGAGTAAGATATCCAATATGAACACATATTCATATCTCAAATATGTTACACATAAGCACGCACCCCAACAATTAAATATCAGATTACACCCTAAAGTCCTAACACAGGAAACGAGCTAGACATAAACATTAAACATAAGAATATTTCTAAATCATGCATCACGCCACAAACAAACTAGACATAAACATAAAACATAAACATATTTCCAAAATCACGCCACAAGCGTGAGATCGCCGAATTGGCACTTTTTGAAAGAAAGCTTAAAACGAACAAAGCTTAAAAGCTTTGATCATAAGAAAAGCTCTCAACCGAGGTTTGCTCTGCGCAGCAAGAACGATGGAGAAGCAGTTCAGATTTGGAGTTCAAAACAACAGTTTGAATAAGAAATAGACTATAAGTGTGGAAGTGATTGTATAACATAGCATTGGTTCAATTCATATAATAAAGAAATAAACTAAAGACGACGTCTTTTTATTTTTTTATCCCACTTGGTCAAGAACTCACAATTATATATATGTCAAGCATGTATATATTTGAACTTACTTTGCTCCATTTAAATGTCACTCAATCAAGAAGAAAATATTTGATAACGTTTCGTCGTCGTTTCCTCGTCGTTTCCTCTTCGTTTCCTCGGCCAAGTGGACTTGATGTTGTTCTTCTTATAAACTATTAAATAAAATTGTCATTACGAGTTAAATATACAAATAGCTTGTTATAAACTCGCATTGGCTACCACGCTCATATTTTTAACAGTTGTCGTTAATTATTTCTTTTTTTCTTTCTATTCATTCCTTTTCAAATCATAAAATTACGATGACCAAAAAATATATAATCATTTAATTCAATTCACTTATTTGTATGCATATCAGTTTCTATTTTATACTTTAGTTTAATTATGAGCGTAAAGAAAAATTTTAACAGTACAAATTTAAGTAAGCGTGCACGAATAAAAAGAGAAAGTTGGAGTTAAAGAAGTTAAGAATAAGAGAAATATTTGGTTTTATCGGTTTTCAGTTATCGAATTTATCGATTTCCCAGCCTCCTAGTGGGCGTGGCACCCCGATCTTAGCACTTTATATGTTCCTTCTATGGATAAACATAATTGCAAAGTTTCCAGTCTCTAGCTTTACGGCTGTCGAAAAAAGTTGCGTTCATACGGACGGACAGATGGACAGACAGACAGACAGACACCATGACGGACATTGCACAAAACCAATATACTAGATACTTTCAGTATCAAAGTATAATTAAGGGCAAATTCATTTTAATGTTCTTCTCATTATAATTTTACAAAATCAAAAGTAAGTAGGAATTTAGCATTTATAAAATTAATTAATTTTCTCTATAGAGTTGCGATGTCGTCGCTGTTTCTAATATTTCATACTTATTTATACAAATAAGTAATCAAAATTATATACATATCTAATATATAAAATTCTCGTGTCACAAATTTCGTTGCTGAACTCCTGCGAAATGGCTATGCGGATTTTCGTGAAATTTTGTGTGCTTATCGGTTAGGTCTGCGCATCGGCCAACATATATTTTTCATCCCGATCAGATCACTTCCTTCGGGTACCTCCCAAAACCCAATTTCATTTTCAAGGCGAAAATGTGTTGCTGCCACGAATCCCTATGACTAATACAAATGTGTCTATTGAATTCAACTGCCATAATTAATAATTACTTCCCCCACTTAATAAACGGTGCCACTTCTAGTAGTTCTCTTAAAAAGTTAGTCTTATGTCATTTGTCTACGATTTCGCGATTTTTTATTTTTTCTTTTTTTTTTTCCCCCTTTTCTTTTGGGGGGGTTTTTTTTTTTTTTTTTTTTTTTTTTTTTTTTTTTTTTTTTTTTTTTTTTTTTTTTTTTTTTTTTTATTATTTTTTATTATTTTTTTTTTTTTTTTTTTTTTTTTTTTTAATTTTATTTTTTTTTTTATTTATTTTTTTTTTTTAAATTTTTTTTTTTCGGTGTCCCCTTTTATAAATATATATATAGTAAGATATCCAATATGCACACATATTCATATCTCAAATATGTTACACATAAGCACGCACCCCAACAATTAAATATCAGATTACACCCTAAAATCCTAACACAGGAAACGAGCTAGACATAAACATTAAACATAAGAATATTTCTAAATCATGCATCACGCCACAAACAAACTAGACATAAACATAAAACATAAACATATTTCCAAAATCACGCCACAAGCGTGAGATCGCCGAATTGGCACTTTTTGAAAGAAAGCTTAAAACGAACAAAGCTTAAAAGCTTTGATCATAAGAAAAGCTCTCAACCGAGGTTTGCTCTGCGCAGCAAGAACGATGGAGAAGCAGTTCAGATTTGGAGTTCAAAACAACAGTTTGAATAAGAAATAGACTATAAGTGTGGAAGTGATTGTATAACTTATAACATTGGTTCAATTCATAAAATAAAGAAATAAACTAAAGACGACGTCTTTTTATTTTTTTTATCCCACTTGGTCAAGAACTCACAATTGGCGCAGCCGGTAGGATTAGTGAAAAATAAGTGCAAATAAATTAAATTGCGATACTTAGAAAAAAAACTAATCCGCCAAAGAACTAAACGTGCAACAAACACAGTTAATCGTGTTTAAATAATTTAAGAACGAAGAACAATATAATCAACAAACAACAAAAAAAACAACCAACATGGCAGTCGTACTCAGTGATGCAGAACTAAACCAGGCATTGTCTCAAATCCGACAAGTGCCCCAGTTCTCAGGAAATAAACAGGAGATAAGCGCCTTCATCAGGAGGACAGAATTCCTATTACAATTATACCCTACTACAAACCAAAGGCAACAAAGTATTATATACGGTGCGATAGAACTGCAAGTCATCGGAGAAGCCCAAAGGATCTCACAACTATCACATGCCAATAATTGGGGGAGTTGAAGCGAGCACTCATCGAGGAATACACCACCCAAACTCCAGTGGAGGAATTACTACGACAACTATACAACACCAGCTATCAAGGAAATCTCCGTAAGTTCATAGATGAACTAGAACACAAATCATATGTAATAACAAATAAGCTAACACTAGATAATAATCCAAACAACACAATTGTCTACACCAATGCTATGAACAACACAGTTAAAGATGTTATAAAAAGAAAAATACCAGATAGAATTTTCATGATTCTAGCTAGGTACGATATAACAACTAGCCATTTGTTAAAAGTAGCAGCTCAAAAGGAGGGTTTATATGAAAATAGTGTGATTGAAAAACCCAAAGATAATAAATATATTAATTCAAACAAAAACTATCATGGTAAAAAGTATCAAGAAAATTTTAACCAAAGTTCAACACATAACCCCACTAACCAAGCACCACATAATCATAACTACCAAACCAATTATAATACAAATAACCCACATAAGAATCAACAAGATTATGGGCAGACATATGCCGAATTTCAACAAAAGTTGCAACAAGGGAAACAACAGAATCCCATGAACTATTCACATAATAGAAACTCTAATGCACAGGCATCCCCTTACTTTCAAAAAAACAACCAACCTCAAAAAAGGCAAAGAGAAAGTAACAGTGGTGTGTCAAAAATGGACACCTCCGAAAATTTTCAAGCAATTGCCTCGGACCAGGAAGAAACAATAACCCATTCATAATTGTTATTATGAATGATAACCCGCTTAAGTGTGTTATAGACACTGGGTCAACAATTAATTTAATGAATAAAAATTATTTAAAATTTCCAATTAAAAATACAGAACTTAACGTTCATACCATCAATGGTAACATTAAATTAACATCAAGCATTACAATAGGAGCATGTAAATTATGTCCATCCAAACAGGAATTCTTTATACATGAATTTTCAAATCGATATGATTTATTGTTAGGAAGAAATTATTTAGAAGCTTGCAAGGCAAAAATAAATTACGAAGAGGGAGCCGTTACCTTAGGAGAATACACATTCCTATTTAAGTACGACCCCAATATAAATGTAGAAGAAGAGGAGGCACCAGAGTGTCTAGACCCACCTTCGTCGGAAGATTTAGAATTCAATTTCGTGATCAACGAAGAATTAAAAGAGTCCAACGAGTTCCGCTTAGATCATCTTAACGATGAAGAGAAAAGGTGTGTGTCAAAAATTCTTCACAACTATCGAGACATACAGTACCATGAAGGCGACAATTTGACTTTCACTAGTACTGTTAAACATTCGATAATTACAAAACATGAGGACTCAATTTACAAGAGACCCTACAAGTATTCCCAAATTCAACATGACGAAATAGACAGACAAGTAAAAGAAATGCTAGAGCAAGGGATAATAAGAAAATCTCAGTCTCCGTATAATTCACCTGTATTAGTAATCCCAAAAAAGTTGGATGCATCAGGTAAACAAAAGTATAGAGTAGTAATAGACTACAGATTTCTAAACGAAATCACTGTTGACGACAAATTTCCTATTCCAATAATGGATGAAATTTTAGATAAACTTGGCCGATGCCAATACTTCACAACTCTTGATTTAGCAAAAGGCTATCACCAGATCCAGATGGATCCTAAATCAATACCTAAGACAGCATTTTCCACTAAACATGGCCACTACGAATATACACGTATGCCATTTGGTTTAAAAAATGCACCAGCAACGTTTCAACGCTGCATGAACAATTTGTTGGAAGATTTAATCTACAAAGATTGTTTAGTCTACTTAGATGACATAATAGTGTATTCCACTTCATTGGAAGAACACATATTGTCACTAAATAAGGTATTTGCCAAACTAAGGGAAGCCAACTTAAAATTGCAATTAGACAAGTGTGAATTTCTCAAAAGGAAACGGAATTTCTAGGACACATAGTCACAACAGAAGGATTAAAACCTAATCCAAATAAAGTTGAAGCAGTAATGAAATATCCAATTCCAAAGACTCCAAAAGAGATAAAAAAATTTTTAGGTTTGTGTGGATTTTACAGAAAATTCATTCCAAACTTCGCCAACATCGTCAAACCCATGACACTCAAATTAAAAAAAGGAGCCAAAGTAGACATAAAGGATACAGCATATATCTCAGCATTCGAGAAATTAAAATTACTGATAACTTCTGACCCAATTCTTACTCATCCAGATTATGACAAACCATTTTGTCTCACAACGGATGCAAGTAATGTAGCTCTAGGAGCAGTCTTAACACAAAATCATAAGCCTGTTTGTTTTGCCAGCAGAACGCTAAACAAACATGAATTAAATTATTCAGCTATAGAAAAAGAACTATTAGCAGTAGTTTGGGCAACTAAAACTTATAGAAGCTATCTATATGGTAGAAAGTTTGAAATCCTAAGCGATCACAAACCATTAGTATGGTTAAACAATATAAAAGAACCGAATATGAAACTCCAACGATGGAAGATCAAATTAAATGAATTTGATTACACAATCAAATACTTACCGGGTAAAGAAAATCATGTCGCAGACGCACTTTCACGTGTGCAAATACATGAAAATCTACTGGGAGAAGAAATGAGTCAAGCAACATGTGCTACCATTCACAGTGCCCAAGAAGATAACCAAAGTTATATTCAAATAACGGAAAGACCATTAAATTATTATAACAGACAAATCGAACTCATTAAAGGAAACGACAATACGACACAAGTTACTAACTATTTTCACAAGAAAAACATAAAGATAACATATATAGAAATGACGATTACTAAAGCTAAAGAAATAATTAAAGAATATTTATGTTCAAAAAATAGCGTCTTATACTTTCACAACGACTCCGATTTTCCGATTTTTCAAAACGCATACGTAGAAATAATAAGCCCAGAAAGTAAAATTAAAGTAATGAAAAGCTCATCAAAATTAACAGACTTACAAACGTACGCAGAATTCAAAGAACAGATACTTAAAAGACATAACGAACTATTACACCCAGGGATAGAAAAGACAATACATTGGTTTAAAGAAAAATTTTATTACCCAGATTATCAGAACCTAATACAAAACATAATAAATGAATGTCACATTTGCAACATCTCAAAAACAGAGCACAGAAGTACCAAATTAGTGTACGAATTAACCCCAGAAACAAATTACATTAGGGAAAAGTATGTAATGGATTTTTATTTAGTTGACCATAAACAATTTCTATCATGCATAGATATTTATTCAAAATTTGCAACATTAATTGAAGTTAACAGCCGAGATTGGTTAGAAACAAAAAGAGCTATATTAAAAGTTTTCGATTTAATGGGAAAACCAACAGAAATCAAAGCAGACAAAGATTCAGCATTTATATGTGCTGCACTACAACAATGGTTAGCAACAGAAAACGTAAAAATCAATATAACAACAAGTAAAAACGGAATAGCAGATATAGAAAGATTTCATAAAACAATCAACGAAAAATTACGAATTATAAGTAGTGACCATAACATAGAAAACAAACAAACCAGATTTGAAATTATATTATACACTTATAATCATAAAACCAAACACAATACAACAAACAGAACACCCGCAGATATATTTATGTACGCAGGGACACCAAAGTATGACACACAAGACAGGAAAAAGAAACAAATTGAAAAATTGAATGAATCAAGGGAAGAATTTGAAATAGATACAAAATATAGATCTTCACCATTAGTTAAAACAAAAATAACCAATCCATTCAAACAGACAGGTCAGTTAAGACAAATAGACGAGAAGCATTTTGAAGAAACCAATAGAGGTAGAAAAGTCACCCATTACAAATCAAAGTTTAAGAAGAAAAAGAAAACTAATACAAGTAAATACATTAATTACAGAGAACCAGCTAATGAAGGGAATTCTAATAATAATAACAATGCTAACAGTAACAATTAACGGACAAAGTATCGAAATAAACCCCATAAAAGCAAACAACGGCTACCTAATATTTAAAACAGGAACACTGGACATACCAACTAATTTTGAATACCATTATCTAACTGTAAATTTAACAAAAATAGAAAAGGTCTACAATAACTTATTAATACAAGCAAACGATTACGAAAATTCAACTAAAATAAATTATCTTATTGAAAAACTAAACAGGGAAATGAACGGGATAACAATCATTAAAAGACAAAAGAGAGGACTAATAAATTTAGTAGGCAAAACATACAAATACTTATTCGGAACATTAGACACAGATGACAGAGACGAACTAGAACAGAAGATAAGTAACTTAGCAGAAAATAGCGTTCAAGTTAATGAACTAAACAAAATAATCGAAACAATTAACAAAGCAATTGAAACCATGAACACATTTAAAACAAAAGAAGAAAAACACAAGAAATTTGATTTACTAATTTTCAATTTAGAACACTTTACCGAATATATAGAAGACATAGAGATGGGAATGCAACTAACGAGATTAGGCATATTCAACCCTAAATTACTTAAACACGATTACTTATTGCATGTTACACCAGAGAAAATTCTTAATATTAAAACATCAACTTGGTTAAAAACTGATACAAAAGAAATTTACATAATATCACATATTCCACAAGCAATTAGTAAAACACCCATTTTCGAAATAATACCCTACCCAGATGAGAACGATAATATTTTAACAGAAAACATTCAAGAAAAATATTTTATAAATAATAATAAAGTATATGGCACAACTACAAAAAAAAACAAATATTGAATAATTGCATAGTAGGCATTGTAAAGCAAATCAAAACCGAATGTAAATATACCAAAACAATTAAAAATTTTCAAACAAATTATATAGAACCAAACATAATCCTAACATGGAATTTGCCAGAATCAATTGTAAATCAAAATTGTATGAATAATGAAATTAAGATAAAAGGAAACAATATTATAAAAATCTATAATTGTGAAATACAAATTAACGAGATATCAATATCTAATTCAAGACTAGATTTTACACAAAACATTTATGTCAGCAATAACGTAACAAAACTCGAACCATTGTCATATATTCAGACTAAGGAATTAATTTTGGAACATACAAAATATTATAATACATTCCAAATAATAACATTGACATCATTAACCATTACGATATTAAGCATATTATTGTACTTAATTTATAAGTTCAAAAGTTTACCCAGAACACTTATTGTTAAGTATAGAAAACCTAAAGAACAAGAAATAATCAATGATCAAATAGAATTACCAATTGTCAAACAAGATCAACCCGCACTGTATCCCAAGATAGGAGCAGTCTAACGTAACGCAAATTTTTTTAGTGTGGGCGAGTAAGATATCCTATATCCACACATATTCATATCTCAAATATGTTACACATAAGCACGCACCCCAACAATTAAATATCAGATTACACCCTAAAATCCTAACACAGGAAACGAGCTAGACATAAACATTAAACATAAGAATATTTCTAAATCATGCATCACGCCACAAACAAACTAGACATAAACATAAAACATAAACATATTTCCAAAATCACGCCACAAGCGTGAGATCGCCGAATTGGCACTTTTTGAAAGAAAGCTTAAAACGAACAAAGCTTAAAAGCTTTGATCATAAGAAAAGCTCTCAACCGAGGTTTGCTCTGCGCAGCAAGAACGATGGAGAAGCAGTTCAGATTTGGAGTTCAAAACAACAGTTTGAATAAGAAATAGACTATAAGTGTGGAAGTGATTGTATAACTTATAACATTGGTTCAATCATATAAAAAAAACAATTCATATACTAAAGACGAATTTTTTAATATTATAGTAATCATGTATTTTTTTCCCCCTCGGGTAAAAACTCACAATTATATATATGTCAAGCATGTATATATTTGATATTTGAACTTACTTTGCTCCATTTAAATGTCACTCAATCAAGAAGAAAATATTTGATAACGTTTGGCCGCGTTTCCCCGTCGTTTCCTCGGCCAAGTGGACTTGATGTTGTTCTTCTTATAAACTATTAAATAAAATTGTCATTACGAGTTAAATATACAAATAGCTTGTTATAAACTCGCATTGGCTACCACGCTCATATTTTTAACAGTTGTCGTTAATTATTTCTTTTTTTCTTTCTATTCATTCCTTTTCAAATCATAAAATTACGATGACCAAAAAATATATAATCATTTAATTCAATTCACTTATTTGTATGCATATCAGTTTCTATTTTATACTTTAGTTTAATTATGAGCGTAAAGAAAAATTTTAACAGTACAAATTTAAGTAAGCGTGCCCCAAAAAAAAAAAAAAGTGGAGTTAAAGAAGTTAAGAATAAGAGAAATATTTGGTTTTATCGGTTTTTAGTTATCGAATTTATCGATTTCCCAGCCTCCAAGTGGGGGGGGCCCCCCGATCTTAGCACTTTATATGTTCCTTCTATGGATAAACATAATTGCAAAGTTTCCAGTCTCTAGCTTTACGGGTGTCGAAAAAAGTTGCGTTCATACGGACGGACAGATGGACAGACAGACAGACAGACACCATGACGGACATTGCACAAAACCAATATACTAGATACTTTCAGTATCAAAGTATAATTAAGGGCAAATTCATTTTAATGTTCTTCTCATTATAATATTACAAAATCAAAAGTAAGTAGGAATTTAGCATTTATAAAATTAATTAATTTTCTCTATAGAGTTGCGATGTCGTCGCTGTTTCTAATATTTCATACTTATTTATACAAATAAGTAATCAAAATTATATACATATCTAATATATAAAATTCTCGTGTCACAAATTTCGTTGCTGAACTCCTGCGAAATGGCTATGCGGATTTTCGTGAAATTTTGTGTGCTTATCGGTTAGGTCTGCGCATCGGCCAACATATATTTTTCATCCCGATCAGATCACTCCTTCGGGTACCTCCCAAAAACCAATTTCATTTTTTTTTTTTGGGAAGTACCCGAAGGAATGGTCTGATCGGGTCAAGATTTTATATACATAATCTTTTTTACACGTCTCTATGTCTTGACCAAGTTTCGTTCAGCTGACCCGGCAAACGTTGTTTTCCCATGTATATTTTTACTAGGAAATATTTTTTTAGTTCAATTAAAATAACTAAAATAATCCACTATAAGTATGCGGGGATTTACTTATAATCGAAAGCACATAAAATTTCATGAAAATCTGTTGAGCCATTTCGGAGGAGTTCAATTTCAAACATTGTGACAGATGAACTGTTTGGCGGCAGTTTGTTACTCCCTTCAGGTAATTTAAGACAAACACTTCCCGTTATTCCACGTTCGACGTACGTTGATGAAATCAACGCTTGCTTAAAATCATCGCGACTGTGGCGTAATGTTGAAAAAGTACAACTGACGGTGAACATGCGCGCTAAAACTTTCTCTAAACAACTGTTAGATATTGGCGATTGGAAAGTTTGCTGTACATGAAAATATTTTATGCACAAAACTACAGACGGACTTCTGCTCAATCATCGACTCGCAAAATACTCTCATCGATAACATATTTCCCGATGTACACACAATATGAAAATCATAAGTGGCTGGCAGAAAGAGCGATTTTGGCAGCAACAAATGTGGACGTCAATGGGGCAAATTTAAAGATACAACAGCTGTTGCCTGGGGACTTGGTGTCAAACAAATCTATCGATGTAGTTTGCGATACCAACGAAACTGTGAATTATCCGATTGAGTTTTAAAATTCATTGGATTTGCCAGGCATGCCACCACACCATTTGCAATTGAAGGTTGGATCTCCGATCATTCTGCTTCGTAACTTGAATCTACAATGGCTGTGTAATGGCGCACGATTAGTCATTAAAGAACTTATGAAAAACGTTATTGAAGCCATCGTTTTGATTGGAAAGTTTCAAGGCGAAAATGTGTTGCTGCCACGAATCCCTATGACTAATACAGATGTGTCTATTGAATTCAAACGCAATCAATTCCCAATTGGCATTCGCTATACCGATCAATAAGTCACAAGGCCACAGGCATTGGCTGTATGTGGCTTTGATTTGGAATCACCATGCTTTTTCCACGGACAACTTTATGTGGCATGTTCTCGTGTGAAAAAACCATTTAATTTGTTTGTGTTGGCTAAAGGCAGACTAACCAAGAATATTGGACACTCAATGGCGCTGAGAGATTAATCTTAATTTTTTTTCAACTGCCATAATTAATAATTACTTCCCCCACTTAATAAACGGTGCCACTTCTAGTAGTTCTCTTAAAAAGTTAGTCTTATGTCATTTGTCTACGTTTTCGCGATCTACGTAACCGTACGCTATGCGGTGTGCCCCTCGGTCGGTTGGGCGGGAGGTTGGTTGCTTTTTGCTTGGGTCCGCGCGTTAACAAGCCGGTGCTTGGTATCGTTGGGCCACTTGAATGTACTGTCCTTTTTAGTACATCTACGTCCAATAATAATAATTAATAATTGAAGTAGATAGTTATTTTTATTGAACTGAAAAAATGTTTCCTAGAAATAATATACATTGCAAAACAACGTTTGCCGGGTCACCTAGTATAAATATATATATATATATATATATATATATATGTCAAGCATGTATATATTTGAACTTACTTTGCTCCATTTAAATGTCACTCAATCAAGAAGAAAATATTTGATAACGTTTCATCGTCGTTTCCTCGTCGTTTCCTCGGCCAAGTGGACTTGATGTTGTTCTTCTTATAAACTATTAAATAAAATTGTCATTACGAGTTAAATATACAAATAGCTTGTTATAAACTCGCATTGGCTACCACGCTCATATTTTTAACAGTTGTCGTTAATTATTTCTTTTTTTCTTTCTATTCATTCCTTTTCAAATCATAAAATTACGATGACCAAAAAATATATAATCATTTAATTCAATTCACTTATTTGTATGCATATCAGTTTCTATTTTATACTTTAGTTTAATTATGAGCGTAATGAAAAATTTTAACAGTACAAATTTAAGTAAGCGTGCACGAATAAAAAGAGAAAGTTGGAGTTAAACGCAATACCATCAATTCACTACCTTAATGCCATATACTTAGCTAAAACCATACCTCTTTAATATTGATTATTATTTGTAGTCATTAATGATTAAATTATTTTTGTTTTAAAAAAGTTATTATATGTGCTGTTGAAAATAATTTTTTCTAATATAACGGAAAATAATCAAAACCGTCAAAAATAATTGAAAATAATCAAAATTAATCGGACTGATTATTTTTCACCTGCGAACTATGTACATATATAGTCAATACGACTATTTTAAAAAATTATTTAAATAATTAGTATTTCTAATAGCAACTTAACAGGTATGGTTTAAACACACCACATGCTTTATTTTATTACCTTAAAACACTCGCACAAAACTATTCCAGTCGGCTTATCTACAGGGGATCCACTTATTTTGTTCTAAGATTTTATTTTATTTTATTTGCCTTTATTTATACAATATTTGTATGTAAATGCACACGAGTTGGCAGCTGTACTTTAGTTAAAGCACTATACACGTGTTTCATGTTAGAAAGTAGCGCTATACGTCTGCCTGTTCCAGTTTATCTCATTGGAATGATCGCTCACGCTTATACCACTAAGCCCGTATACCTGCTTAATGCTAAATGCAGTATGAAATCGTGAGATGGGTGGAATATTCCTTGCTTTTATGCACACGCAATCGGCTCTAAAAAATATACTATTATTTGTCGCAGACGAATACGGTTTGATTTAAAAATCGCGCGGTTTTGTGATAGCACAACTTCTCTTCTTTAATGTTGAATTAATACTAAATTATATGTAGCTGTAGTTAACTTTTGAGGCGTATTGATCAGTGTTGTTAAAAGCTGAAGGTAATGTATGTTGTTCAGCACAACAACGACAACATATGTTGTCGTCAGTGTGGCTCAGTGTCAGGTTGAGAGAAACAAACGACTATAGAAATCAGTGTTGTGTTGTACAAATAGAAATCTTATGTACAGTCTGTACAGTGAGAAAAGTCAAGAGATCGACACGTACGCTGAGACTCGCTCAGCTTTTTTAAGTCTAAATTATATGGAAAATCGAGAATATAAATCCGGATCAGCCCTCTCGTGCCAAAAAGAATAGTAACTCGTTGATATCAGAAGTGGGATGTGATTCTCGACCAACAATTTTTGAGACGCAGTTTCGTGTGCTGTTTTAGCAGCAAATTCAGAACTTTCTAGAACTTGCAAAAACGCTGCAAGCGTCGTCTAGAGAGCATTTGCAAAATGGTGGTATTGCGTTGCCGAAATTTAACTCTGCTACGCAGTGGTGTGCGACTGTAGATATAATTTTGGGCGAAAGACCGTTGCACGGCAGTGCGTTAATTTTGGCATTGACGAAGTCTCTAGAAGGAAGTGATTCACAGTGGTTATCACAAGTTTGCTATCCCGGAATCACATGGTCACAATTTAGACAGCTATTCGAGCAACGGTACGAAAGTACTGAGACACCAGCGGCAACAATTCTTAACTTGTTAAATAGCCGACTAAATGCAGGCGAGTGTTTTGCTGTTTATGCAAACCGAAAAACAACGTCACTTGTCACAAAATGGCGTAACAAGGATCCAGAAGAAATTGCCGCGTCTGTTGTACTCGGGAATTTGGCAATTCTCGACCGCGATTAGCTTACACTGCGTATATTCATAACAGACGTGATATGCAGTCGGAGTTGCAAGTTTTTTCGTTGGATAAAAGGCGATCTAATTACTTGGACGAGGAGTCAAGTGCTAAGCGTTTTAAGTCTTCTACAATTAAATGTCACTCCTGTGGCAAGTTTGGGCACAAGCAGGCGGAATGTAGATCGAAGTATCGCACATCTTCTGGAGAGGGTCGTCAAGTGGATCAAGGGTTGTCACAGCGAGTGAAGACTAATTTAACTTGTTATCGTTGTCACGAACCAGGCCACATCGCGTCTCAATGCCCTAAGGGTGGAACTGGAGGAAAAAGTGGAGCCCGCACACACAAGAGAGTTGAGCTATGTGTGGTAGAAGAACCAAAAATTATCATGCTACATCGAGGTGAGAAGTTTCCGATTACCTTTGATTCCGGTGCAGAGTGTTCTTTAATTAAAGAGAGCATATCGCACAAACTGTCCGAAAAGAGAACAAATAATGTGGTGTCGTTAAGTGGTATAGGTAATGCTAAAATTGTAAGCGCAATACAGATTTTAAGTTACGTCATGATTTATGGAAATGGTATCGAAGTAATGTTTCATGTGGTTGATGATGCCCGCAAGAAAAACGACATTGTTATTTTGCGCGAAATTTTGGCTCAAGGATATATTGCTGAAGTATCCAACCAAGGTGTAAAGTTTGTAAAAAACAAAACCATTAACGCTTGTACCATTAACGACAGTGAATGTAATTTCGATAATTTTGAAACCGCGTTGAATGGTAAAGAGAAAGATCAATTAATACAATTATTAAAAAATTATTCTAAGTCGTTCATTTGTGGAACTCTTTTACTCGTGTTAGCACAGGTGAAATGAAAATTCGTTTAGTCGAACCGACCAAGACTATGCAAAGGCGACCTTACATATTCAGTCCCAGTGAAAGGGAGTTATTCAGAGCCAAAGTCAAGGAGTTAATAGAACATAATGTTATAAGAGCTAGCAGTTCACCTTATGCTAGCCCTGCACTGTTGGTGAAAAAGAACAATGGATCAGCTAGGCTCTGTGTAGATTATTGTGAATTGAATAGGAATACAGTGGCCCATAAGTTCCCGTTACCTTTAATATCATACCAAATAGGTAGATTGTGTGGAGCGAAATACTTTACTTGTTTAGACATGGCGTGTGGATACTATCAGGTTCCATTACATAGTGATTCTATCTAATACACGGCTTTTGTGACCCCAGACGGTCAATATGAGTTTCTAGCAATGCCGTTTGGATTAAAAAATGCTCTTTCAGATTTTCAACGGGCCGTAATGAAGGGGTTAGCATATTCGTATGTTATCGTTTATTTGGACGATATTATGATTGTGGCTTCCACTAAACAAGAGGCACTTGAAAGATTAGAAAATGTGTTAAAAGTATTGACAGCTGCAGGAAAAGTGTGTGGAAAAGTGTTCCTTCTTAAAAGAAACCGTACAGTACTTGGGGTATGAAGTACAAGCCTGTGAGATTCGTCCCAAATTTCGAAAAATTGAGGCATTGATTGCATTGCCACCACCCAGGTTCGTTACTACGTTGAGGCAGTTTATAGGATTGGCTTTGTTCTTTTGTCAGCTTGTGGGTGGATTTTCGCAATTGTTGAAGCTTTTGTATTCCCTCACATCCGAGAAAAGTAATTTTGTCTGGACATATGAGCATGAGTCAATCAGAAAAAAAATTTTTCAGATCCACACAAACGAGCCAGTTTTGGTGATATTCGACCCACAGTACCCCACATAATTGCATACAGATGCAAGTTCCATTGGCTATGGCGCTATACTCCTTAACAGAATTGAGAATAAACCTTATGTGGTGGAAAATTATAGAAAAACTACTAGTCCTTGTGAGTCAAAGTACACATCATATGAATGGGAAACATTTGCGGTAGTCAACGCTGTTAAAAATTTCTGGCACAACTTATATGGCAAAAAGTTTGTTCTGTTTACAGATTGTAATTCGTTGAAAGCATCTAGAACAAAAATAGAGTTATCGCCTAGAGTATATCGTTGGTGGGAATTTCTGCAGTCATTTGAGTTTAACAAAGAGTACCGAGAAGGGAAGCGCATGGCTCATGCAGATTTTCTGTCAAGAAACCCATTGTCTAGTAGGGATAAGGAATTGCAGAACAAAGTTGAGGAAAAGCGTGTAGAGCTGATGGAAATTTCGGGAAGTTGGATTCAAGCAGAACATCACCGTGAACAGGACATTTTGAGCATCATTATAAAATTGAATGATGGTGAATTGTCTAATGATTTGGCTGCAACCTATGTAATGAGAGCAAACGTGCTTTATAGGAAAATTCAAAGGCATTAGCGGTGTTCAACAGCTCCGTTTCATCGTTTCATGTTTCATGCTTGAAACGCTTAACTCTTGAACGGCATTTTGTGATTCAATGAGTTTCATATTTTCGGTGACTGCGCTACAGCTGCCTGGATTAAGAAAAAATGCCGTTTAAAGACAGTTTAAATAACTTTTGTTTGCTGCGGCCATTAATCAGTTGTTTTCATACTTTTTTGCCCAAAAATACACATACTGAAAAATACTGAACATCGCGATGCATCGATAGCAAATATCGATTAAATATCGTGCTCTTCATATCTTGACTTTCATGAAACATGAAACAATTTTTGTATTCATAGTACATAGGCTGGGGTGTTTCATGGTTTCAAGAATATTTGCTATGTAAGTTGTTGACGCTTCAACCATGAAACATGAAACGATGAAACGAGCTGTTGACCACCCTCATTTTAAAACTCGTTGTTTACCAATTGTTCCTCGAGCACTCAGGTGGTCAATCATCAATCAGGTTCATGAGTCTATTTTACATTTAGGTTGGGAAAAGACACTTGATTAGGTGTTTGACCATTATTGGTTCAAGGGAATGTCAAAGTACGTTCGCAAGTTTGTAGAAAATTGCAAAGCTTGTAGAGTGACAAAATCTGCTTCAGGAAAAGTTCAAGCTGATTTACATTCAATCCCAAAAGTCAGTATACCGTGGCTCACGTTGCATATCGACATCAGTATGTTCACCTTAACCATACTTTTAAACTTGATTCTAATAGTTGTATTGACGCGTTAAAATCTTTAATTGCCTAATTGGAGAGCGGAGAGAGTGGCGGACCAGGGCAGAAGTTTTACTAGGGTGAAATTTGTCGAGTTCTGTGCTTCCCAGAAAATCGAACTTCACTTAATAGCTTCTGGCGTAAGTCGCGCCAATGGGCAAGTTGAGAGGGTGATGGGTAGTCTAAAAAATCTGTTGACAGTGGTAGAATCTAGTGAACGGTCATGGCAGGATGCTCTGGGAGAGGTTCAGTTGTCATTGAATTGTACAATTAACGGTGTCCTGTCCAGTCCTCTAGAATTATTAATTGGCAAGTGTTCACGACCGTTAGGTCTAGTTCCCATTTGTGATGAGGAGATTGAGATCCATATAGAAAAACAAAGAGTTGAAGCTGTAAAAAATATGCAGATCGCGGCAGATTATGATAAGCAGAGATTTGATAAGGGTAAAGCTAAAGTTAACAAGTTTAGTGCAGGAGATTATGTGTTTCTAAAAAATAGTGAACAGCAACAGACCAAGTTAGATCCAAAGTATCGTGGACCCTTTGTGGTGACAGAAGATTTAGATGTCGATCGATACAAGTTGAAGTCTATGACGAGAAGAGACAGTATAAATATCCTCATGAGAGTTTAAGAAGATTGCCAGAAGGGCAGGTACCAAGCGAGCTGGAAATCGAAGGTGTTGAGTTAAGTTCAGGTGATGAAGCAGTCGAAGACTGTTGCGACCAATGCGACATTGGTAAGAAATAAACAGATGAAAGAGACTGTAATGTCTAGTGTGGTACTAGTGAGATGTGACACCAGTGTAGCACTGGCGTTAAGACAGAAACAGTTGAAAAAGACTGTAATGACTTGTGTTAAGACAGAAACAGTTGAAAGAGACTGTAATGGCTAGTGTCAAAATAGAAACATTTGAAAGAGACTGTAGCAGCTAGTGTGGCACTAGCTTGTTGTATGCGCAGTGTTATACTGGCGAGTTGTAAAGCTAAGTGGTTGATGCCACGTGGCGGTACCTGGCCCGGAGGTTAAGAAGTGTAAATTAACAAGAGTAAATATTAAGAAAAAGAAAAGGAAAATGCTGAAATGTAAATGAAGTATAAGTTGAGAAAGAAGCAATGGTTGGTTTTAGACAATATTAAATTGTGATTAAAAATGAAGTGGAATTTGATAAATAAAGTTGGTAACGAATTTTGTGAATTCTTCACTTTTATATTACACAAGGATGTGTAAGATTGTCAGAATGGCCGTGTCGGAGAACGATTGATTATTTGAATCGCACGCTCAACTTTTGATGCGTATTGATCAGTGTTGTTAAAAGCTGAAGGTAATGTATGTTGTTGAGCACTTAAAAAGTGGGACGACAACATATGTTGTCGTCAGAGTGGCTCAGTGTCAGGTTGAGAGAAACAGACGACTCTAGAAATCAGTGTTGTGTTGTACAAATAGAAATCTGATGTACAGTCTGTTCTTGTGCCGAAAATAATAGTGACTCGTCGATACATACATATTTAACATAACTTATGCAATTACATGTGAAGAGAGAAAAAAAGCCGGTTTGGGTGGCGAGTTGCAGATGCATACTTTTAGGCTTAAGCATTCCGCTTCCCTTGCAATATAATTGCACAAAAAATGGCCTGGAGGGGGCCGCGGACCTTATGGGCTGCACACTCCAGACAGGATCCACCCAAACGCAGTATTTTGGGCCACTGGACCGTTGAAGGTTGGAAGCACGCCATGCTGGATAATAAGTCCGTAGATGTCGGCGCCCAACACCAAGCTGACCGTCGATGGCCTGAACCATCCTTGATCTGCCAGGATGATGTTGGGATCGCCCTTTCGGAAGCGTTCATCAATCGGCGTTGTCGGGGTACTGAAATTAAGTTTGGCTTCAATATACAGGCGGATCTCCCTGTCGAAGATTCCGCTTGTGGATCTGATGCGACCACTGACCTTTTTACCCGCATCAGGCCAGGTGGCGGAAAGCCACAAAGCCTTTGCCAGTGATGCGTCGATGCGGCTGGTAGCGCTACACGGATCGACCAGTGCACGCATCTTGAACTTTTTTTCGCCTACTGCGACAAGAACTGTCATTGAGGCAGTACTTGTTAATCAATACTGCCCCGAAACGCTTCTCAGCATTGAGGTGCATAAACTACTGGCACTTCTTCAGAGCGTGGACACCCCGACAAACACGGCAGCGGAAGTATCGATACCGACGCTAACAGACACTTTTTTCTCGTGCTCCACTATTTTTTGGCAAATTTATCTAGATTTATTTGATAAAAATGTCACAAGAACTACAAAAAAAAAAAAAACTAAGGACCGGCAACAAAACCGAGTTTAAAGTTTACAAAATAACAAAAATCTACTACTTAAAAAACGATTTTAATAATTACACAAAGCGCAGCGCGGTAAAAGTAAAGAAAAGCAACAATCAGTTGAGTGAAAATTGCACAACAGCTGAAAAGACGCGGACCCAATACAACAATCTACCGCAACGTCGCTAAGCTGACACACAGAAGTCACTCATTTACACCACTCAACAAAACTGATGTTTCACTACAAAAAAAAAAAAACAAGTAAAAACGTTGCAGTCGGACGCAACCGACTGCGGAATACTTTGATACCAGTAAAAGAACGGATGGTAAGGAGTCTGCTTGCAAAGGAGTGGGACGGGTGGTAATCATCGCCAGCTATCATGTTATCAAATCTGGTGACTTTAGCTCAAAAACTGTGGAAGATAACTGAACTTTCAAATTTAGAAGGTGGGCGGCAAGGGTGGATGTGGTATCGAAATTTGTTAATAAAATCTTTTTAAATGTCACCATCTATCTTCCTACCAAGTTTGGTGGCTTTAGCTCAAAAACTGTTAAAGATATAGCCGATTCCAATTTTGTAAGGCGTGGCATCCAAAAACTTTGATGCAGATCTTTGGTAGATGTTGCCGAATCTTTCTACCGAATTTGGGGGCTGTAGCTTAAAAACTGTAAGAGATATCGAAATTTCCGATTTTAAATGGTAGGCAGATGTGGGCGTGGCATCCAAATTTTTGATGCAGATCTTTTGTAGATGTCACCATATATCTTCCTACCAAATTTCGTGACTCTAGTTCAAAAAAATGTGGAAGATACACGCATAACCGTTTTAACAACGGCGGGGGTGGGGGGCGGAAGGTGTGGCATCCAAATTTTTGATGCAGTTTTTTGGAAAACTTCACTACCTATATTGACACTAAATTTGGAGGCTCTGGCCCAAAATATGTGAAAACTATAGGCGTTTCCAATTTCAAGTAGAAGGGGGGATGAGGGCGGAATCAGGGGGCGTGGCATCCAAAATTGTTATGCATTTTTTTGGGGGAATGCCAATATCTATCTTGACACAAAATTTGGTGGCTCTAGCCCAAAAAATGTGAACACTATAGGCGTTTCCAATTTCTTGGTGAAGGGGGGATGGGGGCGGAATCAGGGGGCGTGGCATCCAAGTTTTGATGGGGAACGTCAGTACCTATCTTGACACAACATTTGGTGGCTCTAGCCCAAAAAATGTGAAAGCTATAGGCGTTTCCAATTTCAAGGAGCAGGCAGGATGGGGGCGGAAGGAGTGGGCGTTTCATTCAAAATTTTGATGCAGTTTGATGCAGTCTTCGTGCAAAATTTGGTAATTCTATCTGTAAGAATACGAGAAATATTTGGTTTTATCGGTTTTTAGTTATCGAATTTATCGATTTCCCAGCCTCCTAGTGGGCGTGGCACCCCGATCTTAGCACTTTATCTGTACCTTCTATGGATAAACATAATTGCAAAGTTTCAAGTGTCTAGCTTTACGGGTGTCGAAAAAAGTTGCGTTCATACGGACGGACAGACAGACAGACAGACACCATGACGGACATTGCACAAAACCAATATACTATGATACTTTCAGTATCAAAGTATAAAAAACGATGCCATCTGCTGGTAAACGCATCAGGGAAAACTCTTCTGGCGACCTGAAGGCAACCAAGGGAGTTTATGCTGCCCTGATCACCCAGATCATCAGCCGCAAATTTGATGAGCAGGCTGATAAAATTGCAACAACTTTAAGGAAATCGGAGTCGCGCATGCTGGCTGGGATAAACAAGCGTCTGGACGGCATGAGCGACGAAATTAAACTCCTGATAAAGCGGGTACAGAAGTTGGAGCCGACCGTAGAAGAGATTGATGGGCTCAAATCACAGGTATGCGCGTTAGAGGCCAAGCTCTCGACACAAGCACTTGCAAGTGTAGCTAACGGTCTTCGGCTACATGGCGTGCCGGTCACGGAGGGTGAATCGCTGAAAACTTTGATTAGTTCACTGTGCTTTGCCTTGGGAATAGCTCCAGAACCAAATTTGAATAATATCTTTGGGGTCAGACAGGCCAAATCGGATCGCACCGTCGCTGACCCCGCTATAATAATTAAATTTAACAACACAGCTGATAAACTCACTCTCGTTCGAGCGGCAGGCGAGTTTACGTGCGACAAAACAACAACTAAGCCTGCAGTTGCTTGGCTTTGAATCAACTGCTCAAATTTACATAAATAAGCAGCTTACGAGAGAGGGTTATGCCATATTCAGAGAGGCAATAAAATTAAAGAAGCAAAAGCTTCTAGCAGAAATTTTCTGCCGTCGCGCAGAAGTATTTGTTAAACAGAGAGAGGAGAGGTGAACTGCGTAGACAGCTTTCAAAAGCTCTCACAACTGCAGAGCGCACGGGCTGTCGAGAGCGCTTCGGAGTCAACGGCTGGATAGCTTTTCTATCAAGTATATAGTAAAAATATATGTTATGTGTAATACATGTCTCTTAAGTGTAATGGTTTTTCTCTTTGTAATAATGTTTTGTATATTAAGTATATATATACCATATATATATATAAATATTAAGTATATTCAACCAAAGCAAACAGCCATGCATTGGTCAGGATTCTGGGCAAGCAGAAAATTTGTCTTAAAATGTGTCATATTAATGCACAGAGCTTAGTAAATAAGTTAAAAGAGTTTCGTTATATGTTTGTCAATTCAAATATAGAGGTGTTTTGTGTGTCCGAAACGTGGTTTGTCCCAAATTTGAATGATTCGTATATTCTATGTGATGGCTATAATGTTTTCCGTTCAGATCGTATTGGTCATGCCGGGGAAGTGGCAATATTCGTAACTAAAAGACTGAAGTGCAAAATAATATTTAATATTTAATATTTAATCATCTGAAGGCCAAGTGAAATATATATTTTTAGAGCTTATGAAATTTAACTGTGATATTAAAATGCTAGTCGGCTGTATATATAGACCACATAAGAATATTGATTACTCTAACCTAATAGATTTAATAACTAACCTAACACTGACGTACACGGACAATATACTAACAGGTGACCTAAATAGTAACATATTAAAAGAGCAACATCTACTAAATGAAATGGAGTCAATAGGACTGAACTCTGTGAACACAATCTTACCGACGCATTTTTCGAAGACCACTACCACTTTATTAGATGTTATTTTGGTCAACAAACCAGAAAACATTTTGCTATATGACCAAGTCTTAGTACCTGCTTTTTCAAAACATGATCTCTTATTTTTAACGTATGATATGCAAATTGACAGCAACAAATAGACCATCCAATACAGAGACTTCAAAAACATTGACTACACTAGTTTAATTGAAGATTGCCGTCTCTGTGATTGAAACATTTTATATTCCCTTCCGATGGTTGACACCCAACTAAATTTAATTAATTCTAACATTGGCTATCTGTACAATAAATTTGTACCATTAAAAACTAGCATTGTAAAGCCAGTCATCGCGTCTTGGCTTAATAGTCAAATCAAAAGTGCAATTAAAAGGAAAAATGAGGCTTATGGCAAGTGGAAACGCTATAAAACGGAAAGCTGCAATATTATTTTTAAAGCAGCCCGACGTAGTGTTAATACTTTGATATCAAATGCCAAGAGAAACTATTACGGAAATAAATTCAAAAGTGCAATAAACACAAGACAAACTTTTTAAAACATTAAATACCTAAGGGATAGGCAAACTAAATATGTGATAAATCTAGACCTCAATTTAGTAAGGCTTTTGACACAGTTAACCATGAGATTCTCCTAACCAAGCTAATAAAATTATATAATTTTTTCCCCTACTGCAGAAAATTGATGTCCTCTTACTTAACTTATAAAAAGCAAGCAGTAATTGCAAACTTGTAATTGACAATGCAGAAATCAGCTATGTATATAAGGCAGATAACTTATGCATTACAATTAACAATACTCTCTCCTGGAGAGACCATACAAACAAAGCTGTAGGAAAGACATATTGTCCTACGCCAACTGTCTTTGGCACAACCATTTTTGCCAATCAACATTAGAATGACAGTTGCAAAAGCATTAATCATTCCAGTCTTAATGTATGGCATTGAAATTTTTTGTAAGTGTGACGCTGCCAGCCAGCAAAAGATGAAAGTATCCTTTAACAGCATAGCCAGATTTGTGTTTTCACTAGGTCGTACAGATCACGTTACTAGATTTGCTAATAAAATATTTGACTTGGACATAAATAACTGGACGAATTATAAAATTTGAATTCAGCTTCACAAAATTATTTTTACTAAGACTCCAGATTACTTGTTTGAGAAGTTGCGTTTCAATCTGCCGCAGAGGACCAATAAAATTGCTTGCTTTAGAACCAAACTCTCGTGTTCTTATATACACTACTTTATCTGGGCTGTCGGACTTTGGAATCAGTTCCCACCTTATTTGAAGACAATAGCGCACCACTGTTTAATAATAAATTGAAAAGTTATTTAAAAATGCAGAATATTACCATCTAAACTTTAATAGGCATGTCTTACCAAAATTTAAAATTTATTTATAAGAATAAATGTTTTAAATGTTTTAAATGTCTTAAATTGTTTGCTTTTTTGATGTGATTTGTTTATTATTTTAAGTATTAAATTGTAATTTTTAGTTTCTTAAAGTTAAGCTTTACAGTTTTTAATGTAAAACCTGATTGTGACTAGTGCATTAATTTAAAAGTGTAAAACTTGTAGCACTAGGAATATTTAAATAAATAAAAACTTAAAAAATTAAATTAAGGACGCCGTACCACGCAGCTTCTGACTTGCTTTCTGTGCCTTGGTGGGTGCCATGTTGCTTCGTACAAAAAATTCGGAGAAAAAAAACATATATAAAAAAAATTCTCGTGTTGTATTAAACGGTAAGTCATGGATTCATCGAAGGAGTGAGATTTATGTTGGGCTCGGAATGGAGTGGAAGGAGGATTAGTTTGTCCACTGGCCTTTTTAAGATTCCGCGGGTCGTGAGTACGTCGACCCGGTCATCCTGTCTCGGGTGGGTTCTCTTGACGCGTCCCAAGACCCATTTGTTTGATTTAAGATTATCCACCTTGTCAACTACCACGTCACCCTGTTGCAGGTTCCTCTCGAGTAGTTACCACTTAATCCTCTTGTGAAGCTCCTTCAAGTACTCTTTCTTCCAACAAAACAGAAGTGTTGGTTGAGAGCCTTGAGCCGTTGGCATCTGTTTAGGATTGATGCTGCACTTCCTTCTACCTCCGGTTCCGTTACGGAAAGAAGTGGGCCCCCCTACTAGGAAGTGCCCTGGAGTAAAAGCCATCAAATCGGTCACGTCTTCGGATACGGGAGATATTGGTATCGAGTTCAGGCACGCTTCAATCTTCGAGAGCAGGGTGGAGAGATCTTCATATGTATATTTGAAAGTTGATGTCAACTTGTAAAATAGTGTCTTGAAATTTTTGTCACCGGCTTCCCACAGGCCACCCATGTGGGGCGCACCTGTTGGGTTGAAATGCCACGAGAGACAGTGGTGACAGTACGTTATCTCGACGCGTGTCTTTGTAGCCTCCAAGAAGTCTCGATTAATGACTCTGGAGGCTCCAACTAACGTCTGGCCAGTCGGGTCCATTCCACCACAGACGGCTGTCTCTCAGCTCCTGTAGCGAGACTCCGCGGCTGGCTAAGTCTGCTGGATTGTCTTCTCACCGCACGTGTGACCAGGTTTGACAATCAGTGACTTCGCCGATCGCGGAAAGCCCGCTGAACCCATAGCTTCTTGTAGCTCCTTGATGCTGGAAATCGCGCATTGCCTGGAGTGAGCTCCTGCTAATACATCGTCGACGTATTTACACATAATTGGAAATTATAGTATGTCACTAGCACGCGGAAACTGTGGTAGCACATCTGTAGCGAGCTGCTGCAAAACGCAAATGGCCAGAAACGGTGCGCAATTTACGCCAAACGTAACAGTGTTGAGCTCAAAGTCACAGTGCTCTTGATCCTTTTTTCGGTAGAGGATTCTTTGAAATGGCGTGTGCGTTGGCTTTACTAAAATCTGAAGATACATTTTAGTAATATCGGCGTTGAAGCCGTAACGGAAAAAACGCCACTTCAAGATCTGCTTAGTCAGATCGGATTGTAAGACGGGACCTGCATGAAGGACATCATTCAGGCTCTTATCGTTAGTGGATTGACTGCAGGCGTTAATTACAACGCGGACTTCTGTGGTAGTGCTGTCAGGTCTAAACACAGCATGGTGTGAAAGATAAAAGTTCCCAGTACTTATAGTAGAGGGGACTTGTCTCATGTGACCTAAGTCCAGATACTCCTGGATCACAGAGTCGTTCAGATCTTTTAATAAAATGTTTCAGTTTAAATTATTCTCGTTTTTTATAAACTGTGCCAGTGCGATTGACCTTGAATGTCTTAAGTTGATGTGATCAGGATCTTTGAAGGGGAGAGTGATAATACGTTTGCCACTTTCATCTCTAGTCGTTGTGCGCATAAAGTTGTCCTCGCAAATGGCATCAGACTCCTTTACTGGCTTCATTGTGAGATCCTCCACCTCCCAAAACTTTGTGAGGAGTTTTTCGAACCGTTGGTCTGTCTTGACCGTGACTCGCGTTGAAAAAGCGGAGATAGAAGATGAAGCACAAGTAGTTATTGTTCCAGTAAGAATCCAACCGAAAATGGTTTCTTGACCCAATAACGCGCCACAAATGTTAGAAATAGATACGCCTAGTAGGATGGATGGATGGATATCTGCACCTTATAGCACATCTTTCTGCGAACTCTTGTAGAAATGAGGGTCAGCCAGCGAAATATTGGCCAGGTCTCGCAAGGCACGCCGAAGCTTCAATGTGAACTCTCGGCTTTCTTGCCGATCCTATGTTGAAGTGACATAACTTCTCAGGATTGGCTGACACAGCTTGGTTAAGTCCGGCAACTTGGGCTGTCACACGTTTAAAGAGTTTGATGATTCTAAAAATTCGCTCTGGAATGTATGTGGCTTCGGAGCCAAAATCAATCAACGCTTGAGCCTTATAACACGTGCCAAGGTGGCATATGTTTATTATGGCAGTGCCTAAAAGAACATCTTTCGTGTTCGACGTGAAATAGTTGTGGATGTTTGCCGAACTTTGGTCTGAAGTGGACTGTATTGGTTGACTGGGAAGGTATGGAGTAGCAGCAGAGCTTAACGACGACCTGTGGGCCTCTTGAGTAGGAGGGTCACCACGATGCAACAGTGTACTGTGGCGACCTTTGCACGTGAAGCAGTTACGGCTGCTTGTGCATTTTTTAAGCTGATGTCCTCGGCGAAACAGTTTAGACATAGCTGCGAATTAATGTAGGAGCTCCGATCTGTGACTGCCTATTGCAGAATCGCGGGTATACACGCATTGGATGATATTTTTTTTGGAACAAAGCTTACAGGTAGAATTTGGCTTGGGAGCTTGTGTCTTTACCTTAACCTTCGCTTCGAAAGAGTTGATCTTTTTGTTTATTAAGATCCCTACGATCGGATTGACTCGGGGCGTTCATAGGCCTCATGTCTTATATCGCTTCCAGCGTGCGATGGCGCTCAATCAGATAATTGTTTAATTCGACCCAAGTCGGAATATCGGACTTATTGTGGAGGGACTGTTCCAAGCAGGACAGGGTAAGTTTCGGCAGTCTGGATGAGCATAGGAATACGAGCAAGCACTCCCAATTTTCGATGCTGACCTTAGTTTGCTCGAAAGCTTTCAAATACCCCAGGATTGTGCTCTGGAGCTCTTTTAGTGCAGTTCCAGAATCTTGGAAAACCAACGGTAGATTGAAGAGGATTCTAAGCTGACTGTTAACTAACAGCACGCGGAGTGAAATCCATCATTCGTCAGTGAAGATTTCGAAACAATACCCTTTGCCTCGGCGCTTGTCTTAGCCTTGAGGTAGAACAGTTTCTCGACTTGGGTCAATTAAGAATTATTGATGTAAATCGATGTAAAAAGAACCCGGAAAGTGGGCCAGCGCAGAAAGTCTCCATCGAAGACTTCTGTATCGATTGGGGGAAGACTACAACCTCTTGAGATGGATGGAAAAGAGGACTGTAGTTGCTTATTTTGTGAGGATGCTGCGTAGATACTCTCGCTTAATTGAGCGACGCATCGTTCATATACGGAATTAGAATGCTCATATATCGCTTGCATACTTTGAAAATCGTCAATGGAACCATCTTTTTGCATAATGGTTAGGGAACCTTGTCCAAACGCAAACTCTACTTTTTCCCATAAGGATTGGATTTGATCCTGGCGCACTTCTAGCGTAAACAGTGATGCGCCGGATAAATTCGAAAATCTAGCTTCAAATTGGCCTAGCATGTCCGACTCAGCAATAAACTCCTTGGACGCCATTTTGGATTGAGCTATGATTTTCTTTGATTTCTGTCTGGTTATACGGGCGCTGTCCTGCGGAATTGCTAAACTCTCTGCTTTGAGCTTAGGCTGAGTGTTACCTTGAGGTTTGGACGGACAAACGGACGGTTTTGATTCGGACGTATTACCAGACTTGGACTTGTCGCTTGGCGCTGAGGAGCTGCGAGCGCTTGACAAGGAAGAAAGCCGGACGTTCAAAGGGGAAGGACGACGGTTTGCTTGTTTCTTTGTCCTCTGACATAATATTCTATCTACGGAGCCGGAAACGAATCGACAAAGACCAAAGAAATCGCAAAAAAATCGACAAAAAAATAGTAAAAAATTAATTCCAAAATTAGGGTATTTTTCGCCAATGTAAAGACTATATTTTATTTTGAAAGAAAAAAAAAATATAACAAAAGAATACCAAAAAATCCCAAAATGAGGGTATTTTTCGCCAACGGAAGGTGTATATTTTATTTTGAAAGAAAAAAAATATACCAAAAAATGAAGCAAAAAATCCAAAAGAATAGTTTTTGTTTGTTTTTATTAGGTGTTTATCTGGTTTCCTTCTCCCTTTTTATTTTTTTACACAGAAACAATATATTGTTGTTTATTAAATATTTTAATTTCAACTTATATTTATTATTTAATTTTAAAATAAATTTTATTTCCCCTTGCGGAAGTGTGTATTAGTTATTTGCAAGTGAGCTCGGAAAATAGGTTTACCCCACTTGTTTGAAAAAAAATGTAGGGTATACTCCACCGTTGAGTCTGTGACGACAACACATGTATGTGTATATGTTTTAATAAATGCGAAGTTTCACCGTTGACTTATGCAATTACATATGTTACTTGTAAGTGTCCTCCTTGCTTCACTGCGCCGATAGTATATGTATATAAATTTTAGCGATAGTAGATAGGTATGAAATAAATTAATTAGAAAATATTTACCAACATATTATAGCAAAGTATTTAAAATTCGCTTTTCCTGATTAACCTGAAATCTTTTTGATGCTTCTATGTGCTTATCCCTATTTTTATCCAGATATTTTTCAACTGAATGTTTTCGTGCCTTTTTTTGTTTGTCGGTGAACCGACTACGTCTATTAACGGGGCTTTTAACATTTTCAGTTTTACATTCACTTGACGTATCAGAATCTTGAGTTAATACTTCCTCTAAAGGAATATAAACATCAAAATGTCCATTCATTAATGGACCGGTAAAACGAAATCTTTTTACAGTATGCATAATATTTCCAAATGCTTGTAATAAATTTCCATTTTGAAAAACTTGAAAATGTACAGCCTAAATTTCTGCTGCTGCTTGAAGCTTACATGCAGTACCATAAGTATATGAATTTGACATAGCGCACTCATATTGTTCAGAAGAGCTATAACTCACTCCATTTAAGTGAAAGCTGAAGCAAGCTGAAGTTTCCAAGTTGGTTACAACATTGGCTACAATATGTTGGCGTATGGTACTATGGAACCCTTGCCTGCCAAATAAAAGGTAGGAAATATATCTAAAAAGGCAGGCTCCATCACCAATTATGGCAGCAACTGAATGCGGCACCAGAACACCACTAATATCTAAAGTTTCAATAGACATATTTTAATTTGGCTGTGAGTCAATTAACTTCACTGTTAAACGATTGTTACAACGTTACAGTGTCTATACGAGGGTAAAGAATTCAATAAAATTGAATATACAAACTTATTTTATTTTAATAGAATATTCAGACTGCTTAGTTTATTTGATTTTTAAATGCACTTACGCAGTGTCTATATAACTATTATATAGTAGCCAAAATAGAAGACAACAACATATTATGTTGCTTCAATTATTAAGTCTAAAATCGACCTATTTTTCTTGTGTTTAAAAAACAACAAAAGAAAGTAAAATACGTTGGTCGTTATTTAAATATATTAAATAAATAATAGCAATTGTTTGTGTATATGTGAGAAGTTGGGAAGCATTCAGTACATAAACTGACTGCTAAAAAGGCGTCGCAGCTGGCACTTGTAACCAGGAGGACTACGGAGAAATAATGAATGTTTCTTGTAGGTTTTACTAAGAACACTGATCTTATTAACGAAAAAGTAACAATATTTATTCGTAAAAATAGCTTAGTTTACAAGTGTGTGGTGTCACTTACAATTAGGCTATTGCGTACTTAGCAGTTGCCTGCAATGCAGAATAGCATATTTAGCAACTACAGGGTTGGCTGACCGCAACTATTACGACACATATTGTGCATTGTGCAGTCAGCGATATTCTGTGTGTTCAGCATAATTTGGTATTGGTTACAGTTTTATTGTGTCAATAAATATAGGGTATTGTGTATGGTCTTGACAAAGTTTAACATGTGTAATTTGTGTGTCATTCTTACATAGAAATGTGCAGTTATTTGATGTCTTATAATATAAATGTGTGCTGACTTGTATACGACTTAACATTCTCCCGGCCGTTGAAACGGTTTTCAACCATACCCAAAATCCAGTGTAAATAGTCCGCTCCGGATGTGTCGGTTTCCTCATTCCTTGTGGTTGTGGGTTGAAAGGTCCATAGGCGTTGCTTTCGCACTGCATAGGCGCACAATACAATGACCGATATCAATAAAGCAACGTAAGCGGCTATATGATGGTGTTGGACCGAGCTTATTTGGTTGGGAAAATCTTCTTTGTTGAGTGCTGCCAGTTTTAGCTGTAAGTCGTCCAGAACCATGTCTTCTTGTACTTTGTACTCCGATATGTTGGTTTTAGTTGACGGTACATTAGTGGTGTTCGGCATGTTGATGTCGCCAAAGCGGGCGTAGCTTTTCCTCACTTGACTTATGGTACAAAAAGTACTTATGCTAATGTCTACATTGCGTGCAGTACAGCCAGATGATAGCGACAGTAGCTCGGCGTTTTCTAGTCGTATTTTAGATGGTGTTCCGTTGCATCCGGCTTGTAGTTCCATTGCGGAATGTGTTGCAAAGATCCAGTTATTCGGTTGGTGTGTTTTTTCCCATACCATTCTTGTTGTTCTGTGCGTTGTTTGGCACATCGTTGGTGTCATATTGTTAAAGAGTTGGAACTCGCATCTGTTGTTTACATTAAACACAGCTTGATGATTACAGCATATGTATTCTTCGTTCGGTAATGTAAGACAGCGGTGTAGATCATCCAGTGTAAGTCCCATGAATTGAGCCCTGTGGTTGTTTACACCTGTGATCGGCGATTTAGCTCGAACAATCTCCAACTAGTAGAGTTCCAAACTGGAATTGGCACCATATTAAACAGTTCTAATATTGATGTTGACACTTGTAGTAATATTACTCTGAATATCACATGAGTGTCGGAGGCTGTGCCGTCTGCTCGCATAATTCAGTATAGTTGAATTACGTTGGATGAAGTAACTAGTAACATTTGATCTGATGGCAAATGATCCCGTATTTGATCCAAGTGATCCCTTAGTTGTTTAGGGGAAATCAATGTTGGGCTTATAGTGTGGTGGCGAACTCCTGTTAGTACGTCCACTATTTTCGATTGCATGCGCTGAAGAGTAGCTGCTAGCAATGTTAATTGAGTTGTTAATACCAAGTAGTTTTCTGTAAGACGTGCGCCAGTGGGCTTCCCTCTGCTTTGGCTAATGGCAGCTACTTGTTGTTCAAGTAGTCTTAGACGCTTTTCCGATGTAGACCTTGTTTTCTTGACAACGTTAATGGTTGAGTCAAGTACTGAGGTTTGATTTCTCATCAGGGTCAGTAAGAATTCCTCGTTGGTTTGTACCTTCTTTATGATCTTAGTCATTTTATTGGCGTAGTCCGAGTCTAATACTCCAAGTAGACTGTTCGCAATATTACCCACTGCATCAAATGGGGAGCGGCGTTTGCGAGTATGTAGCATAAGTGAGTTAGCCATTTGCAGTTCATCATACAAGTGTTGATTGTGCTGTGATATATCATCATATGTGTGTATGCTGTTTAGTTCTGGGCATATGTATTGGAACTCCTTTATGCCTGAATTAAATGTCTTCATATCTCGCCAGTATGGCTCCAATTCATAGTATAAATCCATGGTCCAGTCGGATATTGCTCTCATAATTGATCCAATTTTTTCGTAATATACCCCTGGCTTCGTGTCGAACCTTGTCACCGATACTGACTGTGTCAGTAACAAAGGTAGCATTAGAAGCAGGACTTACAACGACGATGTTATCGTTGGCGACATTGGTCGTTTCCGTTGGGTGACCGGCGCGTCATTGTTATCCGTGTCCTTTGATTCATTGTGAGGGCGTTTCTTGGCCATATCCTCTAGAAAGATTAGCGCAAGCCTGTTTATGGGGCGCTTGTAGGTGCTTGAGGCGGTTTTCACGTCAACCACTCGTACATGACTATCAAGCCCTGGATAAGTTTTTACAATGCGTCCCATTGGCCAAGTCATGACAGGTATGTTGTCTTCTTTGATTAGGACAAGCATGTCTTCCTTGATATTGGGATTGATAGTTTTCCACTTGTGTCTGGCTTGTAGCTCTTGCTAGTATTCTTCTGACCATTGCTTCCAAAATCCTTGCTTAATTCTGGATACTAGTTCCCAACGTTTCAGTAAGGACCTTTCATCAAGGTCGGCGGTGACATCGGGAGTAGCAGTGAGCGTTTCACCAATCAGGAAGTGTGCTGGGGTGAGAGCAGTGGTGTCCGTCGGGTCATTTGACATCGGTGAAACTGGCCGTGAATTCAAGATTGCTTTAATGTCGACGATGATAGTGTTTAATTCCTCAAATGTTAGAGTGTCAGTGTTGGTAGTGGTCACCAGCAGTCGCTTTGCAGACTTGACTGCAGCTTCCCATAGACCCAGAATGGTCCGCAGTAATCTACGCCTGTAGTAAGAAAGGGGCGTGTTGGTGTTACTCGGTCGGCCGGAAAATTGCCCATAATTTGGTTCATTAACTTGGGCCTTGCCTTGTTGCATTTTACGCAATTGTGAATGATGTTCCTTGACATTGTTTTGTCGTTGAGCATCCAATATTGCTGTCTTGCAGTTGCTCGTAAGGCTTGAGGTCTCGCAATATCATTTTTACTACTGGATCGTTGTAGGGCAGCAAAATCTTTGCATTGTATGGGAGTGGGGCTTGATCCAATCTGCCTCCAACTCCCATAAGTCCGTCTGAACCTTGTAAGGGGGACAGCGATGAAATGGATCTCTTTTTGTCCTCCATGTTGTGACGCTGCAACGATTTTAGGTCAGCAGAAAATTCACCTTGTTGTATTGTTCGCAAGATAACGTTGCGAGCGCGATCCAATTCCTTGATGCACACCGTGGAAGTTGCTGATTTTTATTTTTTTAGCAGAAGCGCAACATGTAAGCCACAATGCAGAGACATAGATTGTGCTCGGGTAATTTCCGTGCCGATATTCCTCTTGAGAGAACATCTGCTGCGTTGTTGGCCGATGATACATGGCACCATTAAGTTTGGCTTGTCAAGGCCTGCATTTTCGCTATTCGGTTTGCCACAAATGTATGATTTGTGGATTCAGCTGCATAGATCCAAGAAAGAACCACAGTAGAATCTGACCAAAAGTATCCTGGCACTGTGTTGCTGTCGAGATCTAGATCGCGTCGAACCCTCTCAGCAAGCTCAGCACCCAATAGTGCAGCACATAGCTCCAGTCGAGGGAGTGACTGTTTTGCTGTTATTTCTGTACGTTGTGTGTACGTATATTGCGGCGCCATAAGCGCGCTCATCTACAAAGGTGTGTAATTCCTTTGTGATTGGAGTCTTGTCATTATAAATGTGCCTTGGAATTGTATTGAATTAAGGCTCTGCAACTCCTCTCGATAATCCTTTCATTCGTTTTGAAGATTTGCAGGTAACTCAGCGTCTCAATCAAGCTTTTATTCCCAGAGCCGTTGCATAAAAATTTTAGCCTTTACCACAACTGGAGCGAACAAGCCTAGGGGGTCGAAGATTTGTGCCAGCTCCGAGCAGACTGCACATTTTGTAATCCTTGTTGCTGTACTGCTGTGAGTGCGACCACCAAGTTGATCCTTTTTGGGCATCCAAATAAGGCCCAAAGTTTTCACACTGTAAGGTTCCAGTGTTTCTCCGAGCTTTACATCGGTCACTATGTCTTCTTTCGGAATTCCTTGCAATATTTACTCATTGATTGAACACCATTTGCGCAGCTTAAATCCCGATGGCTGAAGGATTTTGTTGAGCTCTTGTTGAATTTGTATCGCTTCTATAACTGAAT
The DNA here is from genome assembly GCA_018152825.1 of Scaptomyza hsui. Lineage (NCBI taxonomy): Eukaryota > Metazoa > Arthropoda > Insecta > Diptera > Drosophilidae > Scaptomyza > Scaptomyza hsui. The sequence continues at coordinate 186,052 of JAECXO010000050.1, read as the reverse complement.
CGGTGCCAGTTAGGCAACCATCTACATAAAAGTCACGTTTTAGTGCCTTCGCACCCATCTGGAATCTTTCCATATTCTTAGTTGCCAGATGATCCAAACATTTTATTGCTAAAAATGGTGCGGATTTCGTGCCATAGTACCGGTAGTACTTAATATCTTCTGATGAGCTGTTGCACAATAAAATAAGTTGATGAAACTGATTTTCCGGATTGATCCATACTTGACGATACATTTTTTCAATATCAGCCGTAAACACATATCTATGTGTTCTGAATCGTAGCAGGATTGACATTAGATCGCTTTGAACCATGGGGCCTGCATGCAGTATGTCATTCAGCGATTTTCCAGTAGATGTTTTACATGATGCGTCAAAAACAACTCGAAGTTTTGTTGTAGTGCTGTCGGGCTTCAACACGCAATGATGCGGAATTACTTAATGGTTTTTAGGGATCTGTTGAGGTGACACTTGTTTCATGTGTCCTAACGTCTCATACTCCGCCATGAAAGCTGCGTATTGCTGCCATGTGTCTGCAGAGGTTCTGCGCTCTAACGATAAGAACCGTTTGGTTGCAGTTTCCATGGAGTCTCCCAGGGCTGAACAGTGTTTAGCAAATGGGAGTTTAACGATAAATCTGCCGTCCACCGCCACTTGTAAGTGCTCTAAGAAGTAAGTCTCACAATGCGCTTCAATGGGTGTTCGATGTTTCTCTGTTGACTCCATGGTATACAGTGTCCAAAATCGTTCCATTAATTTATTTGTTTCTTCGTTTGTTGCTGCTGCGCAAATGGCAGAGGATTTACTTGCAGCATTTATTTTTCCTGCAATGATCCAACCAAACTCAGTTTGTTGAAAAACGTGCTCTGCTCCAATCAACATATCGATTTTGCCTGGTTTATTGAAGTTAGGGTCCGCAAGAGGTAGATTGCTCTGCATGCTCCAATTGGTAATGTTGATCGATTGGGCGGGTTGATCCGAGATTATATGGGGTAGTACAAATGCTTGTAATGGGCCGCTTGTCGATTAAAATAAAAATAAAAAAATTACGACAGCCCGGAAGTATGCAATTTTTTTGTTGTAAATCTTGTCCCAAAACCTCAAAAATAACATCCCGCAGCTACTTGGCTTAACAAGTTGGAAGTTAATTAAATCGGCCAAGACAATAACTACCAAGTTAAAACAAACTTTAAATAAAAATAAAAGAAAAAAAAACAAAATAAATAAATAAGAAATAACTGTTTCCGGCAGAAAGCTCGAGTAGTGAGTTTTTGGATCGTGGCAGATCGAGAGGCGACGCGCCCAAGCGGCGAAAAGACATAACACGAAAAGAAAATAAAAAAGTTTTTTTATAAACGTCTTTATATCAAATTTTTTAAAAATAAAACGAAAAGAAAAAGAAAATCGCGAATGCGAAAACCTCAACCCGATCCCAACAACAACGTTGGTAAAGGCGAATTGGAGGTGCAGGCAATCCTAACCTGAAAGTGGAGCTGGAGGCTGGGCCGTACTTATAAGGGTTCGAGTCCCCGATGTGGCGATAATTGGCAGCTACCAGAAGGCGATCGTTTAACCGTGACCGAGGCTGGACGATTATATGGTCGAATATATTTAAGCGCTCGTTCGTCGGCGAAACACCAACGGCAGCGGAGCTTGCGGCGTGGCAATCACTGGAGAGGTGGAAGTCCCAAAAAAGACGAGCTTTGGCAGCCGCATGTGCAATGTTGCCGAACAGAGTTCCGGGATCAAACCAGGAGGATTTTGAGCGTGGAGCCGGGAAATAATTTTATTTAATATTTACCCCCTACTTTTTGTCTCGCCTTATGCCCTCTGGCAAGCTCACATGTTTTTTTTGTAAACCTAACCTCAATGTGCCGATCCAATACCCAAACCTTTGAAGGCATGAGGCATTGCATGCACATCTTCACACATATATTGCCTACCGCGCAAATAAAGCGTAATATTCACAGAAATTTAAGTTGTTAAATAGTTAAGAAAATAAAATCAGTCAAATCCGAATTTAGTGAAACCTTAATGATATTAATACTACCTTTAAGATAGTTAAATTTTTAGAATGAAAAACAAAATTGTTTTTCGTTTTAGTTATTTTTGCATAAAAGCTTTATAGCAAAGACACCCAACCCTACCCCAAGACTTCGACCTGTCGATCAATTTTATCTCGTTTCAGCAACCACCGCTCAACACATTGAAAGATCTTTCAGCGTGGGACAACAGTTTGAGTGAGTTGAAGATTATCTAAAGTAATATATGTTTTTGTTTGAAAAAGTAAAAGCGCCTTCCGCGTCGTATAAATTCGAATGGTTGAGAAGTGTTCGGTTGTTGGTTGGCTGTTAGAGGCAAAAGCTGCAAGCTATAGAGCACAAGCAGTGCACGCTCTTCAAGCATTGCCTATTTTTAGGCTGGAATAAACAAAAAGAAAAAGAAAACAACTAAAACGAACACTAAGAATTTGAATAAACATTGAACATCAATGAAATTGATTAACATAAAGCAAAAAAATAAACATAAAATAAAAAGAAAGAATAACCATAGACTTTTAGTAATATATATTGAAGCCCTAATGCCTATAGTTAAGATCCCAAGCCATGAATATTATTAATAAATTGTACACTATGAATATGAATTATATAATTTTTTTTTAGGGAAAATCATGTTGCATTATAGGGACGCAGGGTAGTCGTCGAAAAGTTTTTGTTAGGGATCCTTGATTTTATTCGGCCGTAAAGGATCATGGTAGGGTGGGCGACTGCTTAGGGGAAGCAACAAAAAAAAAAATTTTTTGTTTTTGGTTTAGATCGGTAGTCGTTATAGTTTAGTGGACCTATTCTTTGTAGCTTCCTCCATCCCCGCTCCTATCCTTAACCTCCTCATTAGGTACGCGAAATTAATTATTTATTACTGTCCCGAGCAAGTCTCAAAGCATTTTTCTATACCCACTCCCAACAGCGACGAGCATCGGCCGGCTGCAAGCGCGTACCAATGGTTTTTTTTAGAGACCAATCTCATCAGCTCCTTACCCGTGACATGCTACAGTATTAATAATTTGGCGCCCAACTTTAGGGCCACAGCGTAAGAGTTACTTACAACCCAACTTCAGGGTCAAAGCGTTTAAATAAGTTTGAGCTCATTGTTGCCATTGCTTAAATAATTTTGATGCCCAAACACAGACAAAAACTACGTTTTTGGTTCAATACAAACATTTATATGTATTTTTATGAAGTCAGCAACATCAAAGACTTTCACCTCCTTCGTGTCATTCTTTTCGTTGTCCGAGTCTTGTAGTAGAGATATGCTTAAATATCTGTTGGTTTATATGGTAACACTTATATCGCATATCAAAAGTTGCGACAAGACTACAACATTGGTGTAGATTGTGGAAACGAAGTAAATTTTGGGACTTCTGCCCAATCCAAAAATATCACCTTTGTCGTCACCTTAGTAAGTGCAAAACTTAGGCTGGAAAATGGTTTAACTGTGGACTAGATCTATGACCATCCGCTTAGGCTATGCATTATAATCCTTTCCCTTACAGAGGCTAGTTAACGAAGCATACTTGTGCTGGAATTAGAACTAGTAAAAGCTAGTTAGTCGCACAAGAATGGTAATCTTTCTGTGTTAGCATATCATTTATAACGCTATTTTGTAAGATAGCACGAATGGATGCAGAAAGTTAATTAAACATAATTTTGAAGATAGTTTTCAAAAGTAGCTGGAAACATGTTTTGTGGCCATAGTTACAACTTGCCGCGCTTGGTAAATGTCTTAATAAATTCAACTTCTGTTGTCTCGTCCCTTTCTACTACCAGCTCAAACCAATAGACTTAACTGTCTGTTACCTGTAGTGTAAGCATGATTTTCCCGATTACATATATGTCCTCATTTGCTAAACTTAAAACAAATAAATAAACTAAAATAAGAAAACAAAAGTTATATCTACTCCATAGGTAAATTAATTAAAATAATTATATCAACACAAAAATATTCAATCGATATACAAATTTAAATCATTACGTATTAACATTTTTATATTATTGCTAATATTTGTTCTTAACAAGACCTTTAACTTGAAATGCCCATTGAACCCGAAACTATTTGTTGTGTATGCACTAGAGAAGTGGAGCATCCCAATCAATTAATAGCCACCAGGTGCAACCATTTTTTTCACCACGCGTGCTTTAACACTAATCAGGGAAGTACAAATATTTGTCCAGTTTGTCAAACGGCCTTGAGCAAATCAACAGTAAATTTAGCGCAGGAAATGGCAGATGCTCAACCCGGTACGTCTGGTATTACGACCAGGTCTAAAAGTGCATCAAATTCGGCTACTGTACAGCAGATCACTGTTGCGCAGTCGTCGGCTTCTGCACAGAATCGTCCGGTGACGAATTTAGGAGAATCACCACCGTACGCAGATGCAACTCAACCGGCAGGTTCAAATCAGCATTCGAGCGCATCCACTAAGACCGCCGTTAAGGACTTCGACTGAGAGCCAAAGATTTTTTCAAAGGCTATATATAGATTTTCTGAGTACGTATCCCCGCAGCCGTGCTAGCAATGTAGGAATTTTTGTAGTCCTAGACCATTTTTCAAAATTTCCGTTTTTGCTGCCGGTGAAAAAGTTAACAGCTGAGGCTATCATTAGATTTATGGAGGAAGGCCTGTTTCATTGTTTCGGCGTGCCCGAAACGATCGTTTCGGACAACGGCGTACAATTTAAATCGCAAAAATCTAATGAGTTGCTGAAAAAGTATAAAATTGAGCACGTATATACGGCTTTGTACTCACCACAAGCAATTGCCGCGGAACGAGTGAATCGGTCAATTATAGCTGCTATCAAAACTTATATAAACCCAGATCAGACAAATTGGGATGTGCAGCTCAGCCACATAAGTTGTGCATTGCGCGCTAGTAAGCACTCCGCGATAAATACCAGCCTATACCGAATAGCGTTCGGCCAGCATATGGTTACTAATGGAGCATTATACGAGCTTTTACGCAAGTTAAATCTCCTAGAAGATCGCTCAGTTTGTTTCGACAGAGACGACTCTTTCGATTTGTTGCGTGTTAAAGCCCAAAAAGGCATTAAACAACAATATGACCGCAACGAGCGAACGTATAACTTGAGAAGTCGAGCAGAAGACTTCGAAGTCGGAGATGAGGTCTGCCGACGTAACTTCAAACAAAGCTGTTTTGTACAAGGGTACAAAGCTAAATTGGCCCCGAATTTCGTAAAAGCACGAATAAAACGTAAACTTGGCAAATGTTACTATGAAGTGGAAAATTTACAGGGCAAGTCTATTGGCAAATACCATGCCAAAGATCTTAAGCACTAATTCGACTACAAGCGGTGATCACCCTTTGGTTGTTGGTTATTCAGCCCCAAAGTGTGATTTTGGCCGGGGAGAGTGTAATGGGCCGCTTGTCGATTAAAATAAAAAAAATAAAATTACGACAGCCCGGAAGTATGCAATTTTTTTTTTTTGTAAATCTTGTCCCGAAACCCCAAAAATAACATCTGAGAGATACATCCCGCAGCTACTTGGCTTAACAAGTTGGAAGTTAATTAAATCGGCTAAGACAATAACTACCAACTTAAACCAAACTTTAAATAAAAATAAAAGAAAAAAAAAAAACAATATAAATAATAAGAAATAAAAAAAATAAAAAATTTTTTTTGGTGATAGGACCTGATGATAGCGCTATCTAGTGGCGACCAAATCTTTTAAACGATAAAAGTGTTAGGAATCGCCAGATAGTTTTTAGGGACAAAAATCAAAATATCAGATTTAGGGAAAAGGGACAGCCGACCAAAATCTGGTCACCTGACTGTTTCCGGCAGATAGCTCGAGTAGTGAGTTTTTGAATCGTGGCAGATCGAGAGGCGACGCGCCCAAGCGGCAAAAAGACATAACCCGAAAAGAAAATAAAAAGTTTTTTTATAAACGTCTTTATATCAAATTTTTTAAAAATAAAACGAAAAGAAAAAAAGAAAATCGCGAGTGCGAAAACCTCAACCCGATCCCAACAACAACGTTGGTAAAGGCGAATTGGAGGTGCAGGCAATCCTAACCTGAAAGTGGAGCTGGAGGCTGGGCCGTACTTATAAGGGTTCGAGTCCCCGATGTGGCGATAATTGGCAGCTACCAGAAGGCGATCGTTTAACCGTGACCGAGGCTGGACGATTATATGGTCGAATATATTTAAGCGCTCGTTCGTCGGCGAAACACCAACGGCAGCGGAGCTTGCGGCGTGGCAATCACTGGAGAGGTGGAAGTCCCAAAAAAGACGAGCTTTGGCAGCCGCATGTGCAATGTTGCCGAACAGAGTTCCGGGATCAAACCAGGAGGATTTTGAGCGTGGAGCCGGGAAATAATTTTATTTAATATTTACCCCCTACTTTTTGTCTCGCCTTATGCCCTCTGGCAAGCTCACATGTTTTTTTGTAAACCTAACCTCAATGTGCCGGTCCAATACCCAAACCTTTGAAGGCATGAGGCATTGCATGCACATCTTCACACATATATTGCCTACCGCGCAAATAAAGCGTAATATTCACAGAAATTTAAGTTGTTAAATAGTTAAGAAAAAAAAATCAGTCAAATCCGAATTTGGTGAAACCTTAATGATATTAATACTACCTTTAAGATAGTTAAATTATTTTTAGAATGAAAAACAAAATTGTTTTTCGTTTTAGTTATTTTTGCATAAAAGTTTATAGCAAAGACACCCAACCCTACCCCAAAACTTCGAAATGTCGATCAATTTTATCTCGTTTCAGCAACCACCGCACAACACATTGAAAGATCTTTCAGAGTGGGACAACAGTTTGAGTGAGTTGAAGATTATCTAAAGTAAAAGCGCCTTCCGCGTCGTATAAATTCGAATGGTTGAGAAGTGTTCGGTTGTTGGTTGGCTGTTAGAGGTAAAAGCTGCAAGCTATAGAGCACAAGCAGTGCACGCTCTTCAAGCATTGCCTATTTTTAGGCTGGAATAAACAAAAAAGAAAAAGAAAACAACTAAAACGAACACTAAGAATTTGAATAAACATTGAACATGAATGAAATTGATTAACATAAAGAAAAAAAATAAACATAAAATAAAAAGAAAGAATAACCATAGACTTTTAGTAATATATATTGAAGCCCTAATGCCTATAGTTAAGATCCCAAGCCATGAATATTATTAATAAATTATACACTATGAATATGAACTATATAATTTTTTTTAGGGAAAATCATGTTGCATTATGGGGACGCAGGGTAGTCGTCGAAAAGTTTTTGTTAGGGATCCTTGATTTTATTCGGCCGTAAAGGATCATGGTAGGGTGGGCGACTGCTTAGGGGAAGCAACACAAAAAAATTTTTTTTTTTGTTTTTGGTTTTGATCGGTAGTCGTTATAGTTTAGTGGACCTATCCTTTGTAGCTTCCTCCATCCCCGCTCCTATCCTTAACCTCCTCATTAGGTACGCGAAATTAATTATTTATTACTGTCCCGAGCAAGTCTCAAAGCATTTTTCTATACCCACTCCTAACAGCGACGAGCATCGGCCGGCTGCAAGCGCGTACCAATGCTTTTTTTTAGAGACCAATCTCACCAGCTCCTTACCCGTGACATGCTACATGCTTCCACTCGCATAGTAAAATTGCTGTGAAGCATTCATCCGAGCTTTGCTGACTCTTGGCTGTCCTCCGATGCCTTCAATCCGGAGTGTTGTGTCATGACGCTTTAGTGCCAACACTGTCACTAGTCTTTCAGAGATAATGTTGATCTGCGATCCAGAGTCCAGTAATGCCTTGAAAGTTGACTGCTGTCCATTGTTTGCTTGTACAGCTACCTTTGCTGTTGCGAGTAGGTTGTAATTTTGATTGTTCGCAGATGAAAAAACTTGTGTGTGGCTCTGCTACTGCTGATGCGATAGCATTCTCCAAATGTACTAGAGTATGGTGCTTTTTGTTGCACTTAAAACAGCTGAAGTTGCTTGGGCACGACTTTGTTTTATGGTAATTTTTAAAGCAGTTGACGCATAGTTTTTGTCCTTGCACCCAATTTAGGCGCTCGCTAATTGATTTAGCGCGAAAATCGTCACATTTAGATATATAGTGACTTGTCTTTTTGCAATAAAGACATCCTCTTTGTACACTTGACGATGTTGCACATGTTGTGCTTTTAGGCTGCTTTCTAAAATTTCCAGATGCCTTTTTGCCATAACTCGAACTCTCTGTTCTAAGAACTGGAACATGGTGTCTAGTGGCTGGATTTACATAGTATTACCCAATGATTGTTCATAGAGTGTTTTATTTGAGCCATCCAGTTTATTTCTCAGGATGGCAATGATAATTGGATCCCATGTTGAAATGTCAATCCCTAGTCCCTTCAGAGAAGCTAAGGACTCTGTGGTGGTGGTGTGTAGCTCCTTTAAAGACTTTACATCGTCGCTGCATGTTTCTTGCAGCAAAAGGCGATTTAATATCCTAGATCCGATGTCTCTTGGATTGTTGTAGGCATCTACTAAAATCTCCCATGCGTAGAGATAGTTCTCTTCCTTAAGATCGATGTGACGGATTAGTCTTTCCGCCTCTCCGACTACGCTGGTTTTTAAATACTACATCTTGCGTATGGTTGGCATATTTGTTTCATGTATCATACATGAAAACATATCAAAAAATTGTGTCCATTTGAGAGTATCAACATCAAAGTTTGGAATGGAGATACGCGGCAGATTGATGTTTTCGGCGCACGTACTGCTTCAATTGTTTGAAAGTACATTCCGGACATCAGCCTCTGCCTTGAGATAATCAGTGGCGTCGAAGCCAATCTCTTCCGGGTCCTCAAACTCCTCGTTTATTTGGAAGTGGACCTCTTGAGTTTTTGCCCATATTGACTTAACAATCTCTGTATTAAGGGGCTTGTGTTGAAAGGCTCGATTCAATGATGCAATCATCGCCTTTTGCCGACTGCACAATGCCATTAACTTAGCATTTGTGCTTGCTCGGGCACTAACCGATCCTGCAGCTATGACGGACTTTGGTTCCGTCATGTTGCTGGTAGACTGATCTGCAATATCAGCCTGTTCCAAAAAGTAAGTTCAGTTCTGCTCTACCATGGCAGCGAGTTCTTCGAAGAACTTGAAGTATCTATGGGACTCCTCTAAATCCGTTGAGTTCCTGACTAACTCGTGGTTGTCCTTAAAAACGGTCTACTTTTTCTCTAGTAACGGCCCTGGCTTGATGGCAGCCAGGTTTTGCTTTCCGTTCAGCTGGGTCCTTTCTGCTGTTCCTGACAAGCCATGATATCATCCTGAGCAGATAGGACCTCTCCAACATAATTGATTTTTCTGTGCCCATTATTGTCGCCTTGTTGACAAGTTAAGAGTTACCAGAACCAATTATGTACGTCGTGTTATAACTCTTGACTATTCCTGACCCGTTGAAAGTGTTTTATTTGCTCTGGTGAGCTGGATAAGCTTCGATTCGCAACCGTGATGTGATCAAGGAATAACGAGGTTTTTTTTTTCGTCGGGGTCACCAAAATGTATGTAGGATTTACAAATTGTTTATTTTATTTTTGGGTTATTCCAATTAAGTAATGCGTTTGACAAATGTTCTTATAATTATAAATAAGTTCTTAATAACTTCTTTGTTGAAACTAAAACATTTAACTTCTATTAATCTGATCGAGTGACTTCAACATAGTACATCGCGCAGCTCTCGATGACGACTGTCTACTCTTCTGTGTGTATCGCTTACCAAACCCAAAGAAAAACTCACGATAGCTTCCTATCGTATGCCAAATCATATCAGCTGATGCAAAGTTCATCGCTGTTGCTGATTATAGGCTGCTTAAATATCGATACTATTCCCAATCCTACATTCGGCTATCCTGATTTTTCATTCGCCCCGAATGAATTCCATTTTTTCATAAATTCGGCTGCCGTTGACGTATGTTTCGGTCCTTCCTGATTGCCAACTTTTTCGACTTCATAACGTCCATGCTTTAACTGCTTAGTAACTTTATATGGTCCAAAATATTTCGGCCTTAACTTCATTCCAGTTCCATACTGAGTTCTCTTAATTGCTACTAATTCTCCTAACCTATAAATATTTTCGATTTTTCTTTTTCCATTAAAAGTTTTTCTATTCTCCATCTGCACTTTTTCAATATTTTCTTGGGCTTGTTTCCTCATATTATCTCGGTCATCTATTAAATCTTCAATATCTAAATCTTCTAGTACTTTTCTTAAATCATCGTCTTTTCTTCGCATGTCTATCCCTGTTAAAATTCTAAATGGTGAATATTTAGTTGTTCTTGGTGGAGTGTTGTTTATTATCTGTTGAATTCGGTCTACGTGACTGTACCAATTTCCTGGATTGTTGTGGCATATTTTGCTTAACATCGGAATAATTATCTTGTGAATTCGTTCCACTTGTCCATTGCCCCTTGGCATCCCCGTCGTTATATGCAATAATTGGATTCCTTGATCTGAACAATATTCTTTAAATGTTGTAGACGTGAAAGCTGTCCCTCTGTCTGTAATAATACGACGTGGGTTTCCAAAAATAGCGGCTTGTTTTTTAAGTCGGTCTATTACTTCGTCAGTTCCTGTCGATCGAGTTGGATACAACCATACAAACTTGGTAAACCCATCTACTACGGCCATAATGTGGTTGTACTTCTTCTTCGTCTCTGTAAGCGGTCCTACATGGTCAATGTGATAAGTGCCGAGAGGTTCCTGAGCCTTGTCGATTGGTGTCAACAATCCCTCTTTCTTGCCTCGCTTAGAATCTGTTATTAAGCATTCTATGCAGCTCTTAACAAACTTGTCTACCTTTTCTTGTACGTCTTGCATATAGTATGTCTTTTCAACTAACTCTTTTGTTTTCTTTGCTCCGAAATGCCCTTCTTTGTGTACAATTCCTATAATTTCTTCCTGCATGGCTGTTGGAATAACCAATAATTCTTTGACTGGATCTTTATACAAAATATCCCTTATCAAAAAATAATCCTCATAAGCCCCAGAACATTCTAGCACTTTTTTTACTGCTCTTATCCACTCGTCGTTACCCTGTGCTTCTCTTAATCGATACTTTGTTGAGTCTTCTATAAGGAAACAATTTAAACGGCTGAGTGCATCCACATGTCGCATTTGGCTTCCTGATCTGTGCTGAACTGTGAACTTGAATTCTTGCAAAAACATGGCCCATCTGGCTACTCTGGGCGGAACGTCGTCTTTTTTTAAAGTCATCGCGAATGCTTGACAGTCCGTTACCACTGTAAAACTAACTCCTAAAAGATAAATACGCCACTTCTTTAAGGCGTTTACGACTGCCAATGCCTCCAGCTCATATGAGCTGTATTTTTCTTCTGCCAGTGAGGTCTTCCTACTCATAAACTCAACCGGATGAAACAACTGGTCCTCAGAATCTTTCTGCATTAGTATTCCACCGAAACCATATTTACTAGCGTCTGTATGAATTTCGGTTACAGCGCACGGATCGTACAGTTTTAATGTTGGCGCAGTGACTAACAAATTCTTTAACTGTTCGAAACTAAGCAAACACTTGTCATCTAACTCAATATTTCTATTGTTGTTGGCCTTACTTTCTTTTCTTAACAGGTCACTTAACGGTTTCGCTGTTAGAGCATATCCTTTCATAAAACGACGTAAATACGATGTGAGGCCTAAAAATCTCTCAATGCTCTTTCTAGATCTTGGGATCGGGTAGTTCACAACTGCTTTAATTTTATCTTCTGTTGGTGCTATAGTTTCATTCTCTATAACATATCCAAGAAACTGAATTTTACTCTTTAAAATTTGTGCCTTCTCCCACTTTATCTGTAGCCCTGCCGTCGATGCTATTGATAATACTTCTTTTAACAATTCAAGTCCGATTTTTATGTCTTTAGAAGGGATTATTATATCGTCCATGTAAACCACTACCTTTTTTTCATGAATTAGGTCTCTTAGTACGGCCGCAACGTAACGACAAAATACCGCTGGCGAGTTGCTAATCCCAAACGGCACGTGGGTAAACTCGAACTGTCCGTTATGCGTTACGAATGCAGTAAATTTTCTTGACTCTTTTTCGATCGGTACGTGAAAAAATCCGTTTGCTAAATCTAACGTGGAAAATACTTTTGCACCTTGTAACCGATCCAATACGTCGTCTATTAACGCCATCGGAAAATTATCCCTCTTTATTTTCAAATTAAGCCTTCTATAATCACAACAGAAACGTTTCGATCCGTCCTTTTTTGTCACCAATACTACGGGTGATGCATACTCGGAAGAACTCGGAACAATTATACCCTCATCAAGCCACTTCTGAACTTGCGTCTCAATAAAGTACCTATTTTCATACGATGTCCGTCTTGGGCGCTGAAATATAGGAATGTCGTCCTCAAGGATAAGTTTCATCTCAACTGGAGATTTCAAAACTTTTGCTGGCTTATACTGGTCAACTAATTCAACAATCTCATGCTTCTGGGATTTGTTCAAGTGGGTTAAGTCTACTCTGTCTGAAACCAATTTTTCTTCAATTATCTCTTGCACGCACATGCTCTTAAAGATCGGTTCTGCGTTTTCCGTTTCCCTCTTTATAAAAATTACGCCTCTATTACTAAACAAGATATCGACTTGTTTCAATACAGTATTTCCGATAATAGCCTTGTACTCTAGCTCATCTTGTTTAACTACATGAAAAGTTACGGCAAATTTTGATCCGTCAGCAAAAAGTTCTAGCTCACAACATCCAATAGTTGTCAGCGCTCCTTGTCCTATACCCTTCAGATGTTTTATTTCTTTTTTAAACTCGACGTTTTTAAATTTGAGGAATAAATCCTCCCTCATCAAGCATAAGTCACACCCAGAATCGATCATTGCAACGAATGAAATATTCATGGCGACTACAGCTTTATAGATAAGTCCCTCTTTAGGGATAGTTTACTTCTAAAACGTTTGCTGACTCAGTTCTTCCCGCTGTGTTTTTATTTTCTGGACATTGGGTAGATATATGCCCATTCTTTTTGCATCTGTAGCATTTTACCTCTTTTTTACAATCTCTAGCAAAGTGACCCTCTTCTGCACACTTAAAACATTTCTTCGGTTCGGTACTGTTCTTTTTCCTGCTAGCACTTTCTTTGTCTCTAGCCTTATTTGACTCGTGTTCTTCTTTATCAGCTCCTTTGCCCCTTATTTTCTCATATGTTGCAATCTCTTTTTTCAATTCTTTTAAAGTATTTGCTCTATACAGGCCTGCTTTATTCGTCTTACTATCTGGGATACCGTCAATGAAGTAAAGTATAAGACTCTCTTCTTCTAATTTTATAGGTTTACCTATTTCAATCAAACTGTACAAATATTCTAGATATGTCTCGTTCGATGTTTTGCGTCGGCATCTCAACATTTTGTGAATATCTGCAGAACATAAATCCTTTCCAAACTCGTCCTGCAACACTGCTTTAAGTTTTGTCCATCCTTGAACACCCGATAAACTCCTAATAAAAAGCTTGGCTGCTCCATTTAAAAGTTGTTTAACATAGATGTATTTTTGCAGGTCATTCCATCCCACTGTCACAGCAACGTCTTCAAACTCATTTAACCAATGTCTAATATTTTCTTTTTCTAACCCAGAGAAAGAAGAAATACTGTCTTTAACATCGGCCAGAGTAAATCTGGATGTGTTGTAATGAGGAACCTCATGATATTCACTATTTGAGGTGACTGATCTTGCCTCGTTTTCATTACTATTTTCACCATCTTCCTCATCTCCGGCATCTGCCAAATCAAAATGATCAAGAAGTCGATCCTGCAACACACTTTTCCTACCGTCTGTGTTTAAACCCAATTCGCTAAGTTTCGACCTTAACAGTGGAACTGTCAGCTTTAAAATTTCTCTTGAATCCATTGCTTCACTGCAATATGCGATTTACAAAATTTTAAATTAAATATCAAGTACTTAGCGATTAAAATATAAACAAAATAATTATAGTTATCGCTTATTTGATGTCGATGCTATCGATTCGCCGCCTCTCTCAGTGCTGTCGTCTTATGGGTTGCACTTTTTGTCCACTGTCGATCCCTCGTTGCTTCAGCACTCAAATGACGTCTTGATTGTGCCGAAGTTTCGCCGTGTTTTTGTTCGCTCGCTTGAACAACCCGCTGTCGTCGATGCGTTTCTGCAGCTTGCTTGCCGTCTTCAGTTACTGCCGCCTGCTCGCCTTCGCTTTGAAATTTGTTCTCTCTGTTCTACTTACTGCGTTCACCTTAGCGCAGCCTAGAACCCTTGAACAATTCGCCGCCGTCTATGTATGCGTTGTGCAGCTTGCTTTAGCCTGTCGCCGTTAGACTAAAGTCGCTCGTTTTCGCCTTGAATTATGTTCTTCTCTTTGTTCTTCTTTCTGCGCTCACCTTAGCGCAGCCTAGAACCCTCGAACAATTCGCCGCCGTCTATGTTTGTTTTTTGCAGCTTGCTTTTGCCCGTCTCCGTTACACAAAAGTCACCGCTGTCGTTCGTCTTCGCTTTTTCTTGTTCAGCTTGCTGCGTTCACCGTAACGTAGCTTTGAACAATCCACCGCCGTCTATGTACATATGTTTTTTGCAGCTTGCTTTTGCCCGTCACCGTTAGACTGAAATTGCTGCCGTCTGGAGTCGTCACGTCTCTCTGGTCACTCGCACCCGTTGCCTCTTGTATGCTTGATCGCTGCCGTCTCACTCATGCATTGCCGTCGCGTCTCTTTTGAATTTGTCCGCCACACTCTTTGGCTGTACTGAGAACGCAATTTCACAATTTTCGCATTGAAATTTTAACTTTTTGCCAAACGTCGAACTTTGTATGTTAGCGCATACTATTTATTGTTCACTTTTTGTCTTTTGAAATTAATCCCGGACGAGCCCCCAAAATTTGTAGGATTTACAAATTGTTTATTTTATTTTTGGGTTATTCCAATTAAGTAATGCGTTTGACAAATGTTCTTATAATTATAAATAAGTTCTTAATAACTTCTTTGTTGAAACTAAAACATTTAACTTCTATTAATCTGATCGAATGACTTCAACATAGTACATCGCGCAGCTCTCGATGACGACTGTCTACTCTTCTGTGTGTATCGCTTACCAAACCCAAAGAAAACTCACGATAGCTTCCTATCGTATGCCAAATCATATCAGCTGATGCAAAGTTCATCGCTTTTGCTGATAATAGGCTACTTAAATATCGATACTATTCCCAATCCTACATGTATGTGTATGTGTGAGAAGTTGGGAAGCATTCAGTACATAAACTGACTGCTAAAAAGGCGTTGCAGCTGGCACTTGTAACCAGGTGGACTACGGAGAAATAATGAATGTTTCTTGAAGGTTTTACTTAGAACACTGATTTTATTAACGAAAAAGTAACAATATTTATAGGTAAAAATAGCTTAGTTTACAAGTGTGTGGTGTCACTTACAATTAGGCTATTGCGTACTTAGCAGTTGCATGCAATGCATAATAGCATATTTAGCAACTACAGGGTTGGCTGACCGCAACTATTGCGACACATTTTGTGCAGTGTGCAGTAAGCGATATTCTGTGTGTTCAGCATAATTTGGTGTTGCTTACAGTTTCATTGTGTTAATAAGTATAGGGTATTGTGTATGGTCTTGACCTAGTTTTCAAATGTGTTAATTTGTGTGTCATTCTTACATAGCCATGTGCAGTTATTTGATGTCTTTTAATAAAAATGTGCGCTGACTTGTATACGACTTAATAGCAATTAAATATGTTTTATGACTTATCATAAAATTCGCATTTTAAATGAATGTATATATAAACCATATTATACGAAAATCCGAATTTTAAAGAACCCAAAAATCAACTTTCTTTGTTGACTTTAAATATAAACTAAAATGCATAACCAATTTCCTTACCATTGTATTTAAAAACATAAAGTGGGAAAGAGCATTACAGTTATTCCTCTAAGCAACAGACACCGAGCTCTTACATACAACGCTTGCACTTAAGAGCTAGGTGTGGGTGGTGCAAATTAGGCAATGCCATTCCCTTAAACATATGAAAACATGCAAAACAACCGCTAAACGTAAGCAGTAAACAACAAAGCTAATCGTCGCCGCATATATTTTTTTAAGCAGTGTCAAAAATGAGAGAGTTGTCCAGTCTAGATGAGTGTATTGTCGTTGTGCTTAGCTTAGCTTAGTGAGTGCGGAGGAGGTATGAATACTAAGATATATGTTTGACATGCAGAGCGCGTGCATAGACTAAAGAGTGAGCGTAAATAGGCAAGTTTTATAAGCAGCAAGTAGGCAAACCCACCCCTATACAAAGGTGTTCGAGATTATTTATTTTCGCGCATGTATGTATGTACATACAATTTTCAATTTGTTTGGAGTGAAAAAACGTCACCAAGCGGCTATCAGAATCGTAAGCTTGGATGAATTCTAAGAGTTTTGCCCAAGAAACCATGGGTCTAAAATCAAAACGGATGCTCTCATTTGTACGAAGAAGTTTTTGTATCTTAAAGATGCATTCATTATTTTATTAAATTGACAAATAAAATATTTTGTGATGTTTAAAAATGCTGTTAAATATTAAACTTTCAGTTTCACTACCATCTGGTATGTCTATATGGTAATAAAAAAATTATTTTGTATTTTTAAAGCTTTAAAACTGTAGGGTCATTCCGAAAGTATGCAACAATTTTTATACTTTTTGCTGAGACAAAAAATAAGAGGAAAATTAATATACATTTCATTTTGCAATTACCTATTGATAAGGTCTTGTTTGCTGTCCATCCTAGGTGTTGCGTTTCGGCATTCGACCGTGACTGCCATAACATTCGATTTTTTTCAATAGTGCGACGAGAAACACTAGTCAATATTTGCACAAATCTCTCGGTTACTTGAATATGTAGAGGAATTTGTGGATCCGGAATCGGTGGATAATCAAAATTTATGTATGTTAATAAATGGTCAAGGGGTATGTTTGCAGTAAGTGGCGCCTCTGATAAAATGCTGTCGTTATCTAAGTTTATCATATCGACATAGTCAGTGCAGTTAAAATTAATGGAGGGCTTTCTGTAAGTTCTTAATACAGAAGGGTCGTAAAGTTTTTCACGATAATATATAATTTTTTTTAAAGCCTTCGCGCGCACTGCCTTTCTGTCGTCAAAAAGCATTGTTAATAACACATTTTCAGGGTGAGCCAAATATGCGTTATTTTTAACAACATTATTTAATATTTCGCGCAGGTTTTGTGGCAAATATTGCGTTGAACATATAAATTTACCCAAAAAGTGCGCTGCCATGTATAGCCGACTGGTAATAATGTATATTAAAGTACATCGGTACGTAAACTTTCATAAGGAATGTTGCTAGAATCTTTAAATTTTCTGTTGGTGAATTTGTTGTTACATACAGTCTTAAAAGTCTACAGGCTTTGGTTAACCAACGAGAATGAACAATAAGCCCAGGTTTCATAACAGCCAAACTTTCTGGACAGTAGCCGTAATGAATTGCATTAGCTATCTGGTGCAAGTACTTAACGTCCGCTGATAGATTTTTTTTCCTGTTCTGACGACAAGACAGAGGGCATATTTCCCAGCAAAATGCGTTCAAAGTCGGATACAACCTGAATCTTTTCGGCGGATTCCATTAATTTTGTTAGAGTTCCACTGTCCGATCGTGGGCCACTTGTGGTGGATTTTTCCAACGCAGAAAATAAGTGTCGAAAAGGTAACTCGTTAAAATGTAGTAAGCAAACAAACCAGTGCAATGGTCTATCCAACAGTACTTCAAATCTTCGTAACATGCCGTTTTTCGTCCCAGTATAAGTGACTTCACCGTCGTAGCAAATACCAACCAGATCGGAAAGAACTAAATTTTTTGTTACAAAAAAGTCATATAGCTGCATTTGTTTTGTACCAGCGTCCTCAGCATTAAGTTTCAAATGACCCAAAAGCTCGGTTTTAGGTTCTCGCACAACCACAATATGAGATTCTTTAACAATTCTTTTGTGAAGTTTACCGTTAATATTCTCCATTTGCAATGAATCATCTTTTCTACCATCAAAAGAGAATGCCAACACGCTAGAGTTCCCGTTTTGTTTTTCCCGCACAGAATCCCTGAATTTTTTCCTTTCTCGCTGTAATTTACATTTGTCCATAACATTTAGTTCCCCATTGTCGTAGCCAAACACGCAGAAACTCTGTCTGACACACCAAACCTGTCGCACATCATTGCATAATTCGGGGTGTCAAACCTATTTGTATATGAACCACGCTTATCAACAAATGCACTATGTAAATGTGGTGTTTTAAATATAAATTCTTCATCAACTTCCATGCCAGATGTCTCAGGTCGGTAAGATGAATCTGCAATAGCAATAGCAATCTGTCTGTATTTCTGGGATTGTCAGATTTCTTACGGTATGCTGGTCAGTCAAAAAATCTTGTAAATGATCCGGAATCAAACCACGTGTACAACGATTTATTTTTAAACTGCACTTGCATTTTCCAATATAGAATAGGCAATTCATTGCCTCGACAAATGCGGTGTACTTTTCAGATGAAGGCGTGATTTTTGTTTCTCTGTCATATTTATTAATCAAATTTTTAAGTTTACTTATTATAGTTTTCTTCGTCATAATGGAAATATTTAAGTTATTCCAAATTTCAATCAATTTATCTGTTACTTGTGGAGTAAAAGATGAGTATGAAAACATTTTATTTTCATGTTTAGACTGCTCACTCAAAAAAAAAATACTTCAAAACATCTCGGCAACTGGTCAAATTAAGCAAAACTGTATAACGTCACTATGAAATGTTGGTTTATCATATTTGCAAATAAATTGCTTCACACACTACCATCAAAAATTGTTTGAACCTATTGGGAATTTTAAAAAATTAGTAGTTTAATCAGTACAAAAATTGTTGCATACTTTCTCTTATTTTTTGTCTCAGCAAAAAGTACAAAAATTGTTGCATACTTTTGGAATGACCCTACTTTTTTTTTTCTCTTTTTGTTTATTTAATTATTCTGTTATTATATGAAAAAACTTAAATTAAACTTATATGCTAACTTCTTAAACAACTTAGTCTAAATGCTAAGTAATGAATGATAATATGTTAAAATAGAATCTAATATAGTTGCCTAGTGGCAAGATCAACTGGATGATGACGCCGAAGACTTCTTCTTAAGGGCCTTCCCCTTATGGAACGCAGGTTCAGAAGCCGCCGTGCGAGAGGGTTAACATGGTTCTCCAATCGCTGCATATACTGCGACGTCTGTTTTTGAAGGACATCTCCAACTTTTGGCACTCGCAGATCGCTCTCAATGCTTGCGGTCCTAACGTACCAAGGAGCAGCACATATTACCCGAAGGGTTTTCGCTTGAAGAACGCGGATTTTTGCAAGGTGGGTTTTAGCCGCTATTCCGTAGACTTGTAATCCATAAGAGGGGGCAATGCACGTCTTGTATAGTTTGACCTTGTTGTCCAGAGACGACCTTTCACTCGATAGGAGCCATCTCATTTTGTTTATCCTGGCTTTGAGTGTCGCTATGACGCTGGACACATGTTTACCGAACGTTAAACGCTTGTCCAAGTGTACTCCCAGGTACTTGTAGCTGTTTAGATGCTCCAATCTCTGGCCCTGCAGGAAAACGCCTGGACAGATTCTCACACGCAGAGTGTACGTTACATTGGCACACTTACTAATATTGATGCCAATGTTCCATTGTTTCGCCCACTCTTCGAAGCTGTGTAGGTATTGCTGCAGAATATCAGCGGCTTCAAAAATGTGTCTGCTCCTGGCCCAAATTGCCGTGTCATCTGCGTAGGTGGCGATGAGCAGATCGTTCGCATCTTCCATAGGGATAGTTGCTCCAGTGGGCATGTCGTGCGTGAAGAGGGTGTAAAGCGTGGGTCCTAAAACACTGCCCTGTGGTACTCCAGCTTGGATCGTTCTTACACTGGACTCCGCACCATCTAATACCACAGTAAACGTCCGGTCTGCAAGGTAGCTGCGTACTACCCATAGCAGTTGAGGAGGCAGAAGTGGCTTGATCTTGGCAAGAAGTCCGTTGTGCCATACTCTATCGAATGCCTGTCTTATGTCCAGATACGCCGCAACAACGTACTCCTTGGCCTCAAAACCTTCAAGTATGAAATTAACAACCCTATTCAATTGCTCAGGTGTTCCATGAGATTTTCGAAATCCAAATTGAGAGGGAGGAATTTTGTCCTCGATGCTTTCCAATAAAAGTAGGCGCGTCAGAAGGCATCGCTCGAAAATTTTGGCTATCGTCGGCAATAGACTGATTGGTCTGTATGAGTCCAGTGAAGATGGGCTTTTACCTGCCTTGTTTATCATACAGATCCTTGCTTTTTTCCAGAGTTTCGGGACATGTCCCAGTCTCAGTACTGAATTTAATAGCAGGACGAGAAACAGAACAGCTTTCAGAGGCATAGCCTTGAGTGTAACATTATCCAGGCCATCTTCACCTGGAGCTTTTATAGCTTTTAGCTGTTTGATGTGACCACTAACTTCCTCAACTGTAATGGGTGCGACTGGGGGACATAGCTGCTCAGGACTCTCAAGCGCAAGATGAACTCTTCTTTGATTGTTAGCGGAGCTGGTGTTAAACGGCTTAAATCTATCTTCTAAGTCCTCTGCAAATGCCTCTGCTCTTTCCTTTGAGGATCTGGCCCACGTTCCATCAGGTTTTCGAACCGGAAATTTCGGGACCACCTGCTGCTTATATTTTTTGGCCAGAGACCATAGTGAATGCTTAGGGCAAGAATCAGCGGAAACATTAGAAAGTAGGCGGTCATTTTCCATCTGTTTATGTAATAGCAGCAGTTTTTTCACCCTATTTGAAACTCTCTGGTATACCCTGTAAACTATTGGGTCACGTGTGCGGCAATGCTGCCTCCTAAGCCTTCTTTTGATGAGCAAAAGCGTCTCAATAGATCAAGGGAGAGTCTTTTGAGAGCTTTGAAGTTGATGGGGCGGAGCAGCGCGAAGGGCAGCTGCATGGACCTTATTCAGGAAGATCGAATTCGCATCTTCGAAGTCTTCTGGGAGCAAGATTTCTAAATTGAGTTCCAGAGTTTTCTCCAATTCCTGACGAAAAACATCTGCATTAGCTCCCTTGTGCAGTAATCGACACATTTTTGTCGTGATAAGCGGAGCAGAGTCATATGTAACTACTAATGGTAGATGATCCGAGGAAAGCTGATATTCTGTCCTTATCTTGAGATGTTCTGGCCGCAGTCCATTGCAAACAAATAAATCGATGTGGCTGGGTGTACGATTTTTATCTGCAGGATAGTGTGTTGCTTGACCAGTTGCCAGAATTTGAACAGAGGAGCTTTGTACGGCGTGCTGAAGAAAGCTGCCCCCAATAAAAATTTACGCCCAGGTGAAATAGATGTGTATATTTTCCTGAAGGAGGCCATTGTCGCTCGGGTCAGTGAGGTAATTCCGTTTTACTAGGATCGCACCCCACATCTAGTATTATGTTCGGTTAGAAACAGCTTTAAGCTCCTCAACATGCCCAGAGATTCCCCGAGCATTCCACAATCCAAGGCTAAGTGTGTGTGGCACCATTTTTTAGCGTTTAAAAGGCTGAGGCACATTTGTTTAAGAAACTGGTTCGTCTCCTGCATCTCTTTAAACATGGCTTGCAGTACATCTACTTTTGCTGTAAGAGCTTCAATAGCCGCCTCCAGTTTGGAGCTTTTAACATCTGGCATTTGCTGCCAGGATCCTTTTTGGGTCGGGTTGTCAAAAGTACCTGTGGCTGGAATGCTTTTGCTCTGATCTGCACTGGTGTTCCGGGCAGAGTAATTTTGTGGGGCTCCATGAGAGCGAAGCGCCTCTGCATAGGAGATTCTTCCTTGAACCAAAGCTGCTGGTACAAATTGTTGCACATTCGGAAATTTGCTATTTTGTTTGCTAACATTGATTTTTGGACTCCGTTCATCTGTTTTAGCTTTATATATACGACAATCCCTAGACCAGGCTGGATGTGTACCACCACAATTGATACAGTGAAAATTTTCCACTGCGGTTTCCTTGCACTGCGATGTTGGATGTTCTCGGGCACATTTTCCGCAGATGTACGGTCTCCAGCAATAGTTTTTAGTATGCTCAAAGCCTTGGCATCTGTGACAGAGGATAGCTGCACGATTTTTCCTAGGTATCTCCACCGAAACTCTTTGTCGTCCAATAACGTTTATTTTGAGTGCCTCCCTGTTGTTAGAATCCCGGGCCAGATCAACGAGAAAGAAATTGTTGTGTATCAGTTCTTCCACATCATTGCCTTGTTCTTTCCGAGACACCTTGCGGGCAGGAGGATTGTAACAACGAATGACATTGTGTCCATGCTGGGCGAAGGCTTCTTTAATTTAATTTTGGAGGGTAGTGCTTGCTAGGTTGCGAACTATAACTTTGAAAGCTTTATCTTCCTTCAGTTGATAGGAGTAGTGGTGCGCATTGAAGGGCTCTCATTAACTTTGGCAGAACTATTGCTTCTGTTTTTAAGAGTTCCTTGGTTCATTAAAATTATTTTTATTTTGTTCTTGGCTACCATTACCCCAGTGGAGGAAACCGCACTAATTTTGGTGTTGGTTTTGACTCTAGGTAATTTTAGAATCTGAGCAGCTTCTTCTGAGATTATAGTGGTTTGGGATCCACTATCTATCAAAGCTCTTAACTGTACAAATCTCCCATTTATTGCTTTTATATAAACTATAGCTGTAGCTAATAGTGCTTGACCTGCAGATACACATGTATTTACATTTGTTCTGCTGTTAATGTGAAGTAAATAATTGTGCTTTTTGTTACACAATTTGCAGCTCGTTTTTGATTTACAGTCTGATTTATCTGAGTGATTCAAACAGTTAAGGCATAAAGCTACTTTTTTAGCTGCCTCTATCCTATCTTTAGGGTTCATCACTTCAAAAGTAAAACATTTTAAAATGTCATGTTCATTTTTTTTACATATCGAACAAAGTTTCCCCTTAGAAAAAACGCTGTTTGGTTTTTTGACAATGTTTTTGTCTTCTTCAACCAATGGCAACTGATAAGATAGAACTTGGTCCAGGAAATTCAGAACATCTTCAAACTCATGAATCCCTTTTGATTTCTTTGTATGAATCTCATACGCCTTAAGTGTCTCTTTATCGAATTTCCTGATTATTATATGGGCGAATATCGGATCTGATTCTTCCGTTATTCTTCCCTTTGTCTTAATCAGGTGTATTGATTCGTTTATAGAATCAATAAATTTCTTTACCTGATTAGCTGAATTTGAATTAAACACTGGAAGATCCAATACCCGATTCATTTGTTCGGTGAATATCTTCCTGTTGTTTTCGTTCCTCTTGGCTAATAACTCCCAAGTGGCTGTATAGTTCTGCGCACCTGTTAGCAGGTGTGCGACCATATTTCTGGCATCTCCTCGTAAGGAAGCCTTTAAATAATTAAATTTCAGGGTTGGAGTCAAATCCTGCCTTGAATCAATTATTTCACAAAATAAGTCCGAATACAAGTCCCAGGTTTTTGGACCGCCATTGAATGTGGGTACTTCAATTTTCGGAAGTGCGGGTAAGCTTGTGTTAGCGGAAGGCTCAATTTTCTGGGGAAGATGCTTATCATCTAAAACTTCAAGGGTATCTTCTACTTCAAAAGACAATTCCTCTACTTTTTTGTAGAGGATACTGTCTCTAGAAATTTCTATCTTATTCCAGAGCCTTCTTAGCTTCTGTTTCATAAGAAAGAATACTCCTACTTTTCTTAACCCAATTTCATCCTGTACTTCCTGTAGAAATTTTTTGGATTTCTATATAAGCTACTTGCTCGTCATGTTGTGCTGCTGCTACAACTTTTGGCTTTTCTGTCAATGGAGCCTTGGAACTATCAGTTACTTTACTGATTAACTCATCTATTGATTTTATCAATGCATCATAAATCTTGTTAGTGAAGTATTCATGCTTGAATACTCCAATACTAAGTAAATTTTTTTGATTTGTTTTAGCATCGTGTTAAAGAGCCTGAAGCTCTTCTGCAGAGAAGATCCTATTTGGATCCTTTACAGTCTTATATATTATAGCCTGCCTCTCTAAGATTTGCATTAATAATTCTGACATTTTAACTAATTTGTATTATTGATTCTTATAATTAACAAAAAGGAATAATATAAGAAATTAGTTTAGTTGTTGTCCAGCTCACCCCTTAGTAGCTCCTTGTTAAGCCCGCGGGGCGTAGCAGCTTATTTATTTTGCAGCTTGTTGATGGGTTTCTTGTCGAGCCTTAAACTCTGCTATGGTTGACAGTAGAATCATTGGAGATAACTTCTGCTATTTCCTTTTGGATCTTATTATTCGGAGGGCGGTAGCAATCCGTATTCGTTGATTGCTTTTCGCCAAACGGATTTGATGGGCGCTGTAGGTAGCGCTGTTGGCTGCGTCTTCTGTTGGGCGCTCTAAAGTTGCGCTGTTGGCTGCGACTTCTGTTGGGCGCTCTAAAGTAACTTTTTTTTTTTTTTTTTTTATAAGAAAGAAAGAAATATTTATTAATTATCTCTCTACTACCTAGATTGGCAGCTTAATCTAATTGGATTAAGAAAAATATTTACAAATTTGGCTATGTCAAGAAAGCAGACATAGGATTAATATCTTGGGGGATGGACGAATTCGAAAGTAATTTACAAATTTTTACAGAAGGTTTTACGTCACGACCCGGTCCAGCAGGTCTTGAGGGTGGAATCGTTTCAGTCTTCTTCTTGTTCCAGTTCGGGGGCTAGCCGCTCTTTGCGCTGCCCTACCTAGTCGTCTGGCCAGGCTGTTTGGGTGATTGTTCAATCTCGCATAGTACTTTTTGGCAATCTCCTGTATTTTGTCACCAATTTTTGCACCATAAGATCTCTCTCAATGTTACTGGTTCTCATGAACCAAGGAGCCGCAGTAATCTTCCGCAAAGTTTTTGCCTGAAGAACTCGCAGTTTAATTATGTGTGTTTTGGCTGCAATACCATACACCTGAATGCCATAAAAGAGGCAAGGAGCTAAACTCTAAAGTAGCGCTGTTGGCTGCGACTTCTGTTGTGCCTTAATATCTGGTATCGGCAGGTCCCAAGTATCGACGGCCTAGCACTATTTTGTGCACTAATACCTGATACCGGCAGGTCACTAAATTTTGCGACGGCCTGGCACTGGTTTTTCAAGCTGCTCTAATTTGTAAGACTAGAGCGGCAAAACCAAATGGTCCACTGCGGTTTAAACGCAAGTTTGGCTTGGTTAGTCTGCTGCTTGCCCCTTACCACTGGCCACTGGTGGGGGGAAGCAAAACAGTGAATTAGGCTTGAAGGACCAAAATGAACACTCTGTGTTGTTCCGTTGAGGATAATTTTCATACTGGTTTTATTCTTAAAATCCTAGGCCTTATATACCTAACAAAGTGTCTTAATTTCTATGCGCTTATTATCTCCTGCAAGATAATTAACTCTATTATCATTAGGGTACTTTCAAATACCTGCTTTTGACTGACCTGCGCGCAGGCATGCTCGGCGGGGTTTACAATGCAGGCAACGGATCCGCGATATTATTTGTTTATTATATTAACAGCAGCTGGTAAATTGCTGCTTCCAATGTAGTGCATTTATTATCCCTTATTTATCTTCGCGCTTGTGCGTGTTTTCCACATATATTTACTCTAGGATAATTGCATGACGGACAAGCACTGTGGCTACTTTTACATATGTATGTCTTCTAGTGGACTGTATTTAATATATTTTGGCCGATAGTCGCGGAAGGCGAGAGTCGGCTTTATAGCAACGTATTCATTCATGAACAATGTTTGACATGCAGAGCGCGCGCATAAACAAGCAAGTAAAAACGTTGCAGTCGGACGCAACCGTCTGCAGAATACTTTGATACCTGTAAAATAACGGATGGTAAGGCGTCTGCTTGCAAGGGAGTGGGCCGGGTGGTAAACATCGCCAGCTATCATGTTTAAAGATTTGGTGACTTTAGCTCAAAAACTGTGGAAGATAACTGAACTTCCAAATGTAAAAGGTGGGCGGCAGAGGTGGGTGTGGCATCGAAATTTTTAATTAAATTTTTTTTTAATGTCACCATCTATCTTCCTACCAAGTTTGGTGGCTCTAGGTCAAAAACTGTTAGAGATATAGCCGATTTTATACGGCGGGTGGCTTGGGTGGGCGTGGCATCCACATTTTTGATGCAGATCTTTTGTAGATGTCGCCATATATCTTCATACCAAATTTGGTAACTCTAGTTAAAAAAATGTGAAAGATACACGCATTACCGTTTTAACAACGGCGGGGGCTGGGGGGCGGAATCAGGGGGCGTGGCATCCAAAATCTCGATTCATTTTTTTGGAGAGCGTCATTACCTATCTTGACACAAAATGTGGTGGCTCTAGCCCAAAATGTGAAAACTATAGGCGTTTCCAATTTCCTGGAGAAGGGGGGATGGGGGCGGAATCAAGGGGCGTGGCATCCAAAATATTGATGAAGTTTTTTGAGGGAATTGACTGTCTATCTGCGTGAAAAGTTTGGTAACTCTAGCAGTAAGAACGAGAAAAATTTCCAAGCCTCCTAGTAGGCGTGGCACACTGATTTTAACACTTTATCTGTCGCTTCTATAGACAAACATAATTGAAAAAAAGCAAATATTTTTTACGTTTTTAAATGTTCTGCTTTAACGGCAGCACTTCTTCGACCCCGGGTTCAACACCGGGCTCAGATATCTTTTATAATATATATATTCATCTTTTTTTCAGACTTTTAAGTGCTCACTGAAAAATATTGTTATGAAAATTCTCATGTTTCGGTAATCATTATAACATTTTAATCAATTTCTTAATATTAATAAAAATATAAAAGGAATTTAAATACAAAATTATATAATTTAAAAATATACAAAATAAAATTAATGTATGCAACAAAGTGTTATTTAATAAAAAATTACTGTTATCTTAATATAATTCATCCCTCCTTCTTGTGGGTTCCATTAGGGGCCATCAAAAAAATCGGTCCAGCGCAAATTCCCAGGCAATAAAATCAAAATTTTTTTTTAAATATGTGACAACAAATTATGTACATTAAATACTTACAAAGCTGCAAAGCAGCCGTGCTTAAAGATCAGTCGCATTTCATTCCAGTCCAGATATTCCTTCCAGCGATTAAGATTTGCACGCAATAAAAAAATCAAATTATCATTATGAAAAATTATAATAAATTATTTTAAAAACTTACAAAGCTGCACAGCAGCACAGCATTCAGACTATCTGTCTTCTTCTTCATCCTTCTTGTGGTTTTGTTTCCCGGTCATCCCTCTAAGCGCTTGCGGGTCATCCTTCCTTCTTTGGGCATCCTTTAGTGTTGGTGTCATCCTTCTTTCCAGGGGCATCCTTCTGTTTTGGGGTCATCCTTCCTTCTTTGGGCATACATCTAGGGTCATCCTTCGATGTTATTTAATACTGTGAGCGGGTAGCTATTGCAATGGATGTCTACAGTTTGACTGAAAAATTCAACAAAATAAAATTTTTGTATAATTAAAATCATTTTATTCTTACCATGATTATGTAGGCACCAGGTCAAATGATGGCCAATCCATTTGAGAACCACGCTTTATTGTGCAAGACCTATACAAATTAAGTTTTAGTTTATTAATTTTTTTTTTTTTTTTTTGCTCTTTAATATGTAAACTTACTAAATGTATCGGAGTGGCATGACTTATGACATGACAATGACTGCAAACATCTGGGCCCGGCCTTTAAATAAAAATAAAAAATAAAATTAATGAAAATATATATATTTTTATAAGTGTATCTTCAGTTTGCCAACTTACCTATATAATTACTGTTGCAAAATGTTCAGCTTTTTCGCCATGGGCCCACGATGCTTGTTTGTCTTATCCAATAGCTTTCCCGCAAACAGCCACTTCGCTTTTTTTCGGGCTAATATTACTAATAATTTTTTAAGCAATTCTAAGCGGTGGATATTGCAGCTGTTTGTTTTATCGAACCAAGTTGGGTAAAGCATATTGGTTCGGCGAAGACATTCCTCAGTAATAGGCTTGCACAGGTTTCTTGAGTGCGGTGACCTATCGAAAACTTCGGCAAAGGAGTCATAATGCAAGTTTCATACGAGAAAGAAGTCGTCAGATGGATTTGTAAGGCACATTTTGTCCTTAGCGAAATTTCGTGCCTTTATCAAATCATCGTATTTCTCGCTTGCTTATGAGTCTATATGGTTGAGGGCCATATCGCATTTTGCGCAATTGAACTTCTTCTTAGCAACCAAGTAGCCGTCAAAGTATCTGCGCGACACAAGTTCCCCAACAGATACTTGAGGCGTAAATGGTGCTACTTCCTCACCATTCAGATTGATGTGAATGCGAGATTGTTTAATTGCGGGTTATGCCACACCGTCAACATTCGCATCTATAGGATTATTGTAGTCGCAAATCCAATCCATATGCAAATCATCATCATCATCTGCACAATTGGCATTAGACAAGTATGATGTTGTGATTATCTTCATGGACATCAATCTGGCCGTTAAGTACTGCATTTCGCGTACTGAGGGGTTTGTGTTGTTCTCCAGCTTTGATCGCAAAGCAGCAAAGAAGTTTTCAAGACTATCTTGATTAAATCTTGTTGTGTGGATACACTCGATAGTTTGGTCACCGAAAAGCTCGTCCGTAACGCGGATAATATTGACAAGAGTCATTAGCAAACCTGCATGGCAATGGTTCATAGAGAACAGCTTTATGTTCTTAATGTAAGTTTCGAACTCAAGCAGTTTGTTCCTGTTTGCTAATTTGTAGGGGTTTTTACAACCACGTTTATATGATCTGCAGTTCAGCATATCAAATCCGTCATTAAGAGCTGTGACGAAATCTGCAGTGGCCAATGCAATATCCATATTGTGGGTGGAAAACAGTTTGTTTTTATGGCAAACCTTAATTGCATTTCCTACTGATCTTGACAATACTTGGACAGCATATTTAACACTCATTTTTTCGTGAAATTTTGGTCGTATATGTTTCACCGTTAGTTTTGGAACCATACGAGTTGTTGTGCTCTTTGTGTCAATCTCGTATAACTCAGCAATAGCACTCCAGCTTGCGAGGCCGCTTGGAGTTTTCACATTTTTGGACATGAAGCAGTTTTTTATGCTTTTAACATGTGTACATAGTCATACATCAGGTTAATTTTATTGCCGTTGGAGTCATACATGACCAAACCGCCAAGTCGGTTATAGACGGATTTGTTGACGAAGCTCTGATCGCATATTACGGCTTTTACTTTTAGACCCAGTTTGCTAAGGATATCCACATTCTCCATTAAGCAATGCATCGTGGTGTCCACAGCCGTTTTCAAACTACCTATGCAATAGTAGGAAAATGCGTATTTCCAAGGCCTTTGACTTGGAAAAATAGAAAAGAGTTCGCAATATCTAGCTCGCGCTTGCCGTTGCCACAATCAACGAAGCCGTGTATTTGGTCTGTTGTGCTGTTGTATTCGAGCTCAGAACGTCCGTGCATTTCGTCGAATACAATAACACAATTACTTTCGCTCTGAGACATCTGTTGCACATGTTTTGCAATATTTTCACAGACCTTTTCATTGATACCCGGACCAATTATTCTTATTGGGATCCAGTTTAATAAAGTTCTAGGACTTGGCAGATTAAAAGATAGGGCATCGCGTATAAATTTGTAGCCTTTTGATGATCTATAATTGATGTTCATCAGAAGGTTTTTCTGCACATCACTGAAAGTTCTTGTTTGGCTCTCTTTCAGCAGGAGTGATGCAAAAAACTTTGATGCATCGTTATCTGCGCTGGGAACCGTGATTGAGTTATTTGCAACATCAATGCACCGCTGTGACCAATCATTCTCCCTATCTTTTAATATATCCAGCAAAGCCGCCTTATCTTCTTTTTTTTTTGAATGCTCAGCCAATAAAGTATTGTACTTGGCTTGCATTCCAAAATATTCTTTCCGCCAATAAGTCTCGTTGCGGCAATATACTTCGCAACGAGGGCATACTTCTTCTTCTTTTGGCTCATTTTAATTTTGGGGCTTGCTTGTAGCGTGGTTCTCAATTATTTGAATATTGTCATCTTCGGCTATTTCATTTTCCAGACCCATTATTGGATGGACATTTCGTTTGAGCTTCTTTGAATGTAAGTCCGATGGGTGAAAATGTTTGTTGCATATGAAAAGCCGGCTGTTATTCTTTAATGCGGGTTTTATATGACAAATATTCATCCACTCTGTTCTTTGCGTTTCATCATTAGGAAACTTATGCAGCTCAGAAGGTGGATTGCTCATATTGCAGCTTATTATGCAGCAATATCTAGTGCAAATGCCTGTTTTAAGACAACTGGCATGCATTGGTTTGTCTGCGTGACCTACAAAGCAATTTTGTAACATACATTTTCAGTTATTAATAAAACTATTCTATATTTTTGGTGTTTCTCAACGATTTCGATGAAATTTTCACAGATTTTTATTATTTTGGTTCAAGTTTCTAAATCGTGTAAGACATTTTCGATATTCGATATTTTTTATGTTATCGATCACATGTGTATATGGGAAATGGAAATAGCTATCGAACATTGGAAACAAACTTGTACTGCCTAGGACATAGATGAGCTTATGTTCCAAATCTGGAGTCTCTAGCTCTTATAGTCTCTGAGATCAACGCACTCATACAGACGGACAAACGAACAGACAGACAGACAGGCACACATACACACTGACAGACAAACAGACAGAAGAACACACAGACACACTGACAGACAAACAGACAGGCACACATACACACTGACAGACAAACAGACAGAAGGACACACAGACACACTGATAGACAAACAGACAGACGGACATGGCTATATCGACTCGGCTGTTGATGCTGATCAAGAATATATATACTTTATGGGGTCGGATATGCTTCCTTATGCCTGTTAAACACATTTACACAAAACCATTATACGCTTTTTACCCACTTTATGGGTTCGGGGTATAAAAAGTGCTGGGAGCCCGCCAAAAAAACACTATAAATTGACACTTACCTAATTTAAGTGTGGGCACAGCTCCATACTTAAGTTTCCGGATGCCTATGCATTCCTCCTCAAAATGCAGGTTGCACACTCTAGTGGACGGATTTATACCAAAAACATCAAGTTTAAGGTTCTCGCACCACTCCAAATCGAAGTCGTTGTGAACGCTGAAAAATTTGCTGCCGCCAACGCAGCTTTGTGTACGACGCACTTGAAACGCACTCGTTTGCACTTATTTTCCATTTTTAAATGGATTTAACAATTTAAAGTTAATAACATAATAATAATAAATAATATGTGGGGTTTTAGTTTTAATAAAAACTGATTTTAATAGCACTTTTGTAAAATCGCTTTAGGTTTGAACTTATTGCTTCAATCGTCAGCACAAAAGTAACAAAAATGCATTAAAAGCGCGCAATTTTTTAGTTTGTTTTCCCTTTATGCACTTATTCTAACGCGCGTAAACTTTTGTTTTTGATTTGATTTCCTTTTGTGTTCCATTACATCAAACACAAAATAAGACCAACCTCAAGTCATCCACCTGCAAGAGCGGTCGTGGCGCAGTTGACTAGATGCTTGTTTGTAAAGAATTTTTATGATCCGAGTTCAACCCCCAGCCAAATTAAAAAAACTCTTTTTTTATACCCCTAACCCATAAAATGGGTAAAAGGGGTATAATGGTTTTGTGCAAAAGTATGTAACAGGCAGAAGGAAGCATCTCCGACCCCATAAAGTATATATATTATTGATCAGCATCAACAGCCGAGTCGATATAGCCATGTCCGTCTGTCCGTCCGTCTGTCCGTCTGTATGAACGCGTCGATCTCAGAGACTACAAGAGCTAGAGACTTCAGATTTTGAATATAAGTTCTCATATACCATGAGCGGAACAAGTTTGTTTCAAATTATCGATAACTATTCTAGTTTCCGATATACACATGCAATCGATTACAAAAAATTCTCGAATTTGGAAAATGTAAAAATGGGGGTTGAAATAATGGGTAACGATAGACTTTTCTAAAAATTGCATCGAAATCGGTTGAGAAACACCAGAGATATCGAAGATTGAAGTTTAGGTCACAGATGCATACAGACAATGACTGTACGCGTTAAGTATAGGGTTCGGGGTATCTCCTAGTCGGGAAATATCGACTAGAGCCTTCTTACCCATTATTTCAACCCCCATTTTTACATTTTCCAAATTCGAGAATTTTTTGTAATCGATTGCATGTGTATATCGGAAACTAGAATAGTTATCGATAATTTGAAACAAACTTGTTCCGCTCATGGTATATGAGAACTTATATTCAATATCTGAAGTCTCTAGCTCTTGTAGTCTCTGAGATCGACGCGTTCATACAGACGGACGGACAGACGGACAGACGGACGGACGGACGGACGGACATTTCTATATCGACTCGGCTGTTGATGCTGATCAAGAATATATATACTTTATGGGGTCGGAGATGCTTCCTTCTGCCTGTTACATACATTTGCACAAAACCATTATACCCCTTTTACCCATTTTATGGGTTAGGGGTATAAATAGCATAATTAAGTATATTGCGTTTATCTATTTAATATTGCAAAGTTTCAATAAAGTCAAACTACCCTTCCTTGCTAGGGTAGCAGCAACCAGATTCAAGCAAAAGTCTAAAATTGCAAAATTCAATTTCTGTGACAACAACAAGAGAAATGAAAAAGGGCAACAACTAATCTTTGTCTCGCGCATCGCACACTTTGCCATCAAAACAAAAACCTAAACAATAGTGGGTGCTGGTTGTCACCGAGAATCGACGAAACAACTTAACGAATTATTTCAATTTTCCCTTGTTGGCACTCCCACCACGCAGAAAGTTAGCTAACTGTACAGAGCGGTGCTTATTTCCAGTCTTGTTATTTAATCGGTCTATGATTTGTGTATGCACTTATTCATTAAGAAGCGGAAGTCCGTTTCTTTTTTGCAAGTGTACGAACCTTTTTTTTATGACTTTGCTTGTGCGACGCGAACGCGTCACTGCGCATTTGTTTTGTTTTTGTAAACTGGCTCGCGCTCAAACCCTCAGCTTGTGCGACAATCAGGCGCCAGTAGTGGAATGAGTCATGTGTTTTGTTTTCGGACCTAGGTGTATGGGAGGTCCTCAGAGGAGTTGTCCAAAATAAAAATCCTTTCTCAGTGCTCACTAGCTACCTACAATGAAATTTTTTTGAAAATGTCAGCCTTCTAACTCTTTTCGGGTAGCCTGTGGCAATGTAGACAATCAGGACAAACTCTTTTATATATATAGACTATTAAGTGTCCTGCTTGCTTCGCTGCGCCCATAGTTTATTTAAACTTTAGCAATAGTAGATAGATATGAAATAAATAAATTAGAAAATATTTAGAAATTTTGTATAAGTTAACACGCGCAGAACAAAAAGAGCTGACAACACTGTTGCGCCGGATGCCGTTGCAACAGAGTTGCAGACGAAATCCGATACTCGCACGCGCAAGCAGCCTGATCGTCCGCAAGAACCGCCGACTCAGCATTCAGTCGCCTCGCCGGCCAGCAGCGATAGCTTTATAAGTCCATTTAAGCTACTTTAAGTTTTAGTTTCGAATTGGTTCTCGCATAGCTCTAACGAGCTTGTAATAAAAATCTTTAACAATCAAAGTGCTACGATTTAATTGGCGCCCAAACGGCAAGTTACCCATAATCTGCCAACGACTAGCTAATCGCTTATCGTTTAACACAAAAACTCTTCGAGCCAACGCCAAGAGTAGAAAGTGAACAAGTGTTTGTGAAAAAAACAAAAACAAACAACACACACCAAAGAAAAAGACAGTGCTTAAAACCAAAAAATAAGCAACGACATTTTTTTAAAAAAAAAAACAACAAACAACAAAACACACACCAAAACTTTAAAAACCGAGTGTTCATACGCAACAAAATTTTAAAAAAAAAAAAAAAAAAACACACACCAATACACTACAAAACTGAGTGTTAGAAACAATCAAGACAGAAATAAAATACAAGCTGCGGATATTTAATAAAAAAACACTCACACATCAAAACAATAAAAAGACCAAGTGTAATCAAAACAACATTATAGCTAACATATTAGCAAAGAATTTAAATAAAACACAAACTTAAACAAAAAATAAAACCCCAGCTGAGAGAGTAAAAGAAAAAAATAAAACCCCAGCTGAGTGAGTTAACAAAGAACAAAAAAACAACAACAACAACAAGCGGCCGACGAAGTTCAGCGGAAATTCATACGAGACGCAGCGCAGTGCATCGGCCACGATGGAATTTTTGAATAATTTTGCAAAAATGTAAGTGAGATGCTCATTTTATTCACAATTCAAGATAAATAAAAGATAAATCTAAAACAAAATAACAGAGCCGTCTAGTATAGGTTTTTCATCAAATAAAAAGAAATAACACTTAAAAAAAACAGACAATTCTGCATATCGCAACTTAATAAGTTGAAACTTGAAACCTTTATAGGTTGTGTTGGAATTCTTTTGGGCGGTTTAAATATTTTTTATGTTGCGCCCAAGTCAAAACAAAACAGACGACAGCAGCGGCGATGAACTTATCTCCTCTTACTTAGAGAAACGATCTGTAGAAAAAACACAGAAAATGAATGCCGAACAAGTCGCACAGATGGAGGCGAAGGTACAGGCAGCGCTAAATCTACAGGCGCGTATGTTTGAAGAGAAATTAGCATCTCTTACAGAGCAGTTTAATAAATTTAAGGGTTTGACCCCCCAGATAG
The DNA here is from genome assembly GCA_018152825.1 of Scaptomyza hsui. Lineage (NCBI taxonomy): Eukaryota > Metazoa > Arthropoda > Insecta > Diptera > Drosophilidae > Scaptomyza > Scaptomyza hsui. The sequence continues at coordinate 151,178 of JAECXO010000050.1, read as the reverse complement.
AAGTTTTCCAGGAAATTCAAATTGTGCCAGGGACTCGTTGCGATGAGCCCTTAGATATTATAAAGTCCATCCCTGAGTTTGATGGGAAACAAGAGAACTACGTCTCGTGGAGGCAGGCCGCCTCTGCAGCCTACAAAGTTTTCGAGCCGTTTAATGGCAGTTCAAGGCATTATCAGGCGGTAGGTATTATCCGAAATAAAGTTAGGGGATCAGCCGATGCTGTGCTGGCCTCATTCAACACAGTATTGAACTTTAAGGCAATCATTGCCAGACTTGATTTCACGTATGCTGATAAAACACCAGTACACGTAATACAGCAACAATTAGGCACGCTTCGGCAGGGTGATCTATCACTGTTAAAATATTATGATGAGGTTGAAAAGAAATTGACCATGTTAACAAACAAAACGTTAATGACTCATGATCCCGCCGCAGCGGCAGTATTGAATGAAAAATTCAGAAGTGATGCCTTGCATACTTTTGTTTCGGGATTAAGAAAATCCCTCAGGTGGGCTGTTTTCCCAGCACAGCCCATAGACCTCCCCTCAGCTTTGGCTCTAGCTCAGGAGGCTGAGTCAAGCAACGAGAGAGGCATTTTCGCTGCTAGTTTTGCAAAGCATCTTGAGGAAAAGCCACAAAAGCCTAACGCTCAAAAGTCTCAGAGCTGGCGTCAGAACGCCCAACCAGAAAACGAGGGCAATTCCCAAAAAAGGAACCCCCATTTCCAAAAGAACCAGAAAGACCAAAACCAAGGTCAACAAAAGCCAGGTAGCTCAAAGCAGCGCTTTAATAACCAAAAGCAGCAAGGGCGGGGACCCGAGCCAATGGAGGTGGATACCTCCTCGCGCTTTAGGCAGCCCACACAGGGCTACAAGAACAACCAAGGGTACGGTGATCAGTCCATGAGGACTCAACAAAACCTAAACCACTTACCGCAGGAAGAAAGTAACGGTGACTACGAGTCACTGTCACAGCATGAGGCAGCTCAAATCGAAGAAGATTTGTCCGGGGCCGAAAGCTGTAATTTTTTAGCGGAAACTCCCTGCTTCCGTTCATAAGACGAATGGTCGCAGGGCAAACTATCAAACTTCTGATAGACACAGGGGCCTCAAAGAATTATATAAAACCCCTTCCCGGACTGGCACATTGGATGCCAGTCGACAGCCCTTTCCAAGTAAAATCAATCCACGGGCACACCAAGATTGAGCAGAAATGTCTCATCCACCTTTTCGACGTTAAGTCATACTTTTTCATGCTGGAGTCACTTAATGACTTCGACGGCATAATTGGCCTTGATCTGTTAAAACGGATCAACGCTCAGATAGATCTAACTAACAATGTCATACAACATGACAACGGAAAAGAAAAAATCGAGTTCACTAAGTGCCAACATGTGAACCACATTCGGATTAATGACACGGATGTCCCCCCCTGCTGTCAGATCCACCTTCGATCATATGATCAACAAAATGGTAAATGCATTCGCGGACGTTAACGAGTCCCTACCGTACAACATAAATACGGTTGCTACAATACCAACGGATGACGAACCTGTTTACTCTAAACTGTATCCGTACCCAAAAGGCGTGTCTGAATTTGTCAACGCAGAGGTTAAACAACTTCTAGCGAACGGCATAATAAGACCGTCAAAGTCCTCTTACAATAACCCTATATGGGTCGTCGACAAAAAAAGTGTTGACGAAGCGGGACACAAACAAAAGCGTCTCGTTATTGATTTTAGGAAACTAAATCAAAAGACAACGGACGACAAATACCCTATCCCATCTATCTCGACTATACTGTCAAATTTGGGCGAGGCTCAGTATTTCACTACTTTGGACCTCAAGTCAGGGTTTCACCAAATTGAATTGGCTGAAAGAGACAGAAAAAGACAGCGTTCTCTGTCAACAACGGGAAGTATGAGTTTTGCAGACTTCCTTTCGGGCTAAAAAATGCCCCAAGTATTTTTCAACGAGCCATTGACGATGTGCTCCGCGAACAAATTGGGAAGATATGTTACGTTTATGTTGATGACGTAATAATCTTCTCCAAATCTAAGGAAGACCATATCAGAGATATTGAATGGGTCTTGAAAAACCTTAGAGACGCAGGCATGCGAGTCTCCCAGGAAAAGTCCAAGTTTTTCAAAAAAAGCGTGGAATATTTGGGATTCACCGTGTGCAGGGGCGGTATTCGGTCCTCTCCTGACAAAGTGAGAGCCATAAAAGAATTCCCCCCCGAAACTCTTTTTGCCCTTAGGTCATTTTTGGGGCTAGCCCGCTACTATAGTTGTTTCATAACAGGCTTCGCCCACATCGCAAGGCCTCTAACGGATATATTGAAGGGCGAAAATGGCAAGATAGGTGCCAATCATTCGAAAAAGGTTAAACTCGAATTGTCTCCAGAACAAGTAGAGGCATTCAACAGGCTTAAAGACATACTGGCCTCCGAGGATGTGATTTTGTCCTATCCAAATTATAAAAAGCCTTTTGACCTCACAACAGATGCGTCTGGCTACGGGCTGGGAGCAGTACTGTCTCAAGACGGTCGCCCCATAACTATGATCTCGCGAACATTGCGAGGTAATGAGGTAAATTTTGCCACAAATGAGCGTGAACTTCTCGCCATTGTATGGGCACTCAAAAACCTCAGAAATTACCTGTACGGGGTTAAGAATCTTAACATCCATACAGACCACCAGCCATTAACTTTTTCGGTATCGGACAAGAACCCGAATGCCAAAATAAAGCGTTGGAAAGCCTTCATTGATGAGCACAACGCAAATATCATTTATAAACCTGGAAAAGAAAACCTGGTAGCAGACGCTCTGTCTCGCCAAAATGTCAATGCACTAGACGATTCAGCTAATTCTGATGCTGCTACTATCCATAGCGAAGAATCCCTTACGTACACCATTGAAGCTACCGATAAACCGGTAAATTGCTTTCGAAACCAGATTATTCTGGAAGAAGGCACCATTCCCCAGCAAAAGACGTTTATTTTGTTTAAGACAAAAACCCGTCACATCATAAATTTTTCCGATCGTAGCACACTACTGCAAATCCTTAAAGATGCAGTAAATACCAATGTAGTCAACGCAATTTATTGCGAGCTACCCGTACTGGCCTTTATCCAGCACGGATTAGTTGAAGCATTCCCTTCAACTACCTTTAGATATGCAAAAACTCTTGTCACAGACATAACAGACCCAACAGAACAAAGGGAAATTACTACAGTTGAGCATAACCGCGCCCACAGAGCGGCGCAGGAAAACGCGAAACAAATACTTAGGGACTATTTTTTCCGAAAATAGGTCGCTTAACGTCAGAAATAGCGGCGAATTGCAAAGTTTGTACCATGAGTAAACATGATCGGCACCCGAAAAAACAGGAAATAGGGAAAACCCCGATACCAACATATGCCGGAGAAATGTTGCATATAGATGTTTACTCCACCGACGGTAAATACTTTCTAACTTGCATCGACAAGTTTTCAAAATTCGCAGTAGTACAGCCCATACGGTCTCGCGCAATTGTGGATATAAAGGCACCACTTTTGCAACTTCTAAATTTGTTTCCAAAAAACCGAAACAATTTACTGTGACAACGAAAAATCCCTGAACTCAGAAACAATTAAATCAATGCTCAGCAACAGCTTTGGTATCGGGATTTCAAACGCCCCACCCTTGCATAGCTCCTCTAATGGACAAGTCGAGCGGTTTCACGGTACCCTCGGGGACATAGCACGTTCATATAAATTGGAAACGCAGGTGGAAGACACTGTTGAGAATATTCTCCTTGCAACCGTCAAGTACAACAGGTCAATCCACTCAGTGACAAATGAGAGGCCCATAGACGTAATTCACGCAGCCTCAAAAAACAACGCAGTGCAGATTAGGGAAAAGATTGCATCTGCGCAAAGAAAGACACTTGACCTTATGAATAAAAATAGGGTCTACAAGTCGTATAAAGCAGGAGAAAAGGTCTGGATTCAAAATAATAGGAGGTTAGGAAACAAGCTATCACCCCTATTTACAGAGGCAACAGTAGAAGCAGACCTAGGTACGACGGTTCTTATTAAAGGGAGGGTGGTCCATAAGGACAACCTTAAGTAAGTTTTAGCACTTAGATTTCATGACAATTCATTAATAATCAAGTAATGTTAACGAACGAAATTTATTTCATTTTAGGCTAGGATACTTTTTCATTTTAACAACGGCAACCATGACACTGACCAACGCGACATTGAGACTCAACGACTACTCGCACGCGGACTACATACCTATAGTTGACGGAGACGTAACGATCTGGGACAAGTACAGCTACATGGGACACACGACGAACTTGACATCGTTTGAGACTTACATCGACGAGACATGGAAATTAATAGACAAACTACCCAAAGACCACATGAAACAGGTACTGAAAACGGACATTCAACACATAGCTAACTTAATAGCTTCTCTGACGGTTCACCATAGGCAGACACGTAGCGTTAACATGATAGGCACTGCCCTTAAGGTAATTGCAGGAACCCCAGATTTTGACGACTGGGAACAGATAAAGTTCAAACAGGGTCAGTTAGTAGATTCAGAAAGTAAACAGATCGAAATCAATGATAAATTCCAAACACGACTTAACGAGGTTTCAAGGGCACTTAACGAAATATTAAAACCAGATGCAGAAGTTGAACACTTTTACGCAACAATTTTGGCAAAAAATAGAATGATAATTACGAACCTTGAGGACTTAATCCTTTCCGTAACACTTGCAAAAATAAACTTAATCAGCCCTCTTATACTAGACAGCATCGATATAAACGAATTGTTAAATGAGCAACTCACAAACACTAGCATAACTGATCTTTTAGAAGTCTCACATATCAAAGCTTTTCAAAATTCCGAACTAAAATACTTTTTGATCAAATACCCTAAGCCTAAGTTAAATTGTAAAACAATAGATATTTTTCCCGTTCAACACAATAATGTAATATTAGATCTAGAAGAAGGTAATACGGTGGCCGATTGCGGAACAAATACCTACGCTGTGCGCGACTGCGCTGCCACTGTGAGCACTACTTTCTGCAGGAGACTACAAAATGCATCGTGTGCCCAACAATTGGTATCTGGAACCGTCGCACAATGTGCCTCGCGCCCCGGACATCTGGAGTCAATAACGGTGATCGGCGAGGGCATCTTAATTATAAACAGAGCAACAATGAATGTGGTGGACAGCACCGGAAACAGTCAGGTAGTCGCGGGAACCTTCCTCGCTACCTACGACGAATACGTCTCCCTGAACGGCACCCGGTATGTGAACCACCGAGGTATCTTGAAGAAGAAACCTGCCGTGTCCACGTCGGCCGTGGTCAACATCACCCTCTTCAGAGAACACCTGAGCCTCCCTTTCTTGCACGACCTAAGCCTAAAGAATCTCCGTCATATCGGGGATCTTAGATCAGAAATGTCATCACGGTCATTTGGCTGCTTGGTCCTCATCGCTCTTCTCCTACTCTTCGTTGGCGCCTGGAAACTATTCCAGCACAGAACAAACAAGAAAAAACCCGAGGGGTTTCAGTCTAACAAGGGAGGAGTTAACACGCGCAGAACAAAAAGAGCTGACAACACTGTTGCGCCGGATGCCGTTGCAACAGAGTTGCAGACGAAATCCGATACTCGCACGCGCAAGCAGCCTGATCGTCCGCAAGAACCGCCGACTCAGCATTCAGTCGCCTCGCCGGCCAGCAGCGATAGCTTTATAAGTCCATTTAAGCTACTTTAAGTTTTAGTTTCGAATTGGTTCTCGCATAGCTCTAACGAGCTTGTAATAAAAATCTTTAACAATCAAAGTGCTACGATTTAATTTATATCAAAGTATTTTATATTCGCTTTTCCTGATTAACCTGAAATCTTTTTGATGCTTCTATGTGCTTGTCCCTATTTTTATCTAGATAGTTTTCAACTGAATGTTTTCGTGCCTTTTGTTTTGTTTTGTCAGTGAACCGACTACGTCTATTAACGGGGTTTTTAACATTTTCAGTTTTACATTCACTTGACGTATCAGAATCTTGAGTTAATACTTCCTCTAAAGGAATATAAACATCAAAATGTCCATTCATTAATGGACCGGTAAAACGAAATGTTTTTACAGGATGCATAATATTTCCAAATGCTTGCAATAAATTTCCATTTTGAAAAACTTGAAAATGTACAGCATAAATTTCTGCTGCTGCTTGAAGCTCACATGCAGTACCATAAGTATATGAATTTGACATAGCGCACTCATATTGTTCAGAAGAGCTATAACACTCTCCATTTAAGTTTAAGCTGAAGCAAGCAAAAGTTTTCCAGTTGGTTACAACATGGGCTACAATATGTTGGCGTATGGTGCCATGGAAGCCTTGCCTACCAAATAAAAGGTAGGAAATAGATCTAAAAAAAGGCAGGCTCCATCACCAGTTATGGCAACAGCTGAATGCGGCACCAGAACACCACTTAATTCTGAAGTATTATCTAACAGATTCTGTATCTATAGAAAGGACCGCCCTCTGCGCCGTGGTGGGGGGGTGCTTATTGCTGTTGATGTGGACTTTTCCTCTGAGACAGTAATATTCAGTGGCTCTATAGATATTGAGTCTTTTGCTGTAAAGGTAAATATTAACGGTGTTGGTATTTATATTTCTTGTTCCTATATACCACCTTTATCTGACAGCTCTGTTTATAATGAACATATGTCAGCAATACTTTCCATATCTTCTATGCTTTCTGATCGTGATATTTTTGTAGTTCTAAGTGATTTTAATAATGCTGAAGCTACTTGGATTTCAAGTCCGGACTCATGCGTGTTGACCCCCACGGTGCAGACTGATTTTCTGGATGGTTTATTTGAAATGTCATTGGGTCAGATCAATGGCATTCCAAATTCTCTTGAGAGAATGCTTGATTTGGTATTTGTTTCGGATCCATCCACTCTATCTGTGTCAAGATCCCTTCCCATATCCACTCCCGAAGACTTATACCACCCGACGTTGGAGGTGTTGATTACTTTGCCTGCCTGTGCCGTACGCCAGTGTAGTGAACCATTAAGACAGGTACGTCAATTTCGAAAAACCGATTTTGTAAAACTTACCTGGCTCTTAGCATTTTTTATTGCACCTAAGAAAACTTATTCGACATGTGTGTCCCTTTTGGAAAGCCAAGTAGGAAAAACAAACCTGCGTGGTCTACACGAAAGTTGACTGCCCTTAAAAATCGAAAATCTAAGCTTTATAAGAGTTTCAGAAAATCTGGCTCTTCTGTTCATTACTCATTATACTTGGTTGCGCGTTCCAGTTTTTCACTCATGAATAACTCATGTTATAAAAAGTACCTAAGTCGGTGCAGACTACAGTTTCAGCAAGATCCTAAGCGGTTCTTTGACTTCGATAATGCGAAGCGAAAGTCTTCAACACTTCCATCTAGTGTATCTTTTGAAAAAGAGTCGGCCAACACAGATCAGGCCCTTTCCCGATTTATTTGCCGAATTTTTCCAAACAACATTTAGTTCATTTGATGATCATGTGGATCTGCCTTACCCGCATCAGGTTAACGGCTCCAATTGTATTTTTGAACCAAGAATCACGGAGTGTTCATTACTACGTGATTTATAGGGTATTAAGCCCGTATTTTCCCCGGGACCTGACGGTGTACCAATAATACTGCGCTGATGGTCTCTTAAAGCCTTTGCATAAATTGTTGAGTTTGTCTGTTGAGAAATGTTCTTTTCCTAACATCTGGAGGGAATCATTTATTATTCCTCTCCATAAAAAAGGAGACAAGTCTAATGTTCAAAATTATCGGGGTATCTCTAAATTGTCTGCTTTCCCAATAACGTTTGAGAAATTGATAACTTCTTAGTTACAAAATTTTTGTAGATCTTTAATATCGCCGTGCCAGCATGGATTCGTGAAAAAAAAGATCTACTACCACTAACCTGTTAGAATTTACTTCACTAGTTGTTAAGGGTTTTCAAAATAAAATGCAAACGGATGTGATTTACACTGATTTCAGTAAGGCATTTGACTCGGTTAATCACTACCTCTTACTTCATAAACTTGAACTTTTAGGTTTTCCAAGCAATCTCATTCTGTGGATAAGGGAATATTTAATTCAAATAACACAAAGAGTTAGTTTTAATGACGCTGTCTCTAAGGTGGTTCATGTCACTTCCGGTGTTCCGCAAGGAAGTCACCTTGGACCTCTACTATTTACACTGTTCATCAATGATCTCCCATCTGTAATTAACCATTCTCGAGTGCTGATGTATGCTGACGATGTAAAATTATGCATGTCAGGCACTGCTCTGTTGTTTGCTCAAAAATTACAAACAGATTTAGATAACTTTCAAAAGTGGTGTCGTGTTAACTTACTAAATCTTAATTGCAATAAATGTAAAGTCATGTCTTTTTTTAGACGCCTTCCTTTTTCAAATATATATTTGCTTAATGGTTGCCCACTCGATCGCATTGAATGGGTTGATGATTTAGGTATCTTTTTTGACCCAAAACTTAAATTTCACAAGCATATATCTTCAGTTGCAAATCGAGCCTCTAGTACCTTGGGGTTCATTAAGCGCTGGTCGAAAGAATTTGACGATCCCTATATAACCAAAACTCTTTACACTTCACTGGTACGTCCTATTCTTGAATATGGATCTTGTATCTGCTATCCCAAATACAGAATTCACCAGGATAAAATAGAATCAGTACAAAAACAATTTTTGGTCTTTGCCCTCAGGGGACTTAATTGGGACTCTAACATTAACTTACCTTCCTACCACAGTAGACTTTTACTAATAAATCTTTCTTCTCTCTCTGATCGCAGAACAATGCTAGGTGTAGTCTTTTTACACAAACTAATAATTGGTGAAATTGATTCCTCTGAATTAATCAGCCAAATTAGTATTGCAGTTCCGATCAGAAGGAACAGAAATTTTTTACCCATCGCTCTTCAAACATGTTACTCTAATTATGCTAGTCATAATCCTTTCCGTATTTTATGTTCAAACTATAACGATTTATCCCATTTAATAAATTGTGCCACTTCTATTGGTTCTCTTAAAAAGCTAGTCTTATGTCATTAGTCTACATGTTCGCGATCTTCGTAACCGTACGATATGCGGTGTGCCCCTCGGTCGGTTGGGCGGGAGGTTGGTTGCTCTTTGCTTGGGTCCGCGCGTTAACAAGCCGGTGCTTGGTATCGTTGGGCCACTTGAATGTACTGTCCGTTAGTACATCTACGTCCAATAATAATAATAATCTAAAGTTTCAATAGACATATTTTAATTTGGCTGTGAGTCAATTGACTTCACTGTTAAACGATTGTTACATCGTTACAGTGTCTATACGTAAGTATAGAACTCAATAAAATTGAATATACCAACTTATATTATTTTAATATGTTTATGCCAAACAGCGGAAAATCCGCTAACCGCTCAGCACTGCTGCCGTCGCTATAACGGACATATATATTCACCTCATCCGAGCCCCATAGCCGACGGCAGCCTTTTCACACCGGCTTCGCTCCACGAAGCCTAAGCGGCAAAAATTAGTCTAAATTTTTAAGTGTCAATTAGAGGTCACGCGACAATAAAGTTCCTGCGATTTAATACAAAAAAACCTCAAGTGTTTTTAATTCTACGCTTACAAAACTACCCACGACGTTTAAATTCTACGTGCGAAGCCCCCCGACAAATTTCATGGTCCTTCGAGCCGGATTTAAAATAAGAAATCATTATAGTTTTCGGCAGCACGAGGATAAGAAAGAAGATAAGTATAAAATACATTGAAAATATTGGCATATGATCCGCCATATTTGTTCCGTCCGCCAAAGTGTTTAACAAGTATAAAAGGGAAACTATTCCTTTGCTTTCCACTGTTGTCTATATTCCAATTAGACTACTTGTTAAACGATATTCAAATTGGACATAAATATGCGCAAGTTTGTCTGCGCGATTTAAACATTTCCATCCATGTATGTACAAATATACATACACACCTGCGCGCAGATAAATTCCGTTCTGTTATCCGAATTCCACTTAATAGTGTTCCAGAACAGCACAAATCATAAATAAAAGACGATAAAAATACGTTTTTATTAATATTTTATATATTTGTGCACACTTGCATACATATGTACAAACCACCACCAGTTGATCGTTTTTTTTAAGCGCGCAAGCGTACATGTACATATGTATGTATGTACATATGTTAATCCATACACAGAACACGTAGCACTTTTACATAATTGCTATTTTTCAATACATTACTCCTACATCCACACATATATATTCCATATACTTTCCATTTTATATATGCAACACACAATAATTACATACACAATTACACAATAAAAGCCGCACTTGCAAGTGAATTATTTCCAACACTTGTCAAGTCGCCGGCACTCCATAACATAAACAAAATACATAGTGCAATATAACATTAACTTAAAAATATAAAACAAAACACTGGCCGAGCATACAAAGAGATTAAGATAAATTAAAATAACACCACATAAACAAACATATGCATGTGTAAGCTTTGCTAGTTCCGCTCTTGTGAACTGGTAAAGTGTGACAAAGAATACTTTTTATAGAGGCGCTAACGTGTGTAGTGCGATATATCGTGTTCGTCAACATTCCGACATTTGACTTAGTTTAAAAAGTATTAATTATAACTTATAATTAATTTATCAATTCCGTTCTGTTTTTTCCGTTCGTATTTTTTCTTTGTTCCGTTTCCATCTCGTTCCGAGTGGGATATTCTAAATAATTTATAAATATTCGTTTGTAAATTATTTTAAGTCCGTTAACGTGTGAAATTGTAGATATTCTTTTACAATTTTATTTTCGTTGTTCCATTTTCCATCTCGTTTCCGAATGGGATATTCTAAATAATTTATAAATATTCGTTTGTAAATTATTTTAAGTCCGTTAACGTGTGAAATTGTAGATATTCTTTTACAATTTTATTTTCGCTGTTCCATTTCCATCTCGTTCCGAGTGGAAGATTCCAAATAATTTATAAATATTCGTTTCTAAATTATTTTAAGTCCGTTAACGGGTAAAATTGTAAATATTCTTTTACAATTTTAAGTTTCTTGTTCCGTTTCCATTTCGTTTCCGAGTGGGATATTCTAAATAATTTGTAAACATTCGTTTGTAAATTATTTTAAGTCCGTTAACGTGTGAAATTGTAGATATTCTTTTACAATTTTATTTTCGTTGTTCCGTTTCCATCTCGTTCCGAGTGGAAGATTTCAAATAATTTATAAATATTCTTTTGTGAATTATTTTAAGTCCGGGTGAAAGGTTGTAAATATTCTTTTACAACTTTCTCTCCGTTCCGATTCCATTTCGTTCCAAGTGAGTGGAATATCCGAATAATTTATAAATATTCTTTTATAAATCATTCTAAGCCCACTTATCAGGGCTATATTTGTGAATAGTCTTTTACAAATATTTTTCTAGTCCGTTTTTATTTTGGTCACTTCCGACTTAAATAAATATCTCTCCAAAAAGACCCAGAGGTTCTCTTGTTTGCTACCTGATCCAACCCATAAGAATTTATTAATAAGTTTTGTGGACGGATAATGCCGATAGGGCCAGGTCAGGGAGAGAAAAAACAGTTGAGTGTTCCGTCCGTAAAGAGCACAAGAAAAAGTTCGCTTTCTTCACCAAATCTCCCGGTGAAGAAAACCTCCACCGCCGTTACACCCAAGTCCAAGTCCGAGGCCCTCACGCCACTTGCCAAACCACCCATTTCGAGTTTGAAGCAGATAGCCACTCGGGCCGCTACCAAACTCAACTCCAAGGCAAACATGGCGATGTCTGATTTCATTTCCGCTTCCGACAAGCTGATCCAATTCGAGACACGAATTAATGGTCCGTCAGCTACAGAACCCTCACTTTACACGCTTCAAGTCCGTCGCGACCACGTAAAGGTTCTGTGGGAAAAGGTCGAAAAAGAGTTCGAGAGTAGCTCAAGGGCACTCAGCCAAGGGTGTGGGAGTAGCGATGCTGTCGCGTTAACGACAACGTACGACAATTGCTACACTGTATACGAGCGGTGTACGGCACAGTTATGCGAAGAAATAGAAAGGCTAAACTCCATTAATAGGCAGCCCGCAATCCCGATAGCGTCTGTTTCTCGAGGCTGTAGTCTCCCGCCTGTTGACACAGAAGTGTTCTATGGAGACTACCTAAAATGGCCAACTTTCCGAGACCTATTTACGGCTATCTACATCGACAACCCCCGACTAACTCCAGTCGAAAAATTGTTTCACCTCAATTCAAAAACTGGAGGTGAAGCAAAGGCAATCGTCTCGAAATCCCCGCTCACTCATGACGGTTTTGGCTCTGCGTGGCAGGCGTTATATGAGCGGTTCCAAAACAAGAGACTTCTGGTTAACAGCCAGTTAAAAATACTTTTCAACTTGCCTACAGTCAGTGTAGAAACCGGTTCCGCTCTCAAAGAAATTCAGACCACTATCCAGAGTTGTCTCACAGCTTTGGAACATTCCGATGTGTCGACAGACAATTGGGACTGCCTTCTTATATTCTTATGCTCTTCCAAACTACCAAAAGGTACACTGTCATTGTGGGAACAGTCCCTAACAGATAAAGCGGCCATTCCGAAGTGGGAGGAATTAAATAGTTTTTTGGGTGAACGCTATAGGACGCTGGAAGCTATCGAGGATGTCAAGCCTAGTCCCAGCGTTCAATCCAATTCGAGGCCTTCCAAGCCTCAAGCGTCTTCGAGGAACCTCCAAACCTTTGAAGCGAAGGTACATTCCAAGGTAAAATCTTGCAATGTATGTTCCAAAGAAAACCACCCAATCCGCTTATGTCCGAAGTTCCTTCAAATGTCAGTTACCGATAGAGCCAACCTCGTGAAACAGCGGAGTTTATGTTGGAATTGTTTTGCAAAAAACCACCAACTTAAAGACTGCACAAGTGCGCATAATTGTTTCACGTGCAAGGGCCGTCACAACACGCTTTTGCATAAGGACGGCCCCCCTTCCGTGCCCGCTATGTCAGTTCCTCAATCGCAAAATAATAGACTACCTCAGATACAGTCCACTTCTAACCAACCCTGCGTTCAAAACTATTTTGCATCTGACATACGTGGTGTGCTCTTAGGTACAGCTCTAATAAAGGTTATCCATTTGGGCACTAAGTTCACGGCGAGAGCACTCATAGATTCTGGCTCAGAAGCCACATTCATTTCGAAGAGATTGTTCGACAAAATCAAAATGCCCTTCCAAAGGGTTGATGTCAACGTCTCGGGGCTCAATCAAGCGGTTGCAGCCCACCCCCGAAAGCTATGCCACTTCCATGTGGGATCTCCTATAAGGCCAAGACTTCAAATTGAAGTTTCGGCATATGTGCTCCCAGAACTGTCGGGAAATCTCCCGTCATATTCCATTCATCCAACCTTATTAAAGGATCTTCCAGAATTCCAACTGGCAGATCCGACCTTCTTCCAAAGTGCTCAAATAGATGTGCTACTAGGGGCGGATATCCTTCCGTCCATTCTTCTGGGTGCGTCGCGTCCAAATGTATGTGGCACTCTTTTGGGTCAAGAGACGGTGTTTGGCTGGATACTCAGCGGCCCGATCTCAAAAACCTCACCCAATTCCATCTCGTCCTTCTCAACGCGCGTTTCGGTCAAGACAGAGTCGCGACTAGAGCAGCTTCTCACAAAATTTTGGGAGGTGGAGGATTTGCCGGCAAGACCGGTTAAAGAATCTGACTCTTTTTGTGAGAAAAACTTTGTCAAAACGACCACAAGAAACGCAAAAGGGAGATATGTGGTGACGCTTCCATTTCGCGACCCAGTTCACTGCAAAGTAGGTCACTCCAGATCCATGGCACTGGCTCAATTTCTGAAGAATGAGAGCCGTCTAAAGAGAGACCTTTCTCTCAAGGAGCAATATGACTCCGTTATTCAAGAATATTTGGATTTAGGCCACATGCGGCAAGTCAGCCCGAACGATGCAGCGACCAATTTCTATTTGCCCCACCATGCAGTTTTCAAACCCGACAGCACCACGACAAAGGTCCGCGTCGTGTTCAACGCTTCCAATCCCTCATCGAACGGTCGCAGTTTGAATGATATCCTTCATCCGGGGCCCATTCTGCAGTCTGACTTGACCGTCCAAATTCTAAAGTGGCGCTTCTTTCGATATGTCTTCAATGCTGACATTACAAAAATGTATCGGCAGATACTGGTCCATTCAGATCACACTCCGTTCCAAAGAATTCTTTTCCGTGATAATCACGAGAATATCTGTGATTATGAATTAAATACAGTTACTTTCGGTGTCAATTGTGCTCCATTCCTTGCCATTCGGGTCTTACAGCAGCTCGCTGAAGATGTGAAGACCAAATATCCGCTGGCAAGTGAAATAATCACAAGTTTCATGTACGTCGATGATGTTTTGGCCGGAGCGCATTCCAAGCAACGAGCCGTAATAGCCATTGCGGAACTACAATCCGCTCTCGAAAGCGCTGGCTTCCCTATCCGTAAATGGACATCAAATTCGAGAGAAGTTTTGAGGGACATCCCAAAGGCTCACTTGTTGTGCGAAGATTTCCTGGAAATCGAAGACGCAAGCACGGCGAAAACTTTAGGTATCCGCTGGCAGGCCACCACAGATGAGTTCTTCTTTACTCCAGCTCCGATGCTTTCAAAAGAGAGTTTCACTAAGCGGGAAGTCCTTTCTCAAACAGCAAAACTGTTTGATCCCGCGGGGTGGCTTGCACCCTTCATTATTCGTGCGAAAATCTTCATTCAAGAGATTTGGCTCCAAAATCTCGGTTGGGATGAATCGTTGCCTACAGATCTTCTCCGCAAATGGCACGATTTCCTTCTGACGTATCCCGATGTCAGCAAGATTCGAATTCCAAGATGGATCACCTTTCGTGCCCAATCAGCACTTGAATTCCATGGGTTTTGCGACGCATCGCAGCGCGCCTATGGCGCTGCCTTGTACGCTCGTGTCGAAAACCACAATGGCGTGTCCGTGTTCCTTGTCACTGCCAAAACTAGAGTGGCCCCAATCAAAACCATCTCCGTTCCACGATTAGAGCTGTGTGGAGCAGTCTTGTTGTCAGAATTGGCGTCAGTACTACTTCCACAGTTACCTGTCAGTAAATATGATACATATTATTGGACAGACTCAACTATCGTGCTGGCATGGTTGAGCAAACCTCCTTGCAACTGGACCACGTTTGTGGCAAACAGAGTGGCAAAAATCACGCAGTCAGTTGACATCAAAAAATGGTCTCATGTGTGCTCCGAGCAAAATCCAGCCGACTTGGCAAGTAGAGGCGTTTCACCCAACGAGCTGGTCAACAGCGCCTTGTGGTGGAATGGGCCCGAGTGGCTGTCTCAGCCCAGAGATCAATGGCCAACTCCAGTCGAGATCGCTCACGATACCACGGTCGAACAACGTGCGATCAAATGCAACATGACACAGAAGGCTTCAGATTTCGATTTCCTTGATCGTTTTTCGAGTCTCCATAGAGCGCTTCGAGTCCTGGCCTACATCCTAAGGTTCACTCAACGCTGCAGGGGGAAAGCGCTTTCCTTTCCGAGTGAGCTGAGCAGCAAGGAATTGTTCGACTCCCAAGAAAGGTTGATAATCCTCACGCAGCAATCAGGTTACTCCCAAGAGCACTGCTGTCTTCTCCAAAAGAAGCAGATACAAAGGTCAAGCAGCATCTACAACCTGAATCCGTATCTCGACCAAAAGGGAATCATGAGAGCATGTGGAAGACTAGGTCATTCCGAAACTTTGACATACGACGAGCGCCATCCGATTCTCCTCCCATACGAAGTTAGATTTTCGCGCCTTCTGGTGCAATTTACTCACCGAATATCGCTTCATGGCGGGAACCAATTAACGATGCGCCTCGTCCGGTCCAAATACTGGATTCCAAAGCTCAAGAATCTAATCAAATCCGTGATTAGCTCCTGTAAGGTTTGTGTGATTCACCGTAAGAAACTCCAAACGCAACTTATGGGAGACCTACCCGTTGATCGAGCCACTTTCTCCAGGCCATTCACTCACACGGGTGTGGATTTCGCGGGCCCCTTTGAAATAAAGAATTATACAGGCAGAGCCTGCTTAATTACTAAGGGGTATGTGTGCGTTTTTGTATGTTTCAGTACAAAAGCGATTCATCTTGAAGCCACCAGTGATTTAACGTCCGAAAAGTTTCTTGCGGCTTTCTCGAGATTTGCAGCCCGACGCGGCTGTCCCCGTCACGTCTACTCCGATAATGGAAAAACCTTTGTGGGAGCCTCAAAGATACTGTTACGAGAATTTGTAGAAGTCTCTAAAGCCGCCATCCTGGCACAATACAGTCAGTCCGGCCTATCCTGGCACTTCAACCCGCCAAGTGCACCGCACATGGGGGGGCTCTGGGAAGCAGGGGTTAAAAGCTTCAAGGCCCTGTTCTACAAATCTACGTCGGCCACAAAATATACGTTTGAAGAACTTTCAACTCTCCTATCCAAGGTCGAAGCGTGTCTCAATTCCAGGCCCATTTCCCCCATGTCAGAGGATCCCAGCGATCTTCTCGCACTTACCCCTGGTCATTTCCTCACGGGAGGCCCCCTTCTTTCCATATCCGAGCCAGAAATTAATGAAACAGCTTCGTCCATTATTAACCGATGGCAACGGTTGAAGGCGTTGAATCAGCAATTTTGCAACCGCTGGAAAGAAGAGTATCTAAAAGAGCTCCACAAGCGCAACAAGTGGCAGTCCCCGACACGAGATCTTCAGATTGACGATATGGTTATCGTGAAGGAAGATAATCTCCCAGCCAAAGAGTGGCGTCTTGGCCGTGTCAGGGTCACCTATCCTGGTTCGGACAATAAGGTCCGGGTGGTGGATGTCCTCACCAGCCAGGGAGTGTTAAAGCGACCCGCTGCCAAACTACTCCTACTCCCTATGGACACTTCCGTTCCTAAATCCTAATGTTTTTCTATGTACTCCCGACCTGTGTGCATCGTCCAGGGGGTAACATACGAGTACACCTATGTTTCTTTACACTTTCTTTTGTTTTTGTTTACACAGAATGGCACCCAAGAAGGCACAGGCGCTAGATTCACGTCGGGCACGCGGTGAACAGTCATTCCGCTGCCGTATCTGCAGTGGTATCCACCCCCTGCGGAAATGCAAAACATTTCTGCGTTTGCCGGTTGATAAGCGGCTGCGTGCGGTGCTTATCAACAAGTACTGCCCGAATTGCTTGGCACACCAACATTCGGGGGATACCTGCCGCAGCAAGGACAAATGCCGAAAATGCAAGGAGGACCACCACACGCTGCTCCACTTGTCCGAGGAGGTCCGACCAGCAGCCTCTCGTTCCAGCACCCCTTCCGCAGTTCAGCGTCGCTTGGAGCTAGCCAGGGAGCGGACCACGTCACCAGCCAAAGGTCCCCAGTCGGCGATGTCAACCTCGTTGGTGTCGCTGCTGGAATTTAAAAGGATTACGCTGCTTCCCACCGTCTCCCTTTTTCTCAACAACGGCGTCACGTCGTACCAGCTGTCCGCACTCGTGGACCCGTGCAGCCCAATCAGCCGCATCAGCGCTTCCTTGGCAAAGGCTTTCGGGCTATCCGTCACCAGCGTCGGTGCGGATGAGGCCTGTACGGTGTTCCTCCACGACCGTGCGGCGACTTTCATGAGAGAGGCGGTGCTTAAGGTGGAGGAGGGCGTGGATGTGAAGACGCCCGCCAGAACGATCCCGGAGAGCGTCCAGGCACATTTCGCCAACATTGTGCCATCGGACGCAACCTGGTTTCGTCCAAAGCGGATTGCCCTGGTGCTAGGAGCTGATCTGTTTCAGGAGCTCTTGGTGCCAGGACTCGTTCCCGGCCAGAACGGCCTTCCGGTGGCACAAAATACCATTTTCGGTTGGATGCTCTCGGGATCGTGTCCAGCGTAACCTGTCCAAAGGAGGTCGGCATCATTTCCGCTCCCCCCTTCCGTCCTAATCTTGCAATCCTTGCAAAGGGGGGGAGTATGTTTATGCCAAACAGCGGAAAATCCGCTAACCGCTCAGCACTGCTGCCGTCGCTATAACGGACATATATATTCACCTCATCCGAGCCCCATAGCCCCGGGGGCCTTTTTACCCCGGCTTCCTCTCACCAAGCCTAAGCGGCAAAAATTAGTCTAAAGTCGCCAGCGTCATTATTAGAGGTCACGCGACAATAAAGTTCCTGCGATTTAATACAAAAAAACCTCAAGTGTTTTTAATTCTACGCTTACAAAACTACCCACGACGTTTAAATTCTACGTGCGAAGCCCCCCGACATTTTCATAATAGAATATTCAGACTGCTTCGATTTTTTTATTTGATTATTAAATGCACTTAAGCTGCGTTTATATAACTATTATATAATTAGCAAAATAGAAGACAACTATATATAACGTTGCTTCAATTATTAAGTCTTAAACCGGCCTTTTTTTCTAGTGTTTAAAAAACAACAAAAGATATTAAAATACATTCGTTGATCGTCATTTATATATTTAAATAAAAGCATTTAAATATTTTTTAAAACTTATCATTAAATAAGTATTTTAAATGGATGTATATATATATAATACGTAAATCAGAATATTATCAAACTCACTGATGAAATAAGTAACTTTCGTTGTTATCCTTGGTATAAGCTATATTAAAAAAATTCACTGAAAAAAAAATTAATTTTTTTTTTAAAAATAAAATTTAAACTAAAATTATAAACTAATTCCATAAAATTTTTTTTTAAAAAATAAAATATAAAAAAGTTTTTAATTTTAATAAACATAAAAATAAAACTAAATTTTAAAACTAAAGCTTTAATTTTAGATGTTTGTGTTGAGTGGGTTAAAAAAGTCAATCCCTTTCAAATAAAAAAAAAAAAAAAAAAAAAAAACCTAAAAAAAAATAAAAAAAAAAAAAAAAAATCACCGCTTTTATTTTTTAAAAATTTTTTAAAAAAAGGGGGGGTTGTCCTTTTTTAGGTGGGTTTTTTGGTTTTTGGTTTGTTTTTTTTGTGGGGGGGGGGGGAAGAAAAAAAAATTAAATTTTTGTTTTACAGAGGGAGGGGGGGGAAAAAAAAAAAAAGGGGAAGAAAAAAGGAAGTTTTTAAGGGGGGAGAAGGAGAAACCCCCCCTTTACAAAGGTGTTCGAGATTATTTATTTCCGCTCATAGTGTAATGGTCGCCATAGACAGAATATTTGTTTAATATTAAAGTCTTATGTTTTATCGCATTCTTGTTATCGATAAACATCTGATGTTGCTAAGGTTTGTGAAATGACTAAACCCATATGTTGCTAAGCTTTCGCTCTCAACATTTTATGTTTGTGTTCGTAACAATGTTGCTGGCTTTGCTTAAAGATGTGTCGATAATCGCAGCATAATTATGCTTGCTGCAGATAATGATAAGCTCGGCACATACATAAAAGCTTTGGTATGCGACCTTGTGAGTGCAACAGCTCTGTACCGCATTCTTAATCTTCTCACTGCAACCCACCTCAGCATCTAAGCTTTGTCTCATGGAGCGTTAAGCGCCACGCTGCCTCATTCGCCCTCTTTTTATACCCCCCAAAAATTATTTATATAGGATGAAAAAGGTTACCCCCCCCCATAAATTTTTTTTTTTTTTTTTTATCATCAACAGCCCGGTCGTTTTAACCCTTTCCGTCTGTCCGTCCGTCTGTCTGTCTGTTTGTATGTGTGGGTCTGGGAGACAAAAAAAATAAGAGTTTTTATTTTTTTAATTTAAATTTTCTTATAAAAATAGGGGAAAGATTTTTTTTTAATTTTATTAAAATTTTTTTTTTTTTTTTTTAAAAATATAAATTTTTTAAAAAAAAATTTTTTTTTTAATAAAATAAAAAATGGGTTTGAAAAAAAGGAGAAAGAAAAAATTTTTTTTTAAATTTTATTCTAAATTTGTTGAAAAACCACTAGTGAAAATTAAGGTTTAGTTTAAGGTCACATGTAGATAAAGATTATATGTGTTAGTTATAGGGTGGGGGGGTGGTTCTTGTAGGGGAATCTCGACTAGAGCCTTCTTACTTGTTGCTAATCGTTTTTATATAAAGTATTAACTCCACGACTGTTAGCGCCGCCTGCTACACGTGTTGAGTATTAACTCGGGCGCATTTCGCTAAGTCGAGATATACATATGTATATGTATATACCAAGTTGGGTTATATAAGTAATAAATATAGCTATTGTGGAAAAAGCTAAATAGCTTAAACGCAGATCGCGCCGCGTGCATATGTATATGCCCCAAAAACTATTATATAATACGCCAACCTTCATTTGAGCCACGCCCACCCACGTGTGTAATCTGAACACATCGACTCCTACGGATTCAGCAAAGAGCTTGCCGTCGATATTTTGTGCAACGCACAACAAAAGGTATGACCTGCCGAAATTATTTTTGGTTTTTTGAAGTTGCTAATTTGTTGCTATTTTGCATAAAGATCTCTGGTTGACGAAAGTCCCAGCAGCTTTTAAGCCCGCACCAATAGATTTCGCCTGGCATACGGCCGCCTATCTTGGTGTGGGCACCATAAAAAAGATTCTGCATCCCAACAAAGAGGATTAGGAGCATCGACATACACATAATTTGCCCTACAAATTCGCCACGTTTCGACACTACATCGCCCCACTGTGCGCAGATGCACATGTGCTGGAAAGTTGCGATAAGCTTTCGGCTGAGTTAAGCTTTGGTCATCTTCTTCTTCTTCAGTTTCTTTGGACCGCTGTCCAAACGCAGTTTGATGGTCCGGCAAAATAATTTTCGTATTTTTTTCTTGTTTTAAACATATTGTATAATATGAATAAGTTCATGCAAAATGTTAACAAAGTGTAAGGATTTGACTGCATGCTGCAGCTATGCCTAGTGTTGTTGTTAACAAAAGAAAATTAAGTTCGAGCAAAAAGCTCAAATTCTCTTGTCCCCCCTTTTGGTGCCGAAGTCACCAATGTAAAATTACGTAACAATCTAGTAGTGACATAATAATTTAAAATTCGCGACACCATTACAAGACATTTAACAATAACATTTAATAGTGAATTGGAGCTTAAACACTCCGCACCAAAATACAACAACATCATCTACATCGTTGGAAGGCCTTTCACCGAGGAGATATTCATGTAAGTGCTAAACCCTACTAATTGTTTTATAATGGTGAAAACGTGTCTTTTTATATAAAACATTATTAATCCGTCTGATTAATAAATCATAAAGAATATTATTGTCCGTCTGCTTTAGTTGCGCCGGCGCAACGCGTGAGTTGTGTAGGCGAGTGCATGTGCAAATGTATGTGTGTGTACGCGTACATCGAAACGTACGTTACGTTGCTCTTATACATACGTACATGCATGCACACGTGTACATAATTGATTTATCCCCAATTTGCGTTGATCACATGTGTAAGCACATAGATATATATATATATACATAACTATATGTATGTCTATATGAATATGGAGCTTTCAAATATGAGAACAATTCCTGTGCCAACAACAACCACACTAGTCCGCATAGAACAGCTGTTGAGGTAATTCAACTTTGCGCACGCTGCGTTTTAGTTACAGTCGCGGCAAAAATAAAGTGCCCCGATCTTTGTTTACGTTTCGTATGCAGTAATCCTATTGTGTTCTGTTAAATAATTTTTTTTTACCAATTGTTAACTGAATTGAATATGTTTTGCAATGCTGGTACGAATAATTTCAAATTAAAGAGTAATGTTATAGATAGAAATAAAAAAAAGATTATGTTGAAATTTAGAATAATAAAAATTAATTGAATATGATTCAATAATGTGTTAACATTTCCTGAAGGCATGGTAATATAATAATGTAGGTATAGTTTTTACATGGGATATTCAAATAAAAGTCCGCGCTGAATATCATGGTTGGGTAGGGTAAAGAACGCGAATGTCGACCACCGACTCAGACATCGCACATATCACTACTATTCATAGCCGTCTTTCGTCATCTAAAGTTTTCTCGTTAAATTCAGTCCCGCTTCAATTGTTCAGGAGGATAGCTCCTTATAGATTCTGTAGAGGTCTTATATTAAATATGACTGTGTGCATCGTGATTCTTGGTCTGGCAAAACCCACTCCCACTCTCTCCGACGAGCACGGTCCAGGAGACCTCGACCGCCAGTTTCCAGATCGCTTAGGATACAGTGTTTGGTTAGGTTTCGTCCGCAGCCAACACCTTTACAAACCCCAGGTATCCGAGGGAATGCTTTACAATTAATTCTATAGAATTAATTTAGTATTCCGACACGAGTAGATGCCACTTTACATATTATGGCGCCCTAGAACGTGTGGCAAGCTACAAAGAATTTTTTTTGCCCAAAACATCGGGCATGTTACAAAAGTATTTTGCCCAAGACGTGTGAAAAGTACTTATGCAATTAAAAAATTTTTTTTGAAAATAAGTTTAATTTTTATGTTGCTTGCCTAACAAAACCCTCTGTAATGAGATTGAAGGTTTATAATAAATTTTGTTGTTTTAAGAATCAGGTTTGTTGACGTTGCTGAGACAGCTTGTCTAGCTTCTGCTTACACTGATGCTTAAAATTTTTTAGTAATTTGTTAGTTCTACGAATGTTGGTTATTCTGTG
The DNA here is from genome assembly GCA_018152825.1 of Scaptomyza hsui. Taxonomy (NCBI): domain Eukaryota; kingdom Metazoa; phylum Arthropoda; class Insecta; order Diptera; family Drosophilidae; genus Scaptomyza; species Scaptomyza hsui. The sequence continues at coordinate 128,482 of JAECXO010000050.1, read as the reverse complement.
TAGGATACCTTCCGAGAAAAATAAATATATATTATCAAAGAAACAAAAAGTCAACAACTAACATCAAATCAACTCATGCAGAATGCTCGCTTGTCTTCGTTTGTTTATGGTCACTAAAGTTAGCAATTAGTTGCTGCATGAAACACTGTCTTATACAATTTCAGAATATTGATGTTATAGCCGATGGAGCATACCAATACTGATTGTCCCTTTGACATTAAGTTCTTGTATAACTAAATATTAATTTTTATAAAGCCATTTTCATAACAAATTGATTTAGTTTAGTTTAGTTTGAGTTACTAGCTAAAGGTAACAAGGTTGTTGTCCGGAACTCGTGTTTATGTGATGTTTGCATACACTTGCCGAGCAACTGAGTTATCCAAGGAAGTAACCATATTAGTCAAAACTTGTCTGATAGCTTCAATAGCCCAAACATAAGGAACAATAGAAAATTTCTCAATAATTATTTTGTCCGTTATGAATTAGTTAGTTGGATTATTTAACCTACATTTTATTTACTACTATATGCCGAATCAGGAATATTTAGTATACATGCCAGTTACAAAAAGCCCTATTAATACAATGCCTTTGGCACCTTTAGCTTATGCAGAAAACAAATGCGCTATATGTGATCGAGTGATGGAGGATACTCAGCCATGTTATTCTCTTGCATGTCGACATGTGTTTCACAAGCCGTGCCTTGAAGAGTGGTTGGTAGCCAACTCCGTTTGCTATTCTTGCAAATAGTCTATCAATCCGACCGATCTTAAGTTAGTAGTAGGTAACTGTACGCCGCCTAGAGCACAGTTAGCCGCACCTCGAGCAACTCATTTTGTCCAGGCCCCCTCTCGAGTTATGACCCGGAACTTGACAAAGGCTTTAGAGCAATCTCAAGCCCCAAGTACTTCACAAATCCAGAGCCTCGCTCTTTAAATCAAAGTGTTGCAGCATCATCAGCTTTAGATGCTAGCAATAGTTATAATCAGCAAGAAGCCCATCCAGCTAGAACTACCCAAGGTACCCAAAGAGGCCGACCTAGACGTCCGAATAATGCCCGCCGCGCCCAGGATATTGATTACGCAATAGTTCAAAACATGATTGAACAAACTGTAGCCCGACTAGTATCTTCGTTAAGTGTTAGTACTCCCCCTAATCCACCTCGATTGGAAGCCGTATCCATACCGATACGCGAGACCCCGTCTCCTTTAGCATCATCGATATACACTCGAAAGACCGCCAAAGTTATGCAAAAATGGAACGTTTACTTTGATGGTTCTACCGAAGGTTTGGGAGTAGAGGAATTTATTTATAGAGTTAAGTCCCTTACGGATGAGACTTTAGACAGTGATTTCACGGCCATGTGCAAACATATGCATATACTGTTTACCGGTAAAGCCCGCGATTGGTATTGGAGATACCACAAGCAAGTAAACCGGATAGTTTGGTCTGAAATGTGTTCGTCAGCACTATAAGGACTACCGCTCAGATTTTATGAGTATGGAGCTAATTCGATCTCGCAAACAAAAGTTTGGAGAGTCTTTTTCAAGTTTTTATGAGAACGTAGCTTCCATGATCGATAAATCTTCGTGCAAGATTTCAGAAGAAGAACTTACTGAAATTTTGCGAAATAATTTGTTGCCTGACACTCGTCAGAAACTTTTATACCAGCCTGTTCATTCCCTTGGCCACTTACGTCGCTTAGTCCAGATGAGTGAAAACCTAGCATACGAGCTCAACGGTCGCGCTGAAAATGTTAATAAAAGTAAGCCCGTTGTGTAGCGTAGACAGGTATATTCATTAGACTATGAGGAAAAATATGAAATTGTAGACAACCCTCCAGTTGATTCCGAACTTGCCGCTCTTCGAAGTGCCCACGCTCAAGTAAAGTGTTGGAATTGCGATGAGTTTGGTCATTTTTGGGAAAACTGTTTAGCTGCCCGTCGTATTTTTTGCTATGGCTGTGGAACACCAGCTGTGTATAAGCCACAGTGCAAAAATTGTCAGAAAAGACAGTCGGAAAACCGCCGACAGGGTGCACCCAACAACAACCGGCTGCCCCCATAACACAAATCACTGAAGTTGAGACCCCACTCTACAGTAGTGCCCCTGCGTCTGTTGAGCAAACTTGGTTGCCTACAGTACCAGACTCTGTAGTTGATTCCCTTCCACTTTATAAGCAATCCTACGAGGATCGGCTTAAAAACTATAGTTAAGTTAAGAATCGCATATTTAATAAGACTCCCTTAAGGGTGAGCAAGCGTATAGCTCGCTTAAAAACGCATTACGAAAATGTGAAGCGAACTCAAAAATTATTAGTTTCTACTATTTTTAATAATAGTAAAGATCTGCGATACCGGAGCAAACATTAGTTGTATAGGTTCAGTTCTCGCCGCTGGAGACTTCTCAAAGTTTGTACAATTTAAGCCTTTGAAGTCTCAAGTAAATACAGCTAGTGGAGAAAAGCAAGATATTATTGGAGTTTTAGAAGTAGATATTACGTATAACAGCATCACGAAGCCGCTCAAGCTTTACATAATTCCCTCAATAAAGCATAAACTTACTTTAGGTCATGATTTTTGGCGTGTGTTTGAACTAGCACCCAATATCATAAGTTCATTATATATAAACCCCAAACCACAGGATTCGTTAGTTGAGAACGCCTTTCCTTTGAGCTCTCAACAGCGACAACAACTTGCTGTTGTAAAAGCCCTATTCCCGAATGCTTCCGATAGACTTGGTCGAACTTCGTTAATCGAGCATCACATTGATGATGCATGAACTGCCAAGAATACGGCCACACAAGGACTTACTGCACACTGCGCCAGGTATGTGTAGTTTGTGGCGAGCAAAGGTGACTCTAGCAAAAAAAAAGTGCAGCAACTGCGGCGGCAATCACACAGCTAACTATAGAGGCTGCCCAATTTACAAAGAACTTAAGTCTCGCATCCACCAGCGCGTGAACACAGCACGCACGCAAAGCGCACAGCCTAACTACATCCCATCGAAAAGCAACCCAGACGTCTTCTTCTCGACTGCAGCCAGGTCCTCCATTGGTCCCGTATCCGTATCGAAAAACGCGACTTATGCAAGCGCATTAAGATCTGGTCTGGTGCCTCCTGCCTCTACTGCACCGTACACACAAGCAATGCATGTGGATCAAAATACGGCACAAGACAACAAGCCACAAGAGCAGCCACAAAGCAACTTCGAAGCAATGATATGTACGCTGCAGCAGAGCTTGACAGAGTTTATGTCATTTATGCGCGCAACTATGCAAGATTTAATACGAAATACAAATCTTTTGGTACAAACGCTTTTATCACAACAGTCAAAATAATTAATGGCTTCGCTACGTATTTCTACGTGGAATGCTTGAGTTAGCTCAATTCCTACTTGACAAGCACATCGACGTTATGCTACTCTCCGAAACACACCTTACTAACAAATATAATTTTACAATAAGCGGATACACATTCTACGGAACCAATCATCCCAAAGGTAAGGCACACGGCGGGACTGGTATTTTGATTAGAAGCCGGCTAAAGCACCACTACCACGAAGTGTTCGCCAGAAACTACCTACAGGCCACATCTTTAAAAATACATCTTGATAGTGGTAACCAAATTGCACTAGCAGCCGTCTACTGCCCCCCTCGATTCACCATATCTGAAGACCAATTTATGGAATTTTTCAACTCATTGGGAGAACACTTTATAGCAGCAGGAGACTATAACGCCAAGCACACACACTGGGGATCTCGCCTTGTGAATCCAAAGGGAAAGCAGCTGTACAACGCACTTGTAAAAGTAAACAACAGGCTCGTCCACGTCTCTCCTGGCACACCAACTTACTGGCCCACAGACCCCAAGAAACTACCCGACTTGATTGATATTGCAGTTACCAAATATTCGGATCTTTCATCCGACCACTCGCCTGTTCTTATACAATTACTACGCCACCCAGAGTTTGTAAATCGCCCCGGTAAGTTGACCACACAAAAAACTAACTGGCTCAAATACAAAATATATATAAGTTCACACATTGAACTGGATCCGCATCTGACTATGGAAGCTGACATCGATTCTATGGCAAACAAACTTGAGTCAGTCTTCGTCGAAGCAGCTCGCATCTCAACACCAACACCAGTAAATGCAATACACTCCCAAATGACAACAAACCCCCAAATTGAACAGCTCGTTCATGAAAAGCGGCGCCTCAGGCGACATTGGCAATCCCACAGATCGCCGTCAGCAAAGCAAAATCTAAGAAGAGCCACACGTAAATTCACCAAAGCGTTAAAGCAAGAAGATGAATATGCCCAACGCCGATACATTGAGCAACTATCAACATCTGGCACTAAAAACTCTCTGTGGAAAGCTCACCCAACTCTAAGTCCACCGACAGAAACAGTGATGCCTTTAAGAAACAATGCAGGCGGCTGGGCCCGGAGCGATGAAGACAGAGCCAAAACTTTTGCGGAACATCTGCAAAATGTTTTCCAACCTAATCCTGCTACAAACGCGTTCGCACTCCCGACCGTTATTAACGACTCTCCCCTTCAACATGAGCCAATAGTATTCCGCCCGAATGAAGTCGCAAGAATTATCAACCAGCATCTAAACCCAAAAAAATCCCCGGGCTGGGACTTAATATCCCCAAAGATGATCATTGAGCTTCCCTATTGTGCAGTCTGCATCATTGCACAGTTATTCAACGCAATCACACAACACGGCCACTTTCCAAAGAGATGGAAAAAGTCTATCATCATAATGATTCCTAAGCTTGGTAAAGATAGAACAGTTCCCTCGTCGTATAGACCTATAAGCCTTTTATCGTGTCTATCAAAACTCTTCGAAAAATGTTTGCTGACTCGGATTAATCAATTTCTGAATCTTAATAACATAATCCCATCACATCAATTCGGTTTTCGTGACAAAACACGGAACTATTGAGCAGGTCAACCGCATAACATCAGAAATACGAGGCGCGTTCGAAAAACGAGAATACTGCACTGCAATATTTTTGGATGTGTCTCAGGCGTTCGACAGAGTCTGGTTGGAAGGTCTGTTGTACAAGATCAAAACAACGCTCCCAGTTAACACACATAAACTGTTAAAGTCGTACCTCTACGACAGGAAGTTTGCAGTAAGATGCAACTCTGCAATATCCGACGAACACCGTATTGAAGCTGGCGCTCCTCAGGGCAGCGTACTTGGGCTGACACTTTACGTACTCTACACAGCAGACATCCCAACATGCAGAGGCCTAACAACATCAACCTTTGCTGACGATACAGCTATTCTTAGCCGCTCCAGATGCCCACTGCAAGCAACAACACAACTTGCTCGTCACATCGTTAACGTAGAAAACTGGCTATCCGACTTGCGAATTAAGGTAAACGAACAAAAATGTAAACATGTAACTTTCACCCTAAACAGGCAAGACTGTCCACCACTCACGCTTAACAACACTCCACTCCCGAAAGCAAACGAAGTAACGTACCTGGGAGTACACTTGGACAGAAGACTTACATGGCGCAGGCACATTGAAGCTAAGAGAACACAGCTTAAACTCAAAGCCAATAGCCTCCATTGGCTTATCAACGCTCGCTCTCCACTAAGTCTGGACTACAAGGTTCTGCTCTACAACTCCGTTTTGAAACCAATCTGGACCTATGGCTGCCAGCTATGGGGTAACGCGTGCAGCAGTAACATTGACATCGTGCAAAGAGCCCAGTCGAAGATCCAAGAACTATCACCGGGGCACCGTGGTACGTTCGCAACGAAAACATACAAAGGGACTTAAACCTACCACCGGTCAGGGAAGTCATAGCGGAACACAAGGAAAGGTACTTGAGCAAGCTCTCATCGCACCCAAACAATCTCGCGAGAGGCCTCACAAACACGTGCAGCCGATCCCGCCTCCGTCGTAATGATCTTCCTACCCAGCGATGAGTTGAGGAACGCGTTTCCACCCTACCAGTTCAAAAAGTAACTGTTAGTAATTAATGCTTGTAAGATTTGTAAACTTTTTGTCAGTTCCTTGTTTTTATACATTAAGGGAAATAACCAAAAATAAATAGCAAAGTTGAAAAAAAAAAAAAAAACATTGATGTCGGGGACGCGAAGCCTGTCAAACAGCGTTTTATCCTATTAGCCCTGCTGTGGAAAAGTTGCTTTATGACGAAATCGATCGTATGGTACAATTAGAAGTTATTGAACCTTCAGTTAGCCCTTGGAGCTCTCCCATTCGCCTTGTAGTTAAGCACGAAGGTTGAACGAGGCTACTAAAAAGGATGCCTATCCTCTACCGAGCATCGATGGTATTTTCTCTCGGTTGCCGCGAGCAAATATAATTACTAAGCTTGATCTAAAAGATGCATATTGGCAAATTCAGGTCAGCCCCAATCTCGACCTTTAACTGCATTTACCGTACCCGGCCGCCCGCTTTATCAGTTTAAAGTCATGCCGTTTGGTCTGTGTAATGCCCCGTCAACCATGTGTCGCCTCATGGATGAAATTATTCCTCCCGATCTTAGACATTGTGTCTTTTGGTATTTGGACGATCTGTGTATTGTGTCCGAAGACTTTCCGTCCCACTTGTCAGTATTAGTTCGACTGGCCGAACAATTTCGTAAGGCTAATTTAACTTTAAACTTAGTAAAAAGCCAATTTTGTGTTACCAGTATAACCTATCTTGGTTATGTAATTGGGAGCGGTGGAATTTGTACAGATCCTTCCAAGATATCCTGTATAATTAATTGGCCAACTCCAAAGAACTTAAAACAAGTTCGAGGATTTTTAGGAGTATGCGGATGGTATCGTCGTTTCATTAATAACTTCGCCCACCATACTAGTCCAATTACAGACACGTTATCTACTAAAAGTACCTTTTCGTGGACCGCAGAAGCCCAGTTGGCTATGGACAAACTCAAAACTGTCCTAGCTTCGGCCCCAGTTTTGACAAACCCGGATTTTATGAAGAAATTTTATTTGCACTGCGATGCCAGCGACTATGGCATTGGAGCTGTGCTCGTTCAATTGTCTGACGACAAGGAAGAAAGGCCAATTGCCTTTATGTCCAAAAATTAAGTCGCGCGCAACGTAACTATAGCGTTACGGAACGTGAATGCTTAGCAGTTATCTTAGCCATCGAACAATTTCGTTGTTATTTAGAGCTGCAAGAGTTTGAAGTAGTAACAGACCATTCCAGCTTAGTATGGCTGATGCGTCAACAAAATGTTTCCGGTCGCCTAGCCCGTTGGATATTCCGTTTGCAACAGTATAAGTTTTCGATTTCTCATCGTAAAGGTAAAGAGAACATCGTTCCTGATGCACTCTCTAGGCTTAGCGAAAGTGAAATCGCAGAACTAGATATGAGACCTGTAATTGACTTGGAGTCACCAGCTTTTTTAGACGTTTCGTATAATAATTAGAAGCTTGAGTATACGGAAAACAAAGACCGATTTCCGGATCTTAATGTGGTTGATCCATTTTTGTACATGCGTACAGAACATGCTGTGGGTAACGCTGTAGAAGATCAAAGATCTTGGAAATTATGGGTCCCTGAAAGTTTGAGAAATGAAGTGCTTAAGCAAGCACATGATAGTAGCACCTCTGCACACGCAGGCATGCATAAGACTATTGACAAAATTCGTCGCCACCTCTTTTGGCCTGGCTTGGCATAAGATGTGCGTGATTATGTCCGTTCTTGTGACACTTGTAAAGAGAGTAAATCGCCAAATTATACTCTTCGTACAAGGTAAAGATATTGGCACTTATCATGCAAAGGATATTCGTAGCTAATTCCCGCTAATATTTCCGTCTTACGGTATCATATTATCGGGTGGTGTAATGGTCGCCATAGACAGAATATTTGTTTAATATTAAAGTCTTATGTTTTATCGCATTCTTGTTTAGCGATAAACATCTGATGTTGCTAAGGTTTGTGAAATGACTAAACCCATATGTTGCTAAGCTTTCGCTCTCAACATTTTATGTTTGTGTTCGTAACAATGTTGCTGGCTTTGCTTAAAGATGTGTCGATAATCGCAGCATAATTATGCTTGCTGCAGATAATGATAAGCTCGGCACATACATAAAAGCTTTGGTATGCGACCTTGTGAGTGCAACAGCTCTGTACCGCATTCTTAATCTTCTCACTGCAACCCACCACAGCATCTAAGCTTTGTCTCATGGAGCGTTAAGCGCCACGCTGCCTCATTCGCCCTCTTTTTGCTAATCGTTTTTATATAAAGTATTAACTCCACGACTGTTAGCGCCGCCTGCTACACGTGTTGAGTATTAACTCGGGCGCATTTCGCTATGTCGAGATATACATATGTATATGTATATACCAAGTTGGGTATATAAGTAATAAATATAGCTATTGTGGAAAAAATAGCTTAAACGCAGATCGCGCCGCGTGCATATGTATATGCCCCAAAAACTATTATATAATACGCCAACCTTCATTTGAGCCACGCCCACCCACGTGTGTAATCTGAACACATCGACTCCTACGGATTCAGCAAAGAGCTTGCCGTCGATATTTTGTGCAACGCACAACAAAAGGTATGCCCTGCCGAAATTATTTTTGGTTTTTTGAAGTTGCTAATTTGTTGCTATTTTGCATATAGATCTCTGGTTGACGAAAGTCCCAGCAGCTTTAAAGCCCGCACCAATAGATTTCGCCTGGCATACGGCCGCCTATCTTGGTGTGGGCACCATAAAAAAGATTCTGCATCCCAACAAAGAGGATTAGGAGCATCGACATACACATAATTTGCCCTACAAATTCGCCACGTTTCGTCACTACATCGCCCCACTGTGCGCAGATGCACATGTGCTGGAAAGTTGCGATAAGCTTTCGGCTGAGTTAAGCTTTGGTCATCTTCTTCTTCTTCAGTTTCTTTGGACCGCTGTCCAAACGCAGTTTGATGGTCCGGCAAAATAATTTTCGTATTTTTTTCTTGTTTTAAACATATTGTATAATATGAATAAGTTCATGCAAAATGTTAACAAAGTGTAAGGATTTGACTGCATGCTACAGCTATGCCTAGTGTTGTTGTTAACAAAAGAAAATTAAGTTCGATCAAAAAGCTCAAATTCTCTTGTCCCCCCCTTTTGGTGCCGAAGTCACCAATGTAAAATTACGTAACAATCTAGTAGTGACATAATAATTTAAAATTCGCGACACCATTACAAGACATTTAACAATAACATTTAATAGTGAATTGGAGCTTAAACACTCCGCACCAAAATACAACAACATCATCTACATCATCGTTGGAAGGCCTTTCACCGAGGAGATATTCATGTAAGTGCTAAACCCTATTAATTGTTTTATAATGGTGAAAACGTGTCTTTTTATATAAAACATTATTAATCCGTCTGATTAATAAATCATAAAGAATATTATTGTCCGTCTGCTTAGTTGCGCCGGCGCAACGCGTGAGTTGTGTTGGCGAGTGCATGTGCAAATGTATGTGTGTGTACGCGTACATCAAAACGTACGTTACGTTGCTCTTACACATACGTACATGCATGCACACGTGTACATAATTGATTTATCCCCAATTTGCGTTGATCACATGTGTAAGCACATAGATATATATATATATACATAACTATATGTATGTCTATATGAATATATAGCTTTCAAATATGAGAACAATTCCTGTGCTAACAACAACCACACTAGTTAGCATAGAACAGCTGTTGAGGTAATTCAACTTTGCGCACGCTGCGTTTTAGTTACAGTCGCGGCAAAAAAAGTGTCCCGATCTTTGTTTACGTTTCGTATGCAGTAATCCTATTGTGTTCTGTTAAATACTTTTTTTTACCAATTGTTAACTGAATTGAATGTGTTTTGCAATGCTGGTACGAATAATTTCAAATTAAAGAGTAATGTTATAGATAGAAATAAAAAAAAAGATTATGTTGAAATTTAGAATAATAAAAATTAATTGAATATGATTCAATAATGTGTTAACATTTCCTGAAGGCATGGTAATATAATAATGTAGGTATAGTTTTTACATGGGATATTCAAATAAAAGTCCGCGCTGAATATCATGGTTGGGTAGGGTAAAGAACGCGAATGTCGACCACCGACTCAGACATCGCACATATCACTACTATTCATAGCCGTCTTTCGTCATCTAAAGTTTTCTCGTTAAATTCAGTCCAGCTTCAATTGTTCAGGAGAATAGCTCCTTATAGATTCTGTAGAGGTCTTATATTTAATATGACTGTGTGCATCGTGATTCTTGGTCTGGCAAAACCCACTCCCACTCTCTCCGACGAGCACGGTCCAGGAGACCTCGACCGCCAGTTTCCAGATCGCTTAGGATACAGTGTTTGGTTAGGTTTCGTCCGCAGCCAACACCTTTACAAACCCCAGGTATCCGAGGGAATGCTTTACAATTAATTCTATAGAATTAATTTAGTATTCCGACACGAGTAGATGCCGCGTTACAATAGGGCTTAATATAGAAAAACAAATAAAATTACATGTATGTACATACATATGTGTGCAACATTGCATATATTAAAAATTAAATTTTCTTTCGTTTCTATTTTTTTGAGTGTTTGTTTTTGCAAGCAATATATTTGGTGCACATTTTTGCTTTCTTTTAGCTTTCTTCAGAAGTCAACAATGTATGCAAGCATTTATATTTGCACTTGCATTTGTTAATATATATGTACAATGTACTTACATATGTATGTACTTACATATGTAGATTTGCAAAACCAACCAAAATTACAAATGTCAGCTCTAAAATTATATCAAAACAATGGAAAAGGCGTCACAGCGCTTGTGTTTTGTTTTTGTAAACTCGATCGCGATCAAACCCTCAGCTTGTGCGACAATCAGGCACCAGTAGTTTAATGAGTCAAAGTGAGCTCGCTCCAGGACATAGGTGTATAGGAGGTACTCAAAGGAGTTGTCCAAAATAAAATTCCTTTCTTAGTGCTCACTTACTATCTGCATGGAATATTTTGTGAAAATTTCAGCCTTCTAGCTCTTTTTGTTTAGGCAGTGGGTGTGTCAACAATCAGGACAAACTCTTATATATATATATAGATTTAAAGCAACACCAGAAATTCTTTATGTACAATAGTCTAAGGCTTTGATAGTATATACCAATGTCTGCTTTGTAGACAACTTAGAATAAACTTGACATATAAAGAGCACAGACTTTCGAAAGCTTTACTTATTCCATCAATCGGGACAGATGTCCGAGGGCTGTTCTCATTCCAATCATCTGGGATTCTCTTTATTTCCTGCTTATCTTCGTTATCCACTTCGCTCCCAAGTGGTAACTTACTTTCATATAGACGGACAGACAGCATGACGGACATTGCTCAAAACCAAAACACTCAGGGGTGTGTCTCTGAAACAAAATATTAGGTGTGCCAGAAGTTATGCTGATGTAATTTTTCGGTAAATATGTTTGAAGTAACTAAGTAAACCATTAATCGCGACAAAGAGTTTGAGCTACCATTCACAAATGAATTTTGCCTAAAATGTATTTGCTAATTTTGACAATGTTTTCAAGGGCGGTCGCAAGGCATTATTGTTATAATTAATAGGAAAGACTATCAAAATACTATGGGACTTATAGGACTTTGTTGAATGTACAATAATCTGTCCAGTGTTTAACCATGCTACTATGTTTCCTTAAAGTACGATTTTTTTATGTTTAATTGTCACAAAAAAGTGTCTTTAAAAGTACCTTATTAAATACTTCGAATAATGGTTATTGTTAACCGAACAAGGTGGCTCCTCTCTTGTTAGGGACTTACACAGAACGACAAATTTTTTTAGAGATTCATAAGAGATTTATTAAAATCAAAAATCATGAATTAAAATATGTATTAAATCAAACGTATTTGCAATATGCAACTAAGCAGGAAATAACCTTTCGACTTGTTATGCATTAAACATTAAATATTTCTTAAACTAACTGGATCTCTGGCCCAATTTCTTGAGATCTCAAAACCATCACGAACAGGGCTCTGGCACACCTAAAGCTTGAGGCTGTTTTTAGGTTGATTCTGTTAGTTTTGATTGCTGGTACACCCTTGACTATGATACTTTCAGTATCAGAAAATAAAAAAGCTAAGAAGGCTCTTTTCATGTATAAACAAGTAAGAAGGCACTAGTCGAGATTTCCCGACTAGGAGTTACCCCGAACCCCATACTTAACGCGTTCAGTCATTGTCTGTATGCATCTGTGACCTAAACTTCAATCTTCGATATCTCTGGTGTTTTTCAACCGATTTCGATGAAATTTTCAAAAAAGTTCTATCGTTACATATTATTTCAACCCCCAATTTTTTTGTAATCGATTCCATGTGTATATTGGAAACTAGAATAGTTATCGATAATTTGAAACAAACTTGTACTGCTTATGGTAAAGGAGAACTTATATTCAACATCTAAAGTATCTAGCTCTTGTAGTCTCTGAGATCGACGCGTTCATTCAGACGGACAGACGGACATACGGACATGGCTATATCGACTCGGCTGTTGATGCTGATCAAGAATATATATACTTTATGGGGTCGGAGATGCTTCCTTCTGCCTGTTACACACTTTTGCACAAAACCATTATTTCCCTTTTACCCATTTTTTGGGGTATAACAAGTAAGAATGCTCTTTTCGAGATTTCCCGACTAGGAGATACCCCGAACCCCATACTTAACGTGAACACTCATTGTCTGTATGCATCTGTGACTAAACTTGAATCTTCGATATCTCTGGTGTTTCTCAACCGATTTCGAAAAGATTTTCCCAGATTTTCATTATTTTGTATCAAGTTTCTTGATATATTTATTTATTTAAAATTTTACCAAAGAGCAACAAAAGTTCTCCGTACTGGCACATTAACTTATGACTACTTAACACTAACAAAACACAATAAGAAATAAAAAAATCATCTTAAACAAGTAAGAAGGCTCTAGTCGAAGTTTCCCGACTAGGAGATACCCCGAACCCCTTACTTAACACGTACAGTGATTGCCTGTATGCATCTGTAACCTAAACTACAATCTTCGATATCTCTGGTGTTTCTCAGCCGATTTTAATGAAATCTTCAGAAAAGTTCTATCAGTACCCATTATTTCAACCTCCATTTTTACATATTCCAAATACGAGATTTTTTGTAATCTATTACATGTATATATCGAAAACAAGAATAGTAATCGATAATTTGAAACAAACTTGTTTCTAGCTAAAAAACTGTTAAGGATATAGCCGATTCCAATTTTATAAGGCGGGTGGCTTGGGTAGGCGTGGCATCCAAAATTTTGATGCAGATCTTTGGTAGATGTTGCCTTCTATCTTTCTACCGAATTTACGGGCTCTAGCTTAAAAACTGTAAGAGATATCGAAATTTCCGATTTCCGGCAGAGGTGGGCGTGGCATTCAAATTTTGATGCAGTTTTTTCAGGGACATGACTAGCTATCTGCGTGCAAAATTTGGTAACTCTAGCTGTAAGAATGTGACAAATATTAGGTTTTATCGGTTTTCAGTTATCGAATTTATCGATTTCCCAGCCTCCTAGTAGGCGTGGCACCCCAATCTTGACACTTTATCTGTCTCGCCTATAGACAAACATATTTGCAAACTTTCAAGTCTCTAGCTTTACGGGTGTCGAAAAAAGTTGCGTTCATACGAAGGTTCGGTACAGTGTATGCTGCCAGAGACAATGAACTTCTCTAGACTGGACTTCCCTCTCATTAATCACACTGCTTGAAGACAAATGCAGTGAAGATAGGGTGTGCGTTTGGTTTTTGACTTTGCACTTGTTTAGCGGTTTTGCATTTGTAAACAAAGCGCGGTGGATAGAGAAGTGAGAAAATTTTTATACTTTGATACCGAAGGTCTCATAGTATATTGGTTTTGTGCAATGTCCGTCATGGTGTCTGTCCGTCTGTCCGTCTGTCCGTATGAACGCAACTTTTTTCGACACCCGTAAAGCTAGAGACTTGAAAGTTTGCAAATATGTTTGTCTATAGGCGAGACAGATAAAGTGTCAAGATTGGGGTGCCACGCCTACTAGGAGGCTGGGAAATCGATAAATTCGATAACTGAAAACCGATAAAACCTAATATTTGTCACATTCTTACAGCTAGAGTTACCAAATTTTGCACGCAGATAGCTAGTCATGTCCCTGAAAAAACTGCATCAAAATTTTGGATGCCACGCCCACTCCTTCCGCCCCCCTCATCCCTGCTCCTTGAAATTGGAAACGCCCATAGTTTTCACATTTTTTGGGCTAGAGCCACCAAATTTTGTGTCAAGATAGATATTAACGTTCCCCAAAAAAATGCATCAAAAATTTGGATGCCACGCCCACTGATTCCGCCCCCATCCCCCCTTCTCCCTGAAATTGGAAACGCCTATAGTTTTCACATTTTCTGGGCAAGAGCCACCAAATTTTGTGTCAACATAGATATTAACGTTCCCCAAAAAAATGCATCAAAATTTTGGATGCCACGCCCCCTGATTCCGCCCCCGTCCCCCCTTCTCCCTGAAATTGGAAACGCCTATAGTTTTCACATTTTTTGGGCAAGAGCCACCAAATTTTGTGTGAAGATAGGTACTGGCGTTCCCCATCAAAACTTGGGTGCCACGCCCCCTGATTCCGCCCCCATCCCCCCTTCACCAAGAAATTGGAAACGCCTATAGTTTTTACATTTTTTGGGCTAGAGCCACCAAATTTTGTGTGAAGATAGATATTGACGTTCCCCAAAAAATGCATCAAAATTTTAAATGCCACGCCCCCTGATTCCGCCCCCAACCCCCCTTATACTTGAAATTGGAAACGCCTATAGTTTTCACATTTTTCAAGCTAGTGTCACCGAATTTGGTAGGAAGATATATGGTGACATCTACAAAAGATCTGCATCAAAAATTAGGATACCACGCCCACCTCTGCCGCCCACCTTTTAAATTTGGGAGTTAAGTTATCTTCCACAGTTTTTGAGCTAAAGTCACCAAATTTGGTAACATGATAGCTGGCGATGTTAACCACATGGGCCACTCCATGGGCCACTGCATTCCCCCTTATCAACCGTTCTTTTACTGGTATCAAAGTATTCCGCAGTCGGTTGCGTCCGACTGCAACGTTTTTACTTGTTTATTAAAAACAAAGGGCGGAGCATAGAGTAGTGACAAACAGTAACGTCGGCAATGATTTTTTTTCGCAAAGTGTGCGATGTGCGAGACCAAGATTAGTTGTTGCCTAACTTAATTTCTCTTGTTGTTGTCATAGAAGTTGAGTTTAGCAAATTTTAGTCTTTTGATTCAATCGCTTGCTGCTACCCTGGCAAGGAAGGGTAGTTTGACTTCATTTGAACTTTGCGTAATTATATAGATAAATGCAATATACCCAAACATGATGTTTATAATACATGTGTCGGGAGCAGAACATTCAGTTTATACTTTGTATTAAAATAGTAGTAAATGTAATTGCCTGCGCCAATGTAATTTCGTAATTTCGCGTGGGTTGATTTGTTACAATTCGGTATCAAATCTTCCATACACTTCGTGGTTATTTGTAACAAGTCGGCGACAAACACATGTTTGGCCATTCGTTTTATACTCTGTGCTTTTGAGTTGCTTTGTGCGTTACTGTACATTACAGCAGTCGTGCATTGACGCTTTGAATAGCGACAGATGCTGCCAAGGGCAATAAAGGTCAACCGCTGCATAAAACGAGCGTCTTTATAACTCATGAAACATATAGTGGTGCAGTAAAACATTTTTGATCCTATTGTTTCGTGGATATTTGTTACAAGTCGGTAACAAATATAAATACCTTTCGCGGATATTTGTTGCAATTCGGTAACAAATATATAAATACCTTTCGTGGTTATTTGTCACAATTCGGTAACAAATATATGCCTGTCACTTCGTTTTTGACTCTCGCTTTGTGCTGGTTCGTTCGGTAGCATTTATTGTGCGTTACGGCAAGTGCTCTCGCTCAACATCACAGTTACTTTTTGGGTAGCAACAGACGCTGCTAAGTGCATTAAAACTCCACAGCCGCAAAAACAGGGTGTTTTTTAATTCACCAAACGTTATTTTGTGCAGTAAAAATGAAACAAAGCGCTAATTATGCCCGGCACAGGTGCCAGTGATTATGACTTTTATAAAGCAAAGGCTGATGCTTCTAAGCGGCAATTAACGGCTTTAAATTCGTACTTGGATGATGAGACAGTCGCCGCCATCGATGAAGCAGATCTCTTAGTGCGCATCGAAATGCTGGCTAATTTAAAGGCCGATTTCAACGCGGCACAGACTGGTGTGGAAAAATTGGACTTATTGGAATTGACATCCGATGCGCGCTTTCATTTTGATGAAACTTTTGCAGAGGTTAAGTCAAAACTTTCTCGAGAACTTATGAGTATTCAACGCAAGAGTAGTGATGCCAACTCAACCACAGTGCGGCATGCATTGGGCGATACAACTTCATCTGGCAACGTCACCATTAAAACATCAAGGCTACCTCAACTGCAGTTGCCCAAGTTTAGTGGATCGTATATGGATTGGCCCAACTTCTACTCTATTTTCAGCACTGTTGTTGAAAATGATGCTGAGCTAACAAGAGTGGAAAAACTTCAGCATCTACTGTCCAGTTTGGAGGGAGTCGCCTTGGAAACAATTCGTTCGTTGGAACCTACAGAGAATAACTATGATATTGCTTTAAAACTGCTTTGCAATAGGTTTGATAACAAGTTACTTCATTTTCAGGCACATGTAAAATCGATTTTTGGGCTTAAAGGTGTGGATAAGGGCTCAGCTACTGGTCTACGGGCGCTTAGCGACAAAATGAACTCCCATTTAAGGGCTATAAATTCATTGGCCGATCCAAGACAGATTTTGGATGGTATTTTAATTCACATCGTGGCTCAGAAACTGGATCAGCGCACACGTGAACGATGGGAGGAGTCACTTGCAACTAACGAACTGCCAGCGTGGACAAAAATGGCGTCATTTTCTGGTGCACAACCATGGAGAATTTTTAAAGCGCTACGGTAACGCCACCACCTAGCAATCAGGTTGGAAAATAATCGTATAAAACTAGCAAAAATTCCTTAATTGTTTCAAACACGCATTCGTCATCAAATGTTAACTCAACATGCGTATTTTGCGATTCTGGATAGCACTTTGGCTCGAAATGTGCTCGGTTTCTGAACCTTTCTCCTAATCTGCGTTATGAAGAAGCTAAAAAAAATGCACTTATGCTTAAATTGTTTGCGCAAGGGGTACACTCTTCAGCAGTGCAGGTCCGGCCATTGCCGACACTGCCAATCAAAGCATCATACGCTTTTGCATATGACAAATTCAAACGCAGCCAGCTCCTTGCAACCACAGCTCTTGCCAGTTTCAAATCAAACGTCCTCCTCGCTTATATCTAGAACAAGTTTAAGCGCTCCACACCTAGCCTCAAACGTCGTGCCTGATAATTACATTTTGCTTGCTACGGCCATAGTCTTTGTGCAAAATCGCTTTGGAGAGCTTATTAAATGTCGTGCCATCTTAGACTCTGCATCTCAACTCAATTTTATTACAACCCGCTTTGCAAATCAGCTGCAGCTAAAAACACGTCGCTCACATATTGCAATATCTGCAATCAACACTTGATTTGGATATGGCAGTTGACATCGTCGTCAGGTCGCAAAACGAAAGCTATGGAGCGTCAATAGGAGCCGTCGTGACCCGAACCATCACTGACTACCAGCCGCAGTACGATTTCAATATAAAAATGTTGCACATACCCAATAACATTGTTCTAGCTGACCCAAAATTTCATTTATCTCAACGCATAGAATTGCTAATTGGAGCAGGCCTATTTCTCGAATTAATTTGCACTGGGCAAATACGTTTAGCAGAAAGCAAGTTGATATTGCAGGAAACCAAACTCGGTTGGACAGTGTCTGGAGCCATCTCACACAGCGCTACAAAGCACTCAGCACTTGTTTCGCTCACAAAGTCACCAGCAATTCGGGTACAAGATGATTCGCTTGAAGAAATAGTTTAACGATTTTGGGAAATCGAAAATTCTTATGCTTCGCTAGTATCAGCCTCTGAAGAAGACTCGCTCTGTCAGGATTTCTTCAAACAAAATCACCTGCGTCTCGCTAACGGCCAATACTCGGTCAAGCTTCCATTTAAAGTTGATGTTCGCAATCTTGGAAGCTCGTACCAACGCGCTCTGCGCAGATTTAAGGGCTTGGAGGCTAAACTTGCCAAGGATTCCAACCTTAAATCCCAATATGCGGCGTTCATTCAAGAATACCTCAACTTAGGTCACATGTCGCTTGCCTTGGAAGACTGCACAGCAAAAAGGTTCTACTTGCCGCACCACTGTGTTCAAAAGCCAGATAGTACAACAACAAAATTAAGAGTTGTATTTGATGGATCTGCGAAGTCGACCTCCGGACACTCGTTAAATGATCTATTACTTGCAGGTCCCACTATTTAACCAAAGATATTTACAACGTTGCTCAGGTTCAGATTTTTTAAAATAGCTCTTTGTGGGGATATTTGTAAAATGTACAGATGCGTCAGAGTTTCGCATCCTGATGAGTATGTGCAAATAATACTATGTCGTGACAGTGCAGCTGATGAAATAAAAGCCTACAAATTGGACACACTAACATATGGAACCAAACCTGCGGCGTTTTTGGCAATAAGGACCATGCATCAACTAGCACTCGACGAGGAAGAAAATTTTCCTATTGGATCATGGATTGTAAGAAATCATTTCTACGTGGACGACCTTATGTCTGGTGGGAATAGTATCGAGGAGGTAGTAGAAATTAAACGGCAGGTAAAGCTCCTGCTAAGCCGTGGGATCCGCTCGGCTTAATTGGACCAATCATTACAAAGGCAAAGATATTTATTCAAACTTTATGGAAACATCAGCTTAATTGGGATGATATGATGCCAGAAGAGCTACAGGCTGCATGGAACCAGCTATTCTCTCAGCTCTGTATAGTCACCTCTTTTAAATTTCCTCGCTATGCGATGACTCCTGAAGCTTCATTTCAAATTCACGCATTTTGCGATGCAAGTAGCCTTGCATATGGCGCTTCCATCTATCTTCGGTCGGAATCTAAGGATTCAATTTCATCGCATCTTCTATGTTCCAAATCTATAGTTGCCCCTCTTAAAACGCTTACCATTCCAAAACTGGAACTGTCAGCCGCGTTAGTTTTGGCCGAACATCTCGACAACCTTGGTCACAGTATACCCTTTCAATGTGAGTACCATTGCTGGACCGATTCCACAATAGCGCTCTCCTGGATTCGCGAGACGCCATCAGAATTCAACGTATTTGTCTCTAATCGGGTCGCAAGGATACAAGAGCTGACTCAAGGAATGACTTGGCACCATGTACCAACATCCTGCAACCCAGCTGACATACTATCTTGAGGCTGTACACCAAAGGAGCTGACTGGTCATCAGCTGTGGCAACATGGACCCCGGTTTCTCAGCAAGTCCAGCTCAGAGTGGCCTGCGAATGTGTTGCCTGCAGTTAACTTGCCAGAACGTCGTCGATGTGCTCTGATCGCAACATCTAAATATGATATGTCTTCCAATTGCAAATACCAAAATTCCTTTGCTTCTTTGCAACGTTTCTTCGCATATGTTCGCAGATTTTGGCTTATTATATCGAAAAAAGGAGTTCAGCCCACAAACAAGCTGACCGTCGACGATTTACGCATGGGCTCATATCTCCTTTTAAGGAACATTCAAGAAATCACATTCGCTGTCGAATATGCGATTCTCTCGTCAAAAGGGTCACTTCCAGCCAAAAGCAGTCTACTTTCACTCTATCCGTTCATTGACGGTAATGGTTTGATCAGAGTTGGGGGCAGGCTGCAGAATTCGGAGTTGGAATACGACGCCAGGCATCCCATTCTCCTACCCAAGGGACATCCAGTCACAATTGCAATTATTGTGCATTATCACCACAAATTTCTGCATGCTGGGCCTAGAAGCCTCCTCGCAGCAATAAGGCAAGCTTATTGGCCAATTGGGGGGTTTAAAACGGTATCCAGAGCCGTTAACAAATGCTTGAGATGCTTTCGGCTAAAGCCAAAGTATGCCGAGCACATTATGGGAAGGCTTCCAGCGGATCGTGTTCGTCCAAACCCAGCGTTTCACACCACAGGAATCGATTACTGCGGTCAATTTCATTACAAGCCTGAGAGCAGAAGCAAGGCGCCAGTGAAATGCTATATAGCTGTTTTTACTTGCTTTAATACAAAGGCTACGCATCTCGAAGTGGTCAGCGACCTGTCTACTGCATCGTTCATTGCGGCTCTGCGGCGTTTCATTAGCATCAGAGGCAAACCACGTGTCATATGGACGGACAATGGAACGAATTTTGTTGGTGCTAAAAACGAATTGACTGAGATGAAAAAACTTTTCTTGAGCGACCCACATAATAATGCTGTATCGAACATTTGTGTGGCAAATGGAATAGACTGGAACTTCATACCACCTCGATCTCCGCACTTTGGTGGATTATGGGAGGCGGCAGTGAAGTCTGCAAAATATCACTTTTATCGAACTGCTGGTTCTTCGACTTTAAACCTTGATGAGCTTCGGACATTGGTTTATGAAATTGCCGCAATTCTTAATTCTCGCCCTTTATATGCTATTTCAGAAAGCCCTGATGACGTTAATTTTCTAACCCCCTCATTGGGTCAACATTCACCGCCATAGACGAGCCAGATATTACGCACTTAAACGAAGGACGTCTGGATCGCTGGCAGCGCGTATGTCAAATGCGTCAAAATTTCTGGCGTAAATGGAGCACGGACTACCTGTCAATCCTACAGGAACGCAGCAAATGGAAGACGTCACAAACAGCGCTTCAAACTGGCTCCATGGTGCTGATTAAGGACGAAAATCTTCCTCCTCTGAAATGGCGGCTTGGCAAGGTTTAGTCGACAATACCAGGAGCGGATGGTTCGAACCGCAACTGGTTTGGCCAAGAGAGCAGCAATGAAGCTTGCCGTTCTGCCCCTTTCTGACCAAATTGGTTAAAAGTGGATCACTTTCAACGGGGGGAGTATGTCGGGAGCAGAACATTCAGTTTATACTTTGTATTAAAAAAGTAGTAAATGTAATTGCCTGCGCCAATGTTTGCTTTGCCTAAAACATATGTAAATCTCTTTTATTATGAATGCTTTTAAAGCTTGCATGCTTGCACAGTTAAAGCTCTTGCGCTCTCTTTATCTCTATGTTAAAGTTGTTACACCTATAGCTCATTTGCTTTAACGACCAACGATCACTCTCGTTTGATAAGCGCATGGAAGCGAACAAACCTACCCGGTGTCGCAATAAATTAATAAACAAATATAATTAAATAAATCCGAACACAAATTATTCGTTGGCAATTAGTGCGAAGGTGGATATAGTTCTTCCTCCAAACAACATGTTTACCAACATTTTGGCAATTAGGTATTGTATTATTTGACTAAATATGTTGAATATAAATACGGACTTAAATATACTTATTTGTATTTAAATATTTAAAATAAGTTATATATATTAGAAAAATATATTATGTTATTTCATAAACTATAATTCAATATTGAAGCAAAGGGTATTGTTACTTTGTGCTGTTTGTTCGTCTCAGCAACCAGCGAGTGTTGTTGTTTCGTTCTTTTGCATTTGCCTGGAATCAGTGGGCGTGGCATCCAAAATTTTGATGCAGTTTTTTCAGGGACATGACTAGCTATCTGCGTGCGAAATTTGGTAACTCTAGCTGTAAGAATGTGAGAAATATTTGGTTTTTATCGGATTTTAGCTATCGAATTTATCGATTTCCCAGTCTCCTAGTAGGCGTGGCAACCCAATCTTAACTTTTTATCTGAACCGTCTATAGATAAACATAATTGCAAAGTTTCAAGTCTCTAGCTTTACGGGTGTCGAAAAAAGTTGCGTTCATACGGACGGACGGACAGACGAACAGACAGAAACCATGACGGACATTGCACAAAACCAATATACTATGAGACCTTCGGTATCAAAGTATAAAAATTGAGAAGGTTTTGCTGGCACCATGTGCAAACTCGGTGTGAATCCACCTGGAAGTCAACACAGTCAGCTGACGACTTAATCAGTTTAAACAGCTTAAGATCATCAGCATATAAAATATGAAAGGCGTACTTAAAACAGGAGCAGATATCATTTATAAAAAATATAAACAATATAGGTCCAAGGGCACTACCTTGTGGAAGACCAGAGGGTGAAATGTAGGGCCTTGAAAATTTTCCATTAACTACCACACGATACGAAAGCGAATCAAGGTATGATCGAAACCGAACCGAAGCGGCTCACAAAGCTCACTTCCACAAGTTTTAATGATGAATGAGGAGATACCATCACTATCAGCAATGACTGAAGAATTAAAATCAGACAAAACTGCCAATATGTCATTACTCGAGACTTGCACGTTACCCATATTAAATAATGTTGTTTTTTTTTGAAAGAATATTCAAATCAAGCCAATCACATCGGGCCTCAAAGTGAGAACTAAAGAATTGAGCAAACAGTTCAGCAATTGAGGCATCAGAGCTGGCAGTATATGAACCTAAGGTCATAGAGGACGGGATGGCTGAGCAACCCTTTATTGCTCTAACAAATAAACAAAACGATTTGGGATTAAGCCCTACTCCTGATTCCACTTCAGAGATGTATTGATTATAAAGAAATTTATTTAGAAATTCAAATTCACGCTTATGAAGTTTATAGCGACCCAAATCAAAAGTATTCAGGGAAATGGCAAGGTAACCTCGAGTTGTACCT
Organism: Scaptomyza hsui; assembly: GCA_018152825.1. NCBI lineage: Eukaryota > Metazoa > Arthropoda > Insecta > Diptera > Drosophilidae > Scaptomyza > Scaptomyza hsui. The sequence goes on along the minus strand of JAECXO010000050.1, from coordinate 105,636 downwards.
TTTCGAAATGGAATAATTTGTTATTGTCTGCTTTAATAAACTTAAAAACATATCGCAAGCTATATATTCTATCCCAATTAATGCTTAAAATAGAATTTGTAATGCTTTAAAATATTAGATTGCGTAAAGATATATTTAATTTTATTGAAAGAGTGCGGAGTAGCTCGAAAATTGTATGTCTCTAAGATTAAAAGAATATGTTTATGGTGCATATCACAATGAGTAAGCGGAGCCGGACAAAGGTTTATAGAAAGTTTATCTTCTATAGAAACAAAAACAAGGGCAAGAATTTTGTGCAATTTATTGAACACACTAGTAATCTGCACCAAACCCATACTGAATAGCAGAGAAATTTCATGAGCTAAATGAACATTACAATGAACCATAGTAGAGTCATCCAATGACGGAACCCAACCTGTCCTTCCTAGATTAAAATCTCCTAAATTGCAAAGACTTTCAGAAGCCTTTACCCCAAAATGAATAGAGGCCACATTTGCAATATGTGCTTCGTATAATTCAAGTGGGCTTTTCGGTGGACAAACTATGCACAAAGAAACAGCGATTCCAATTGACCTGTAATAACGATCGCAAGCTGGTCTAAAACTGGATCATTGTTGCTAAGATTTACTGAGCAACAGCGCAGATACTGCCGCATATCAACAATAACACCACCACCCCTCGAGCACTGCGTACTGAAGACTTGGAAGAGCAAAGTATCAAAATATTCTCCGTCAAAGAAATTAGGATTGAGCCAAGTCTCAACCAATACTATGACGTCAAAATCAGAGTCCGCGGTCGCCATACGAACATCATGTGATTTAGTCCGCATGCCAGCAACATTTTGGAAAAAAAATTGTAACGACCTACTACTTGTATTGTTTTTACTCCCTTGAGCATTAACAGGTGCAGGCAAGGGAGAAGTATAATGCGTATGGCACATAAATACTTGAGGCCAAGAAGAGCGGGTCCCGATGAAAAAATTCCACAGCATCCGAAGCATTATGATCACCGCAAAAGGCAAGCAGTGATAACATCTGTTATCGTTGTTGTCCAAGCGACGAACGAGAGAGCAGTAGAAGCAAAAATTCATAACTGTTTCAAGTCAAGGGCGCACGAGCGGGATTGTGCTCTCGCCCAAAGTGCGCAGCTGGTATTTGTTGTTGCTTAGCACATGCAGATGTGAGTGTAAGAGCGGCAACATCAAAACAACCAGTAGCGCCGAAACTTAGGGGTTTTTTGATGAAACCAAACTATGGTGTTCAGGAATTGGTGTGGATGTCCGCGGGTGGTCCAGGTTACCCAAATTAACCGGTGTGTTGTCTTTATCAGGCCGCGGCTGATTCGCAAATCTGGCAACTCTAACACCAAGAGGCCATAAGGAATTATTATATACAATTGGAAATGATGAAAAAGCAAAGGCTAGATGATCACTGATGATCACGTGTTTCACATTTTCGATATTCGATATTTTTATTTTATCGATCACATTTGTATATTAAAAACGGAAATAGTTATCGAAAATTGGAAACAAATTTGTACTGCTTAGGACTTGGATGAGTTTATATGCAAAATCTAAAGTCTCTAGCTCTTATAGTCTATGAGATCGATGCGTTCATATATTCAGACGGACGAACGGACGGACGGACGGACAGACGGACATGGCTTTATCGACTCGGCTGTTGATGTTGATCAAGAATATATATACTTAATAGGGTCGGAGATGCTTCCTTCTGCCTGTTACATACTTTTGCACAAAACCAAACATACCCCTTTTACCCATTTTATGGGTTTGGGGAATAAATATAAAATAAGTATGCTTTATTCACGTTTTACTTATTTACTCTAAAGAAATTTACCGAAAAAATAAATCTCCCTAACTTCTGGCACGCCTAAGGTTTTGTTTCAGAGATTTGAAAATCTGCTCGAAACAAAATCTCCGGAGATTTCGGCCACACTCCTGATTATACCCTTTTTACCCATGTAAAGGATTCAGCGTATAACAACTTGCTGTTTGCTGTTGCTGACACGAACAACAAGCTTAAATCTAGAATCGTTTTAAAGTTTCTGGGCTCCAAAAACAACTGCTTATTAATGTAAATCACTATAACTTATGACTCACTAAAATTCACACCAACATACCCAAAAGTTATTTACATGATATTCTTTCTAATAATATTTACTTGTTGTATTGCAGGTATATTTACGTGTGTCATGCTCCAATGGCACGAACCTGGTGCACAATGCCACGAGTAAAGCGCTGCACCTTCTATATTTCGCTCTTTGCGTTTCTGCATCAACTTCCACGCTTCTTTGATCGCACTTATATGCCCATACAAATCGATTGGAACGGCATTGAAACGCAGGTTTGCCATTTGGAGACCTCGCTTTGGGTGCATGAGTACATTGGCGAGGATTTGTATTATACTTGCTTTTATATGTTTCGTGTGCTATTTGTGAATCTGCTGCCGTGCATTGTTTTGGTCACGCTCAATATTTTACTGTTTGCGGCATTGAGAAAGGCGCAGGAGCGACGCAGATTGCTATTTCGCGAGAACCGCAAGAAGGAGTGCAAAAAGCTGAGGGACTCAAATTGCACAACCTTAATGCTTATTGTGGTCGTGTCAGTGTTTTTGATTGCTGAGATACCAATTGCCGTCGTGACAGCCATGCACATTGTCAGCTCACTGATTAGTGAATTTTTGGACTATGGCATTGCGAACATTTTTATAATGCTGACCAACTTCTTTTTGGTGCTTAGTTACCCGATTAACTTTGGTATCTACTGTGGCATGTCCCGTCAATTTCGTGAAACATTCAAGGAGATATTTCTTGGCCGCATCGCTGGCGAGAAGGGCAGCTCAACTAAGTATTCTAACGTGAATGGGCCACGCATTTGCACTAACACCAATGAGACTATACTATAATAATTTGTGATGTTGATGCCATAGCGAAGCAGCAGTGATCATCGTCGCACTACTGTTTCTGATGGCTCTGCAGTAACTGCATCGGATTTACTCATCATCATCATGACTTTCAACAGTGCCACTCTATTAACATGGACCTGATTAACGAGGAACGCAACGTTTAAAAGATTAAGCTTCCGTTTCATTTTTAATAATTGTTGGACGTAACTTAGATTTCCGAGATCTTCTATAATAATATGTTGCTTAACAAATATAATTCATTTTGTCATTCAATTCATATTTGTTTTACTTCGCTGACTCAAAACATAAAAAAAAATAGACAATACAAACATAATCAAAATGCAATACAGTAGCCAGAAAACTTAGAAATTAGCAGTTAAGTCAACCAAATTTAGACCAAAATAACAAAAGAAATTTATTATTGTAGAAAAGTAATGAAATGTTGCTTTGAAAGGCTTCGCTGAAATTTTAATACGTCAAAAGTAAACTATTGCTATTGATTATTTTTAGGACAAAATGAAAGCCTGCAGTCAAGCACAAATAAAACATGTAAGGAAGCTTAAAAAAATTGGATGCAACACCCACTCAAGCCACAAACCTTGTAAAATTGGAATCGGCTATATCTTCAACAGCTTTTGAGCTAGAGTCACAAAATTTGGCTGGAGGATGGACGTTGACATCTACCAAAAATCTGCTTGAAAATTTGGATACCAAAGCTTTTAAGCTAGAGTCACAAAATTTGGTAACAAGATAGCTTGCAATTTTTCTACCCGGCTTACCCTTGCCGCCGTCGCATTTTCTCTTTGCAAGTAGACTTCTTGACATCCGTTCATTTACTGGTATCAGAGTATTCCGCAGTCGGTTGAGTCCGACTGCAACGTTTTTAGTTGTTATACTTTGATATTGAACGTATCATAGTATTTTATTGGTTTTGTGCAATGTAGGTCATGGTGTCTGTCCGTCCGTCCGTATGAACGAAATTTTTTTCAACACTCTTTAAGCTAGAGACTGAAAACTTTGCTGCTATTTTTATCTATTGTATATATGAGAAATATAAAGTCTCTAGATCGGGTTGCCACGCCTTCTAGGAAGCTGGAATATCAATAAAATTTTGAGGGTGTTCACAAGTTATCGTAAAATTGTAAATCGGAAATTTACTACAAGCAAGCTAGTGAGCGACCCCTTTGTGATTCACTGTAGTAATTGTTGTGTTAAAACCAGAGCTGCAAACCCCCTTTAAAACGGCTAGGGTTCGGTTCGGGTTCCGAACCCTAGGGTGAAAATTCGCAGAGGTTCCAAAACCGGGCTCTGAATATTTTGGAACCCAGGGTTCGGTTCCAAACCCGGGTTCGTCGAGGAAGAAAATGAAAAACATTGGAAGTCATTGACCAACAACGTTAATTTCTCTAATACCAATAAATAACAACAAGGGATAGCTCAAAAAAGCATACAACAAATTTTTTCTGAAAAATTTTAGCAAGTGGCGCCTTAATGCCAACTTATGCGCAGACACCGAGTAAGCAACAACAACACACAAATATAAGATAACAACGTAATACATACTTGTCAAACAAAATGCTTATGGAAGAGCTATCACAATACTAATAAAGAAAATACACTAATACAAGTAAGGCAGGTATCACTGCACAGATTTTTATATACATTTGAACGACAAGAAAAAGTAATAATAATGACCAGCACTCATATAGGGTTGTGCGAAACTGATTGTTACACACGCTTATGTTTAAGTGCAGTCTGCAAAAAAACAAAAAAAAAACCTTGAAATTTCGCTGCCCAACAACAAATATAAGAGAGATCCGTTACTTTGCTGCTGAGCATGGGCACTGAAGAGACGAACAAAAAATAAAATATTTTATTTTTTTGCATCGCTTATGGAACGAGCAGTTTATGTATACGCAAACTGCTCGCCTATGCCTGAGAGCCATTACATATACAAAGTAGGTATGGGAGTTATGGGTAGCGACATCACTGCTTTATATTCACTCATATTTAACTTTACATTTTTATACATTCAGCTGTTAAAAAAATCGGAAGATCTGTTTCCAAACAATTTACTGCAAACACCCGTTAGGGATTAATGAGCATAAGAAAACCAAAAAAAAAACTAACAGATATCTAGTATAAACATATGTATAAACATATGTATGTATGAATATCTGTAGGTGTTATTTTGTCTCCTCTTTACTGAGTAACACATGGAAATTCGAATTTAGACAAAGTTACATTCAAATATTAAGCATATATTTTTTTTTTTGGACCGAACCCTTAAATAAAAATGGAACCGGTTCGGTTCACGGTTCCGATACGTTGTATTGGTTCGGTTCAGGGTTCGGTTCCACACATCGTGGAACCCGCATTGAACCGGTTCCATAGGGTTCGGTTTCGGACCGGCTTGCAGCTCTGGTTAAAACAGCTGTTTTGACAAGTGGCATTTGAGTGCCAAAAATGTTCTCGTGACAAAATATAAACAAAACCAAAACAAAATTAAAATGCCAAGGCAAAGTGAGCAAAAAGCGTTGATAAAGCGAAAAATAATTAAATTGGCAATTTACTTACTCTTATCACATGTTGTTTGTTTGGTGTGACCGATATTTTTAAGACAAAAACCTCAATATGACTCGATACCAAGTAGTTTTACTGTAATTGTCGTAATTTTTTTCTCATGTGTTTTGTTGTTGCGTTGTAAACTTTTGGATTTAAAATTTTACGCTTTACAATTTTACAACAGATGGTGAATACCCTCAATATATTTCTCACATTCTCCAGCTTGAAGTACCAAATTTTGCACGAAGATAGCTAGTCACGTCCCTCAAAAAACTGCTTCAAACATTTGGATGACATGCCCACACATTCCGCCTCCCCACCCACTACCGCTTTAGAAACGGTTATGCGTGTTTCTTCCACTTTTTTTTAAACTAAAGTCACCAAATTTGGTAGGAAGATAGATGGTGACATCTACAAAAGATCTGCATCAAACATTTTATGCCACACCCACCTTAGCAGCAAAAATATAATAATCGGAAGTACAGCTATCTCTTACAGCTTTTAAGCTAGAGCCCCAAAATTCGGCAGGAAGATAGATGGTGACAGTTTGAAATATTTGATTAAAAAATTTCGATACCACACCCACCTCTGCCGCTCACCTTTTAAATTTGGATGTTCAAGGTTCATTTTTGTCGACATATGCCAAAAAAAAAAACTCAGGCTCGCGACATACCTACCTACATGAACGCACACAAGTATTTAGCGATCTCGCCAAAAACACATTTGCGAATACTCTTTCAATGTTATTTACAATGTGAAGGGGCAAACTTGTTAATGTAGCAAGTTAGCTGATCGTTAGAGTAGGGTTAGATGCGGGACTGAAAATACAAGTTTCTTGAGTTTGCTTGTAGGCATTATAACATGCATGCACACTCATACATTCATAGATTTCTGGGTGATGACTCATTGCAGTTGTTGCAGTTTGTTTGAAAACCCCTATCCTTATCATGGATTGTGCTAATGGGCAGTGCTCCGGCTATCGCAAAACGTAAAATTTTGCGATTTGACGCTAAAACGCTAAGACTTGTGCTCAGGTTATCGCAAAACACAAGATTTTTGCGATTTCGAAACGGTAGCGAACGAGCTTGCGAATTGAAAAGTAAATTACAATTATCAAACAAATTATAATTTATTCGGTCGAAAAAATGTTTTTCCTATTTTCTGATCTTTTGAGCTAATATTTATTAAATTATAAATGAATATTTTTTTCATTTATACTATTAATAAATTTATTTCTGAGCATACATAAAATTGCAGTGCTGCCAAATTAACCAAAGCAGCAACAAATTGCGAATTCAGAATTATCGACAAGAATTCGATATAAGTAAGTTAGCTAGGGTTACCAATGTACACTTTGGACTGCGAAATTTGATTAAACACATATTAATATTGTGAAACCATTATTGGAAATAATTAAATTGAAATATCTCTTGAGATGAACAATTTAAACGGAAATAATATTGAAATTGCAGTGTGATATATTAAGCTATAATTTTCGATACTTGATTAAAAAAAAAACATTATGATGAACGGCAGCCCTGTCAGCTGGCTTTAACGATAGCTAAAAAGTTGCGAAAACCGGAGCACTGAATACTGAATACGTAAGAGTTTGCTCAAATCGTAAAACGCAAAGTTTTGCGATAGCCGGAGCATTGCTGAATATGATTAGATAATAATTATAAAAGGCTCTTTAACAGGGACCGTAAAAAATGATTATCCATTTATTTTTTTAATGAACGAAATCACTCATTTATAATGGACCTACAAAAAAATTATGAGCATCAATATATATATATTTTTTCAATCTTTACATATCCGCCATGATTTTGCAATTTCTGATTTTTACTTTTTTTTTATTGATAATTATTATTTTATTATTATTATTATTTTTTTACATCGTGGGCAACAGCGACAGTAGCAGCGAGGAAACCTTCTCCTCCGGTGCCCACCACGACTCGCCTGTCGTACGCGACGATGGAAAAAGGGGTCAAGGTGGCCGTGTTGCCTGTGGAATATCCCCAGGTCATGCTCAGCCACGGGGTCTTCTCCACTCTGGAGGTCATTCTGGAAGAAATAACCGTGACAGGATGGGACACCGCGATCACGTTCGCTGGCATACATTTCAGGGTGGGTCACCAGGTGATAGGGTGTTCCGTCGAACACTCTGCGGAATGGCTGAGGACCACCCTTTGTTATTCTGATAGGGGACCATCCCCGATAGCGGTCTGAAAAATACGAGCATTGGAGCAAAAATGCTCCTGCCCCAACACCGTCACCAGCAGCAGCGGCGGTGGTACCTCCCGCCCCCCCTCCCACCACACCCGAAACAACACTGGCACCAGCAACAGCAGAGGTGGTACCCACCCCCTCCAACCACCACTGAACCGAAGGTTCACCCGTCGGAAGATCAATTTGAGGATGTGGACTTGGCGGACATGACGCTCGGTCCGGAGATGTTAGAGGGAGGGATGGCTGAATGGCCACAAATTTTGTCTCAAGAGCTGGCAGAGGAGATGGATAGGGAAGAGTATAAAGCTGACTTAACGGTGACGGGCAGAGGCGATGAGGGCAACTCCGGGCCTAAATCGCCAGGAAACGGAAAGGCGGCGATATGATAGTGACGCCACACGTCACCACCACCGGTATAGCCCAGATAAACCTCCATCGGGCTAAGGCGGCCTCGGCCGTTCTAGCCAGGATGTTTATCAACCAACATCTTGGGCTAGCCCTCGTACAGGAGCCATGGGTGAACGATGGCATCAAAGCTGTACACCGCTGATTCAAAGGTAATCTGGGATCAAAGGGATTCAGTACCAAGAGCATGTATTATGGCTAGAAAAGGTATTCATTTCACTTTTCTTTCAGAATTCCTCACTAGGGACTGCGTGCCTATTGCCGTGAAGGACAATGGAAGCGTAGGGACAACACCTTTACTACCAGCAATATGCATAAGCTAGAGCTTCTGTTTGGGGCGCATTTCCCAGGGAATACACCCTGCCATCCATGAGAAACACCTGAGACAGAGGATCAACACAGACCGACTGCACTTGACTGGGCATGTGCCAAGTCAGCAGTCACGATTTAGAAGATAAAATGGGCAATTGGCACTTTCCAGCCTTACAAATCTCCCGGTCTGGATGCCATATCACCAGCATTCTTTCAGCAGGAACAGGATATACTCCTACCCACCTTGTGGGAAAACCTTAGCTAGTAGCCTAGCACTCGGTCATATACTGAGTACTTGGAGTAGAGCTAGGGTGGTCTTCATCCCCAAAGCAGGGAAGACAGATATCATCAACCCAAAGTCCTTCAGACCCATTAGCTTAACATCGTTTTTGTTGAAAACGTTGGAGAAGCTGGTGGACTACAACATTAGGAATACTCTGCTAGCACAGAGTACATTGCAAGCTACGCAACATGAATATAGAGCAGGCCGATCTACGGATACGGCACTTTATGAAATGCCTCGCACTTTGCGTTCGGCAGTCATAAACAGAGAAGGGTCAGTTTGCTCATTTTTAGGTATTGAAGGCGCCTTTGACAACACGTCACGCGATGCTGTCAGGGTTGCCCTAAATGGAAGATTCTTGGACAGAACCACTAGTAAATGGATTTCATCAGTATTGAAAAATCTAATAGTTTTTAGATTTATAACTTTACAAAAAGAAAAGCGGTTTTTTCGATAATCCAAACGAGCGATTTAATGCGGTGGCTTTCAGCTATAAACGACAATTAAAACTAACTTAGCATACTGTCATAAGCGTGATCCACAATCCCCCACACGCAATGCAAATTGCCGTCGGCAGATTGCCGATAGTGTATGTAGGTTGGTCTCAACGTTAATCCTACAAACACCATTATCGATATTATCGGGATATTAGGCTCGCAGGAAGTCCAATAGAAACAAGCAAGGAAGTCAAATACCTTGGGTTCGCATTTGACAGTAAATTAAATGTTGGGACCCATATTCAAAATACGATTTTAAAGTGCTTCAGAGCACTCTACAAATGTCGAAGAATAGCCGGCACCTCGCCAAAAATAATGAGATGGCTAAACCTAATGGTAGTACGGCCCATGCTCACATACGGAGATATTGCATGGGGGGACAAGGCACATCAAATCACTGTGCAGAATCAATTACATAAATTGCAAAGAGTGGCCTGTGTAGGAATCATGTCAATAATGGCACTCAGTAGGACCGAAATCATGTCGAAAATAGTTCGCGAGGTAAGAACCAAGCTAGACACTCTGGGATCACACAATAGCCCTAGATGGGTCCCGGGACGTGTTGGCATAGCAGGGAACGAAGAAGCAGACAAGCCTGCATGATTGGCGGCGGCAACACCCCTCATAGGGCCCGTGCCGTAGTCTGGGATATGAAGAACATTGTAAACTAAAGGGTCACCTAGCTAAACTAGGAATCGCCAGTAACGGTGCATGCAGGTTATGCGACATGGAAGGGGAGTCCTGCTTGCACATTATACCAGATTGCATAGCCGTAGCGAGGAATAAAAGTAGCTTTCTAGAAAAACACGTCATCCAATTGAGTGACTTGGAGACCATCAATCCAACAAAAATACTAGCTTTCATGCGGGAACTGGGTCTGATGGAGAAGCTTTAAGCCAAGAAGGAGGCCAAATGAATCTCTCAGTGCTGTCACTCCCAACATAACATAACATAACAAGTGAACTTAAACCAGCTCAGCTTCTACGATATGATATGTTACAGGTGCAGGGCGCCTGTATAAACACTTAATGAGTGCACACAGAAATTAAAATTGGACAACAATGATTCTTTAGAGGGGCGATGCACGGTTAAATAATTGTATTGTTCATAGGATTAAAAACACTTTAAAGTTTTTTATTAAATATAAAATGTCTGGAAACTTTATTAACACTCTACCTCTGTTTGACACTGGTAAGTTTAGACACATTACAGCGACTTAAGCTGAAAAGAGGTGAAGCCTCTCTTAAAGGCTGCCGTCGGCTAGGTTAACAAAAAAAAAAAATTAAATTTACTCGATTTTTACACCATGGACGTTACCACAGTTCGGGAGTACGAGGAAAAGCGTTAATAATTAAGTACGGAAGTGTCCATGAAAGTAGGCGTAATTTAGCGGCCGGTCGCTTTAAAACTCCTTGTCTGTTGAGGACCTCCACCACCCGGACCTTACTTTCCGAACCAGGATAGGTGAAACTGACATGACCTAGACGCCACTCTTTGACTGAGAGATTATCTTCTTTTAGGTAAATTTGAAGATCTCGTTTCAAAGTGCTGCCATTAAAATACTCTTCTTTCCAGCGTTTGCAAAATTGCTGATTTAAAACTTTCAAACGTTGCCATCTGTTAATGATAGACAAAGTCGTCTGATTGATTTCTGGCTCGGATATGGAATAAAGAGGGATGTTGATCAGCTCGTTGGGTGAAACGCCTGTACTAGCCAAGTCGGCTGGGTTATGCTCGGAGCACACACGAGACCACTTTTTGATGTCAACGGACTGCGTGATTTTTGCCACTCTGTTTGCCAAAAACGTGGTCCAGTTGCAAGGCGGATTGCTAACCATGCCAGCACGATAGTGGAATCTGTCCTATAGTATGTGTCATACTTATTGGCAGATAAGTAGCTGTGGAAGTACTACTGACGCCAATTCTGCCAACAATTCTGCTCCGCACAGCTCTAGTCGTGGCACCGATATGGTTTTTACTAGACCCACTCTAGTTTTGGCAGTGACCAGAAACACGCACACAAATTTGTGGTTTTCGACACTGGCGTACAAAGGTGATCCATCTTGGAATTCGAATTTCACTGATATCGGGATAAGTCAGGAGGAAATAATGCCGTTTCTGGAGAAGATCGGCTGGCAATGATTCATCCGATCCGAGATCTTGTAGCCAAATCTCTTGAATGAAGATTTTGGCAAGAATTATAAATGATGCTAGAGACCCAGCAGGATCAAACCGTTTTACTATCTGAGAATGGACTTCCCGCTAAGTGAAAATCTCCTATGAAGGTAACGGAGCTAGAGTAATGAAAAATTCATACGTGGTGGCTTGAAAACAGATACCTAAAGTCATCGTCGTATTCGCGTCTTGGATTTTTAAGAAATATTCGCACAGTATGTGAGCATTTGGGATGTCACACAAAACTTCTTTCGAGTTCGATGTCCATTTCCGGATTAGTAAAGTGACTGTCATTGCTCAAACAAAGTCGAATTTTTTCTGTGCTCCACAAAATTATATAATTTTATTGCGTATTTTTGTGTGTATATTTGCGTTATTTAAACTCAACACGGAAGTCGCGAAGCTTATAATCTGTTCGTTTATTTAATTCATCCGCGAAATAAGAGAATATAAGAAACTACAACACTGCTGCAACTTCTTCTTCCATTTTAACATACTCATACGAGTAACAACGTGCCAAATGACCCACAATAACAGTCGGTCAAGCGAAATCACTCACTCAATTACATTACTCAACAGTAGTAGGGAATTGGCGGCTCTGGCGCTTTTGATTAATGGCTTTTTTGTACGTGACCAAATTTCTTACAGTTTTATTACGTGACTTGAATTTTTTGACTCCTAGTTAGTGACCCTTTTACCCCTCCTTTTTGATTATTCCTAATTGTTGTTTGATTTCAGCAAGGGGGCGGAGATCATGTATGTGCATTGCATATGGACAAGTATCAATAGATAAGAGGATACACAAGGATGGTGGCTTGTGCGCCAGCAAGGAGGATAAGATCAAGTATTTTGCATACGGACAAGGGGGCGGAAATAAAGTATGTGCATTACATATGGGCAATAGCATATCAATAGATAAGAAGATGCGTCGGTATGTTGACGCCAGCAAGGCGACAAGCGACTAGCTCAATCCACAGGTTTTAATAAGAGTATTGTGACTATTGTATGTTCTTGATTCTTTGTAAAATTAGAAAGTTTGCGGGAGCGAGCGCAGGTGTGTGTTTGTGCGTGTGTGTATGTGTGCATGCGTAAGTCGCCCATGTACCTAATGTAAAAATTGATTTTTTTTTTCTTACTCTTTTGACTCTTCTTCTTTGTGCATAAAAATACCCACACCCTTGTTAGTAAATGGGATCATCTCCGTAAAGTCCGGCCTTTTAAGATATATAAATATGTATATGCTAAGGATTTGAATTTTTTTAAATGTTTGTTACCACCCTTTTATTTTATACGCTCCTTTTCTAATGCTTATGCTTCTAGCCTTGTCACGTGTAGACAGGTCAACAAGATCACTTCCTATACTCGCACTCATTTTCTAGTGCGTATGCTTCTAACCTTCTTACCTATGGGCAGGTCAACAATGTAGGGGGTTCAGAGGGGTAGTACTGGCTGCCGGGTCGACATCCTCAGAGTGGACTAAGGGAAGGGGTTGGTGGTCCAGGGTGATCACCCGGAAGACTCCTCATTCGTTTCGCTTCTCATCAGCAACGGACGTGTTTTTTTTGTGCGCTTCGCCTTTTTTTTTATATTTTTTGCGATTTATCCTTTTTTAAAACCCGTGCTTTGTGCAAATAAATAGTTTTTGTGGCTTTGTGTGTTATCCCGGTGTAAAACACAGAGTGGACACGAAGATTTATAAATTATTTGCATTCTTTGCAAAGTGATCAAAACAAAACCCAATTGCAGTCATAGCTTACCGCTCAATTCGTTTTGCTTTCACTCAAATTGTTTTTGTTTTTTGACGCTTCGTTGCTTTAAGGTTTCTGTGCTTGCTCTCAGAGCACCATAAAACGTTATTTTTTCGTTTGCTCTCACGCGCTCTTTCTTTGTGTTCTGTTCGTCGCGTTTCAATTATACTCCGTTGTCGTTGCTCTCGGTAATTGTTTTGTTTGTGAGTATATCTTGCTTGTAAGCTTTTTTTTGTATTGCCTTTAGAGTGGACCCAATTCATTATTTTGTTAGTATTTGAAATACTTATAGATTTGTATGAATTTTTTTCAGTAATATTTTTTACTTATATCATTTTTTAATATAACTAAATTTTCCCTATATATTTTATTTTATTTTTTTAGTCATGTCTTTCTTATGTGCCAAACAGTGCAAAGTCCGTGGTGACAACCCAAATGCGGGTTTTGTCAATTGCTGGATGTGTGGTGCTTTCGCACATGAAAAATATGCGAACATTAATGCCAGGTCCAAAGACAATATGGAAACCTCTAATCTCGAGTGGCCGTGCTGGTCATGTCGAGAATTAAAAAAGTGTATGGCAATATTCATGAGGCAGACTCAAACAGGCTTCAAAGAGATGTTTGCATTGTGTAAACAATTGATCGAACTGTTCTCCGCTATGGATTCCAATTTCAAGAACAATGTGATCTTGACGGCATCACCAAAGCGTAAGAAGCCGTTAGTTAGTCGGTCCCCTGGATCTGCCACTGCAGATAATCCGAAAAGAACTCCTAAACATAACGTAAAATCTAAAAAAAAACTTCAATCCCTGCTCCAGATACTGGCGAGATACCGGATGTTAATGCCATCTGTCCCATGGATGTAGCAACATCCGATCCTGGTCTTTCGGTTCAAAACGAGCTAGAAATCCTATATCTCAGACTGCTGCTTCTATGGTGGGCTCTGTCGTGGGTGTTTGTTCGTTGGTTCCTCCGGAGGTCAGTTGCGTTAAGGTAACTGACATACGAAATGAACCGAATGATCATATACCTCAGACTGTGGCTCCTAAAGTTGTTTCAGCTGAGAATATTATAAAAAAAATTGTAGGTGTTCCTCCAAAGAAACATGTACTTGTATCTAGGCTCCCCCCTGATTTAACATTAGGAGATGTAAAGGGGTATGTTCAGGCCAAATCTAAAGCCACAGTTTCGGTGGAAAAATTTAAATTTGCGTATGACCATGATATCTCGTCCTTTAAAATCAGTGTTTCAAACCAAGATTTTGATGCTATCTGCTCAAAAGAATTTTGGCCGGAACACATAATAGTAAAGGAATATGCTGCAAACAAAAATAAAAGGAAAAATCGGCCTCCGATTGTTTCCCCCTCGTTTGTGGTTGGGCCTATTACTTCTGATAGTTCAAAAAACTAACAACCTCCTTCTCACTGGGCTATCAGAATGTTAGAGGACTTTGTAATAAACTTAGTACTTTGTATCTTGATAGTCAATCTTTCCCCTTTCATGTCGTTGCCTTCACGGAAACGTGGCTAAGACAAGACATACTTAATTCTGAAGTATTATCTAACAGATTCTGTATCTATAGAAAGGACCGCCCTCTGCGCCGTGATGGTGGGGTGTTTATTGCTGTTGATGTGGACTTTTCCTCTGAGACAGTAATATTAAGTGGCTCTATAGATATTGATTTTTTTGCTGTAAAGTTAAATATTAACGGTGTTGGTATTTACGTTTCTTGTTCCTATATACCACCTTTATCTGACAGCTCTGTTTAAAATGAACATATGTCAGCAATACTTTCCATATCTTCTATGCTTTCTGATCGTGATATTTTTGTAGTTCTAAGTAATTTTAATATTGCTGATGCTACTTGGATTTCAAGTCCGGACTCAAGCGTGTTGACCCCCACGGTGCAGACTGATTTTCTGGATGGTTTATTTGAAATATCATTGGGTCAGATCAATGGCATTCCAAATTCTCTTGAGAAAATGCTTGATTTGGTATTTGTTTCGGATCCATCCACTCTATCTGTGTCAAGATCCTTTCCCATATCCACTCCCCAAGACTTATACCACCCGACGTTGGAGGTGTTGATCACTTTGCCTGCCTGTGCCGTACGCCAGTGTAGTGAACCATTAAGACAGGTATGTCAATTTCGAAAAACCGATTTTGTAAAACTTACCCGGCTCTTAGCACTGGTTGACTGGTCGCCCCTCTATGGTTCCGAGGACTTGGATACGGCAATCAGTATTTTTTATTGCACCTAAGAAAACTTATTCGACATGTGTGTCCCTTTTGGTAGGCCAAGTAGGAAAAACAAAGCTGCGTGGTTTACAAGATAGTTGACAGCCCTTAAAAATCGAAAATCTAAGCTTTATAAGAGTTTCAGAAAATCTGGCTCTTCTGTTCATTACTCATTATACTTGGTTGCGCGTTCCAGTTTTTCAGTCATGAATCGCTCATGTTATAAAAATTACCTAAGTCGGTGCAGACTACAGTTTCAGCCAGATCCTAAGCGGTTCTTTGACTTCGATAATGCGAAGCGAAGGTCTTCAACACTTCCATCTAGTGTATCTTTTCAAAAAGAGTCGGCCAACACAGATCAGGCCCTTTCCCGATTTATTTGCCGAATTTTTCCAAACAACATTTAGTTCATTTGATGATCATGTGGATCTGCCTTACCCGCATCAGGTTAACGGCTCCAATTGTATTTTTGAACCAAGAATCACGGAGTGTTCATTACTACGTGATTTATAGGGTATTAAGCCCGTATTTTCCCCGGGACCTGACGGTGTACCAATAATACTGCGCTGATGGTCTCTTAAAGCCTTTGCATAAATTGTTGAGTTTGTCTGTTGAGAAATGTTCTTTTCCTAACATCTGGAGGGAATCATTTATTATTCCTCTCCATAAAAAAGGAGACAAGTCTAATGTTCAAAATTATCGGGGTATCTCCAAATTGTCTGCTATCCCAAAAATGTTTGAGAAATTGATAACTTCTCAGTTACAAAATTTTTGTAGATCTTTAATATCGCCGTGCCAGCATGGATTCGTGAAAAAAAAGATCTACTACCACTAACCTGTTAGAATTTACTTCACTAGTTGTTAAGGGTTTTCAAAATAAAATGCAAACGGATGTGATTTACACTGATTTCAGTAAGGCATTTGACTCGGTTAATCACTACCTCTTACTTCATAAACTTGAACTTTTAGGTTTTCCAAGCAATCTTATTCGGTGGATAAGGGAATATTTAATTCATAGAACATAAAGAGTTAGTTTTAAAGGTTCTGTCTCTAAGGTGGTTCATGTCACTTCCGGTGTTCCGCAAGGAAGTCACCTTGGACATCTACTATTTACACTGTTCATCAATGATCTCCCATTTGTAATTAACCATTCTCGAGTGCTGATGTATGCTGACGATGTAAAATTATGCATGTCGGGTACTGCTCTGTTGTCTGTTAAAAAATTACAATCTGATTTAGATAACTTTCAAAAGTGGTGTCGTGTTAACTTACTAAATCTTAATTGCAATAAATGTAAAGTCATGTCTTCTTATAGACGCCAGCCTTTTTCAAATATATATTTTCTTGATGGAAGCCCACTCGATCGCATTGAATGGGTTGATGAGTTAGGTATCCTTTTTGATCCGAAACTTAAATTTCACAAGCATATCTCTTCAGTTGCAAATCGAGCCTCTAGTACTGGTCGAGAGAATTCGACGATCCCTATATAACCAAAACTCTTTACACGTCTCTGGTTCGTCCTATTATTGATTATGGATCTTGTATCTTCTTCTTTCTTTATTGGCACTACAACCGTTAGTCAGTTTTGGCCGCGTCCAGAAGTTTCCGCCATTCGTCTCTGTTTTGCGCACGACGGCGCCAGTTGTCAATTCCGAGTTGCTCCAGGCTGTCATCAACTTGGTCTTTCCACCGTGTTAAAGGTCTCCCTTTTTTAGGAGTTCGTCCCTGTGGCACAGACTCTAATGCTTTTCTTGCTGGAGCATCTTCATCCATTCGCACGACATGACCTAGCCATCGGAGCCGCTGGATCTGTATCCGTTTAACTATAGGCATGTCGTGATAGAGCTCATACAGCTCGTCCTTGTAGCGTAGCAGGTATTCATCGTTTACACGGCAAGGTCCAAAAATCTTACGAAGGATTTTCCTCTCAAAAACACTCAGGCTCTGTTCATCATTCTATTCATCGCCCATGCTTCGGCGCCATATAAAAGTACGGGCAGGATGAGGGTCCTGTAGATGGTTATTTTCGTTTGTCGAGATAGAGCTCTGCTTCTCAATTGCCTACTTAGCCCAAAGTAGCACCTGTTGGCAAGAGTTATCTTTCGTTTGATCTCAAGGCTGACTTGATTCCTGGTGTTAATGCTGGTTCCTAGATAGAGAAAGTCCTTGACTACTTCAAAAGTGTAGCTGTCGATGCTTACGTGTTGTACAAGGCGCTGAGACTCACTGCAAGTCGACACAAGGTACTTTGTTTTGTCCTCGTTCACTGCTAGACCAACTCGCTTTGCTTCTTTCTCAAGCTTGGAGAAAGCAGCACATACGTCACGATTTTTTAGACCAATAATGTCTAGTTCATCGGCGTATGCCAGCAGCATCACACTTTTGTGTAAAAGAATGGTGCCACTACGATGGATGTCTGCGGCTTCAATTATTTTCTCAAGCATGAGATTGAAGAAGTCGCAGGACAAGGAATCACCTTGTCTAAAACCTCGTTTGGTTTCAAAGGGTTCAGAGAGGTCTTGTCCTACCCTCACTGCGCTGCTGCTGTTGCACAGTGTCATTCTGCATAGCCGAATGAGCTTTTCAGGGATACCAAAGCTAGACATAGCGGAATATGGGTGAATCTTTAATCGCTGGTCGGCCTTCAAAAGTTCACTATAGTCCGGTAGGGGTACATAGACTCCATCATCGACGACTGGTGCATCGGGATCAGTTTCAGAGGTACTGCTGTTGCTGTTAAGCAGACTTGAGAAGTGATCCCTCCATAACCTCAGTATACCTTGTACATCTGTGACCAGATTTCCGTGTTCATCTTTACAGGAACTAACCCCGGTCTTGAAACCTTCTGTCATGCGCTGTACTTTTTTGTAGAATTTTCGGGTCATGTTCCTGTCGTGCAGCTCTTCCATCTCCTCGTACTCTCGTCTTTCCGCCTCTTTTTTTTCCTCCTAAAAAGACGTCTCTCTTCTCTTCTCATCTCCATATATTGCGCCATGGCAGCTCGCGTCGTTCGCTTCTGTAGAGTGGCCCGATGTGCTGCGTTTTTTCCTACAGTGGCGGCGTGACACTCCTCGTCATACCAACTGTTTCGTTGCGGACGATGAGGGCCTATGATTTCATCCGCAGCGACCCGCATTGAGTGTGAGATGTGTTTCCATTGAGCGCATATATCATCTGGTTGGGAATCGTTTTGCCTAAGCAAATTCGAGAGTTGAGTAGCGTAGGAACTGGCTATCCGTTGCGAGTGTAGCCTATCGATGTCAAGCTTTCTCTGTATACCAGGTTGCACGGGTATTTTTGCACTGAGGCGCGTGCGTACCTTTGCTGCTACGAGGTAGTGGTCCGAGTCGATGTTAGCTCCTCGGATACTCCGTACGTCTAGTATACTGGAAGCGTGCCTTCCGTCAATCACAACGTGATCTATTTGGTTTCGAGTTTTCCGATCAGGGGATAGCCAGGTTGCTTTATGGATGTCTTAGTGCTGAAATCTTGTGCTACTTATAACCATGTTCCGTACCGCGGCGAAGTCAATAAGCCTCATTCCATTTTTGGAGGTTTTCTCGTGGAGGCTGAATTTTCCGACTGTTGAGCCAAAAACTCCTTCTTTCCCCACCTTGGCATTAAAATCGCCTAACACGATCTTAATATCATGACGGGGACAGCGCTCATAGATTTTGTCGAGCTGCTCATAGAATTCGTCCTTAACATTTTCGTCCTTCTCATCCGTCGGTTCATGTGCACAAATTAAGCTAATATTAAAGAGTTAAGCTCTGATGCGGATTGCAGCCAGTCGCTCGTTGACTGGTGTGAAACTGGAGACAAGATGTCGTAGTCTCCCTCTAATCGCAAATCCAACACCGAATTCATGCTTTGTCGCATGGCAGCTGTAGTAGATGTCGCACGCGTTACGCTTAACGCAACCCTGTCCATTCCATCTCATCTCCTGGATTGCAGTGATGTCCGCCTTATATTTATTGAGAACATCAACCAGTTGGATAGAGGCACCCCCCGTATACAGGGATCGGGCATTCCAGGTGCATATCCTTAAAGCGTGGTCCTTAAAACGTTTGCGGGGTTCGTCATCAAAATGGTGAGATCTTATCCGAGGCTTCTTTTGTCGTTTCATTGAAAGGATTTTTACATGATCTTACAGGATCTTGTATCTGGTATCCCAAATACAGGATTCACCAGGATAAAATATAATCAGTAAAAAACAATTTTTGCTCTTTGCCCTCAGGGGACTTTATTGGGACTCTAACATTAACTTACCTTCCTACCACAGTAGACTTTTACTAATAAATCTTTCTTCTCTCTCTGATCGCAGAACAATGCTAGGTGTAGTCTTTTTACACAAACTAATAATTTGTGAAATTGATTCCTCTGAATTAATCAGCCAAATTAGTTTTGCAGTTCCGATCAGAAGGACATGAAATTTTTTACCCATCGCTCTTCAAACATGATACTCTAATTATGCTAGACATAATCCTTTCCGTATTTTATGTTCAAACTATAACGATTTATCCCATTTAATAAATAGTACGACTTCTATTGGTTCTCTTAAAAAGGTAGTTTTGTGTCATTTGTCTACATGTTCGCGATCTTCGTAACCGCACGTTATGCGGTGTGCCCCTCGGTCGGTCGGGCGGGAGGTGGTTGCATTTTGCTTGGGTCCGCGAGTTAACAAGCCGGTGCTTGGTATCGTTGGGCCACTTGATTGTACTGTTCGTTAGTACATCTACGTCCAAATATATATAACTCCTCTCCTCGGGGACAAGTATTCACTCGGTTCATCTGAGGGTAAAACCCGGAAGCCTCACCAAGTAATCACTTCACCCCGTTCAACTCGGTCTCACCCACCGGCAGCGTCTGGGACGCGTGCGGTTGGCCTAGGCAAGGGTCTGGGACGCACTGAGTAAGACTCGGAATGCGTCCCAGCTTCCCCTACCCAAGCCCGCCACAGCCTGCAACGCACGGGTATTACCCTGTTGTCGCTACACACGGAACCGGCCAAGAAGCAGACGTCTCAGAATCTAGAGTAAAACTCTGGTCTGTTCCTCACGCCAGTCCCACGTGGGCCATGTGGTGGGTGACCCGAAGCCAGAGGCTTCGGTTACCCGCTGAAAGGGGGGGGGAAGAACAGGGATTACACAATAAATTGAACACAAATCACAAGTAGATTCTATTGTTTTTTTTTATTTTTTCATAACTGGAAGGGGGGAATGTGTGGGGGTCGCTCTCTACACTTGGCCATAGGCCAACTTACCCCGCTGTAATGGGTGTATGCGTGTGGGTGTGTGGGCTTGTGTGTGTAGTGTGTTTTTTTATATTCTTTATTAGCACTATATAACAATAATAAATAATAGCTTAATACATATAGGAGCGACAGTAGTATGCGGTATGTCCGTTAGGAATTGCTTCGCACACTACAGTCGCCACCTATATTGGAGTGAGCCTCCTTAGTCGCTCCACTCGCCTCTGTTCCTTCATAGCCTCTGCCGCATATGTGCTGACCGCTTCCCATTTCGCCGAAGACTCGAGCATATTTGGAACTAGATTTTCCAACGTGATGGGACCACCCATAGCGCGCTCAAGCGTGGTATGTTGGTTCGCGAACCGCCCGCAGGTGAACAGCACGTGCTGTGCGTCCTCCTTCAAGCCTCGTCCGCACCATAGGCATTCATCGCTTTGTTCGTGTCCAAAACGTCTCAAGTAGCTCCGGAAGCACCCATGTCCAGATAGCAGCTGGGTCAGGTAAAAGTTGACTTCACCATGCCCGCGGTTAATCCATGGTGAGAGCCGCGGGATCATGGCGAATGTCCAGCGTGCTTGCCACCTCTCCATAGTGCTGGTTCTTGCTGCCAGACGACTCAAGCGCGCTGTAGTAGCGGCTGAGCGGCTTGCCAACTCTCCCGACTCGATGGCTAGCTTCTCGATGGGTATCATGCCTGCGATAACCAGGGCAGCCTCGTCAGAAATCGTCCTAAATGCACAGCATTCTCGGATGGCACAAAGGCGGTAAGTAGCGCCTATGCCGCGGAGATAGCTTGGAACCCGGACGGCTCTCCACCAGATCGGCGCTGCGTACAAAACCGTGGCACGGACTACGCTCATAAGTAGGTGGCGGCGCTCCTGCTTGGGCCCGCGCGTGTTCAGCATTATGCGCGACAGTGCGCAACATTCTCCAGCTGCCTTGAGTGCGGTGTACTCCAGGTGCTTCTTGAAGGACAATCTCGTATTCAGCATAACTCCGAGATATGTGATGGCCCGTTTGGACAGTATCGTAGTCCGGCCTACAACTATTCTGACTTTTTCCACCGTCTTGCGGCTGCTCACAAGGACCGCCTCCGTCTTGTGCGCCGCCAGCTCCAACCCCACCTGGTTAAGCCAGTCCTGCACGCAGGCAATGCATGTATTGCCCGTGGCTTCAGCTCGCTCTAACTCCTTGCGCACGACAACGATAGCCACATCGTCGGCAAAACCAACGATGTGAGCCTTGTCCGGAAGATTTAGCCTTAAGACTCCATTAGCCACAGTAGTGGCCCAAGTACCCTGTGGAACTCCTGCAGAAACATTGTACGCTTTGCTGCCTTCTGAGGTCCGGTAGTGCAGCTCCCGTCCGTCAAAGTAGCTCCTAACTGTGTCCCGCAGATATGAGGGGACCTGCAGAGCCTTCAGAGCGTTGAGGATGACATCCCATTTGGCGGAGTTAAACGCATTTTTGGTGTCCAGCGTGACAACGAGGCAGTACTTTTTTTCTCCTCCTGCCCATCTGGAGCCTTGAATAGCACTGGATGCTAAGTCCACGACCATTCTTAGGGCGTCGATGGTTGAACTCGCTTTGCGAAACCCAAACTGGTAAGGGGGCAGCCCTCCAGCTCTGTCTATCGCATTGCTTAGCCTTACTCCCAGCAGCTTTTCAAAAACTTTGCCAATGTTGTTTAACAGTCAAATTGGTCTGTATGATGAAGGCTCTCCAGGCGGCTTACCTGGCTTCGGCAAAAGCTGCAGGCTCTGCACTTTCCAGACGAGCGGAAAAGTCCTTTCATGCAAGCAGGCAGTAAACAGTGCTGCAAACTGTTCGGCTTGAAGTGACATAGCCAGCTTCAGCGCTTGGTTTGGAATACCGTCTGGACCTCGGGATTTATTCGCTGCGATGCTTCTGGCTATAACGAGAATCTCCTCCGGTGTGATGGCCTCTGGAACGGTGTTGTCTGGGTGGTGCGATGACGCTGCGGGCAAGGCCTGCGATCTCCCATGTGGAAACAGACACTCCACTATGGCCTGCATCCTGTCTGGCTCCATGGGAGGGTGGTGTTGTTTTCCCGCATATATGTGCTTGACCACCGTTTTGTACGCTTTCCCCCAGGGATCCTGCTCGGCAGAGTCGCACAGCTGCAGGTATTATTCACGCTTGCTCGCCTTGATCGCCCTCTTAAGCGTACCTCTAGCCCGTCTGTATTCCTCCCGTCTAGCTGCAAAATGAGGCTTGTTGACTGCGCGTTGACATAGCCTTCTGGCCCCAATGCAGGCCCGGCGTGCCATGTCGATTTCAGCGTTCCACCAATACGTGGGAGCGTGGAGACGCATGAAGGGACGTCGTATTGCCATGCTGCTGTCACATGCCGCGGAGATTTGCGCTGCCATTTGAGTTGCACGGGAATCGGCAGTGCCCGATGAGGAGAGCTGCGCGATTGCGCTGGAGAACACCACAGCGGCGAAAGTTTCCTGGTGGTAGTATTTCGCGATCGGCGCGCTATGCACAGCACGCTCCCGCTGGTCACCAAGTGAACATATGATGGCATTGTGGCCGCTGGCTGTGAAGATGTCGCTAATCACCCACTGTGCTGCGTTGACTAATGAGGGGCTGACGAAAGTGAGGTCAATTACTGCGCCGGCCCCAGCTCTAGAAAAGGTGTGTCCGTTGCCACTGTTCAAAAGCGCCAGATCCAGTGCCGCAAGTGTCTCCAAGAGCACCCTGCCTCTGGTGCTCGTAGAAACGCTGCCCCACTCCAGTGCCCATGCATTGAAGTCGCCCGCGAGAATAATTCTGCTGCGACCCCTGGCGTCGTCTACAAGCTGCTCCAAGATAGCTGAGAAGGCAGTGAGTGGCAAGCTTTGTGCGAGGTAACAGCTATAGACGCACAAACTGCCTAGACTTGCTCTCACAAAACCATCAAACTGTTGCACATCGGTAAGCTGTTGAGCTGCACCACTCATCCACAACGCATCCTTCTTGCTAGTGTCCGCCGCCCAGATGCATGATGGAGCAAGCGGCACTCGGTACGGTTCGCTCAGTATGCATACGTCAATGCACTGCTCCTTTGTTGTCTGCTCCAGAAGCGATTGAGCAGCCATGCAGTGGTTAAGGCTTAGCTGCAGGACTTTTACCATTTGGCGTGCTTGATAGCTTCCCGGTAGGCAGGACACCTATAACTGCCTGTCGCATGGTCAGTCGTCTTTTCACCTTTTTTTGTGCATAGGGCACATTTTGGCGGCTGGTTGCACACTCTCGCGATATGACCGAGGGCCCCACACTTGTAACAAGCCTGACTCAAGTCGGCCGTACACTTACAATGGGCAGCGATGTGGCCATATTCCATACACTTGAAACAACGCCTTGGCTGTATCAAGGGCCTAATGCGGCATACCGCCCAGCCGATGCGGATTTTCGCCTTTTCGACCAGCTTAACCGCCTTAGCCGTCGGTA
The DNA here is from genome assembly GCA_018152825.1 of Scaptomyza hsui. NCBI lineage: Eukaryota > Metazoa > Arthropoda > Insecta > Diptera > Drosophilidae > Scaptomyza > Scaptomyza hsui. The sequence goes on along the minus strand of JAECXO010000050.1, from coordinate 81,553 downwards.
AGCCCAGGGTTGCTGTTTGGAGACCGGCCCTCGTGTGCCGCAGCGACTTGACGGTGCCGTTATCCAGCGTTGGGTCATCAAGAGCAGACCTCACAGCGACAAGGACCTCCTTGCTCGCCTGCTCGTCGAGATCACAGATCTCCACCTGTTCCGTCTCAGACAGGGTTTTAGCGGTAGCCCTACTCCTAAGCACCTTGCCAACTGCGAGCTGTAGCTCGTTAGCATTGTGCGCCGTCTGTTTGCCAAGTCGCAGCAGAACGTCGCCCTTTGCCGTCTTGCGGATAGACTCCACGTCACCACAAAGGTGCGCTAGAGATGGCTCGCTCCTGACCACTTTTAGCATGTCAGCAAAGATACAGTCGCCTAGCCCAGACACAGTGACTGCATCCGGACGCGTGCGTAATGCCTTGCCTTTTCGCGCGACTACCTTGGACCAGGGGTTGTCCTTCGGCGGGGTTGAAACGCGAGGGGGCCTGGGCTTTTGAGTGGTTACACTTGGTGCTACTCGGCTTCTTTTTGGGGGTGTGTTGCGGCGAGAAGACGAAGGCTCCCGTAGACGCTTCGTCGTACCCTCTTTCCTGGCTGGAACCACCTCGCCTTGTTTGCGCCTGGCGACTTTGATGGAACAGCCCGCAACCGATGGCATCGTTTGTACTGCCGTTTCCATAATGCACGCCTTTGCAATTCTACAAGCCTTTCAAGCTCCTTGCGTTCGAGGTTGTTTATGTATCTCTTACTGTCGAACCGGGCACTGATTCCATTTATGCACTCACCCATCATCTCCAGGATGCTCCTTAGAGAGACAGGTGCCTTCGAAACAGCAGCTGCAGCTGCCGCAGTGGTAGAAGCAACGTGGGTAGACGACGGTGGCACTGCTACCACCAATGCAGCCGGTGAAGTTGCCTCCATTGCCGGGGACACAGCCCCCAGTTGAGGCGGAACTAACGCCAAATTAAGCTGCAGCGACGGTAGAGTTCGCTGCAGCGCCGGCCTGCGGAAAAAGGGCGAGAATTCGTCCGCCATGCTGTATTCCTGGCCAAGAGCCTCGATCGGTCACCAGAGCCCCTTTATTGTGCGCCGCCGCAGCGGGGGGGGTTGGTAATGACCGGTTACGTGGCCTTTTGCACTTAGCTGCTAGAAGCCTATTGGCAAAGAAACCCGCTGCCCTCGCCCTTTGATATTGGCTCTACGGGACTGCAAATGCCTAAAGTGACCGAAATGCACCTGGGGCTGGCGAACTTATATAGAGGTAAGCCGCGCAGCCTCTTTAAACACCGCTCTAACCTGACTTTTCAATTACAGACCGAGAAAATACATAGCAAATTGCTACCAGCTCGGAGCTGTTGTAAAAAACGCTCCCGCACTTGGAAATATCTCGCGTGTGTCGTCTTTGTGTAGTGTGTGTGCCCGTGGGTGTGTCCGCTGCGGCTGCACAAGTTTGTATGTTACTGCCTGCGGGTGTGTGTGTGTGTGCGCGACTGCCGGTGCGCTTCCCACGTACCTCCGTAGCCGTGTGTGTGCGGTATGTACGGGTGTGTGTGCCGTGTGTGTGACTGCCGGTGCGTGTGTGTATGGCTGCGTGGCGTGTGTGCGGTGTGTATGAGAGTATGTGGTTGCCGGTGCGTGTGTGTATGGCTGCCTGGGTGTGCGTAGCGTGTGTGCGTGTGTGAGTGGGTGCGTGACTGCGTCGCCTGGGTGTGCGTAGCAGCGTGTGTGTGCGGTGTGTATGAGTGTGTGTATGGCTGCCGGCGTGTGTGCGTATTGCTGCCTGGGTGTGCGTATTGCTGCCTGGGTGTGCGTAGTGTGTGTGTGGTATGCCGAACAACTCTACCGTCACTTGCACTGTTCACTTTCACTGTTCGCTTTCACTGTTTTCCGCTTGCACCACAATTTCTACACTCGTTGTCTTTGTCGCTCCTGGTTGTCGCTGGTGCAGCCTGCCGTTGTCGTCACTGCTGTGGCTGCTGCTGGGGTGGCGGTTACACACGACTAAGGTTCTTACCGTGGTTGTTGCTGTTGCTCTGGTTGCTGTGGCCGTAGCTGCTCCCTGCGGCGGTAATCGTGGTTGCTGTTGCTACTGCGCTTGGTCGCGGTGCCCAAAGAGGCGCTGCTCTCCTGTCGTGGCTGTTGCTGGGTGGTGTGGCCAAGGCGTAGGCTGACGGGGCTGTTGGTGTTGTTGCTGTAGCGGCCAAAATCAGGCGGGCTGCTGCGGTGGTAGTGGCTGCTGCGGCCGCGGCTGTTGTTGTTGGTACGGGGCTGCGGTGGCCAAATGTGTCACTTCCCTGTCGTGGCTGCTGATCGCTGCTGTGGCATAAGCGTAGGCTACTGTGTTGTTGTTGTTGTTGCTGCGGCGGCCAGAATTAGGCGGGCTCAGGTTACGGTGGTGACTGCTGGTGGCCGCTGCTATATCCGTTGCTGTTGTTGTTGTTGCTGTGTGGGTGCTGCGCGGGTCGTTATTGTTGTTGTTCGCACTTGATGTTTCTTCGCGTCATTACTGGCTCCGTGCCAAAAATCAACTTCTGCTATATTTTTGCCCAATCATCCAAATCGCTGGCTCATGCGTGAAGTTGGCGTCAAGTGGGCTGCCACGTCAAAAGCTCCCTTGCTCACGTTTGCGTGCTTGAGGCGCGCAACGATCAGACCGTTCGACCTCTTTTGCGCACAAATGGCTGGCCACTGTACGACGCAGCGGGTGTCGTACCACGCAGCTTTTTATGGGGTAGTCAGAATGCTACCTCACAGGTTCAAGAACCGTATTTCGACGTTCTCGTTTGAGAATAGGCGAGAGGAAATTCTAGAGCCAAAAGAATTCCTCAATGAGGCCTCATTAGCGCTTATTCCGACTATAGCCAATGTTTTATCAATACACACATAAATGCGCCAAGATGGGTTATATCTCATAACAAAATCGCACCAAACGAGCATGTGCGTTGTAACAAGTGGAAGTGATCTAAAAGAGGTCTATAAAATACATGCGGAACTCATCGAAAATAAAATGGATGAGTTCCAGGAAAGGGACAGTGGGTGGACAATGTTCCAAATATTAAGATTAGAAGTTAATCTTAATAAATACACGTCACTTAAAGTTTCAAGTTTCATTGAAACTCCAAAAGTGTTGAGAAAACAAGTAAGAAGGCTCTCGTCGAGATTTCCCGACTAGAAGATACCCCGAACCCTGTACATAACGCGTACGGTCATTGTCTGTATGTATCTGTGACTAAACTTCAATCTTCGATATCTCTGGTGTTTCTAAACCGATTTCGACGAAATTTTCAGAAAAGTTAAATCGTTACCCATTATTTCAGCCCCCATTTTCACATTTTCCAAATTCGAGAAATTTTTGTAATCGATCACATGTGTATATCGGAAACGGAAATAGATATCGAAAATCGGAAACAAACTAGGACTTAGATGAGCTTATGTGCAAAATCTGAAGTCTCTAGCTCTTATAGTCTCTGAGATCGACGCGTTCATACATACAGACAGACGGACAGACGGACGGACGGACAGACGGACATGGCTATATCGACTCGGCTGTTGATGCTGATCAAGAATATATATACTTTATAGGGTCGGAGATGCTTCCTTCTGCCTGTTACATACTTTTGCACAAAACCATTATACCCCTTTTACCCATTTCATGGGTTCGGGGTATAAAAAAAAGCACTCATCAATGTAAGAAATACAGATGAGTACTGCTTTAAATGGGCTTTGATATCAGCCTCAAAAACATTGCGCAACAATTATGAAAGATGTCAAAGATATGTCAGCATTGAAAGCTCAGAAATCGTTGTTAGTGATACACTTACATTAGATTTTAAAGAGTTGGAGTTTCCGCTTCCACTCACTCAAATTAAAGTGTTTGAAAAACGAACCTTCAGGATAAGCATCAATGTGTTTGGCTTCAACGAGGAAATTGGAAAGGTGGTGGGCCCACTTTATTTAACGGAGAATGAGCGGGAGCATCATATAAGCTTATTGCTTCGGACTTCGTCGGGCACATTTTGTGTGGATAATGTGTTTATCAAGGTAAGAGTTTCAGAAAACATTTTTTTTTTTTTAATTGTAAAGCTAATAAAATTTCTTTTTTTATTCTAATTGTAGGCTGGTTCGCTTACAGGTGACAGAGCACCAACATCAACTTTTCTTCTGCAACACCTGCCTCAATTTTTCACACACAGAAAAGTTATCAGAGGAACACAGGAGGAATGGAGGGAAGATGGTGTCATCGCTCCCACCTTTTGAAAAGGCAAGCGTTAAATTTAAGAATTTTAATCGTAGTTTAGATGTACCCTTTGTAGTATATGCTGACGTTGAATGCATACTAACCCCCCTTGAGACACAAATAAGTGAGAATGTTGTGGCAACATCTTTACATGTTCCTGTAGCATTCTCATACTATATAAAGTGCTCCTTCGACCCATCTTTAAATAAGTTGTTAATTTAATTTAATTAAATTTACACCTCCTACCTAAGCAGCATTAAACCAATGTGTATGAGTACAGAGGAGGAAACCAGTTTTAAAAATGCAGTTAATTGTCATATCTGCATGAAAATTCTGGGGACCGATCGAGTACGAGACCATTGCCATTTAACTGGTGCCTATAGGGGTCCTACACACAATGCGCTCAACATCAATTTGCAAATAGCACCTTTCGTCCCCGTATTTTTTCATAACTTTTCAAAATATGACTTTCATCTCTTTGTGAGTTAGCTCAATAAAGTTGAGGGTGAATTAAAAGTACTGCCTCTAAATAAAGAGCTGTACATTTCACTTTCTAAATTTACTCACATTGCGTCCCATGATAAAAATTTAGAAATTAGATTTTTGGATACGTTTCGCTTTATGGCAACCAGCTTAGATGCTTTGAGTAGCAATCTAAGTACTGAATGCTTTAAAAGTGTTAAGCGTTTCTATCCCTCCTCCGAGGAATTTAATTTACTACGTAAGAAGGGTGTTTTCCCATATGAGTATCTAGATTCAGAAAGCAGACTATCTGTTACGTCTCTGCCTCCAAGAGAAAAATTCTTTAATAGTTTAACTAATAAAGAATGTTCGCTTGAGGACTATTCACATGCCCAACATGTGCGGTCAGTTTTCGGTTGTCAGTCAATAAAAGAAGATATGGAATTATAACTAAAAACAGATGTTCTTTTGTTAACTGACGTTTTTCAAAATTTTCGAGCAATATGCAAGAAAATTTACTCACTAGATCCTGCTCATTATTACACCACTCCCGGCTTGTCATGGGACGCAATGCTGAAAACCACAGATATAGAATTAGAGCTGTTAACTGATATCGTTATGTATAGGTTTATTCAGAATGGTATTAGGGGTAGGTTGGTTCAATGTTGTAAGCGCTACTTAAAAGCTAAAACGAAGTACATGGCTGCGTATGACGTAAACAAACCATCTGAGTACCTTATGTCTCCCATACGCTGGCTTTCAGTGGATGAATGACAATGAGGTTGCAGCATTTGATATTGATCAAATTACAGAAACTTCCGAATATGTCTTTATTTTAGAAGTTGACCTTTTATATCCAGATACATTGCATGACTATAACAATGATCTGCCTGTTTGTCCGCCAAACCAAAAACCAACTCCCGAGGCGATGGTTTGTAGACTTGTTGCTGATCTTAGATCAAAGTATAAATATGCCATACACTACAGAAATCTTCAACAATGTTTGCGTAATGGCTTACAACTTTTAAAGATACATCGAATTTTAAAAATCAAACTGTCCCCTTTTCTACAAAAATATATTGACCTAAACACTTCCCATAGAACATTAGCGATAAACAATTTTGAAAAAGATTTTTTTAAACTGTTGAATAACGCTGTCTATGGGAAAACAATGGAGAACGTTGAAAACGTAAAGACGTGAAGATTGTGACTTCTTGGGAGTCAACAAAACGTAATCAGTTAAGAGCACGTTCTCTCATTGCAAAAGCTAGCTTTCATAGTTCTGCTCAATTTTCTGAAAACATGTACGCCATTCAGATGAAGCGGCTCCATAATGTTTATGATAAGCCAATGTATTGTGAGGAGCTGTGAATGCTTCTCACAAAAGAAGTATAGCTCGGCTGGCTTGCCGAAACACGTATAAAGAGACATGCCGCGGCCGGACCTGAGTCGCGGCGAATTCGCATGCTGTCTCGCTCTGACGCCCGGTGTCAGCGCTTAGGTACGTGTCTCGCAGCTAGGATGGCTGGACACGTACCGTTAATGTGGAGGACAGAGTGCCGTTGTGTGTGAGCAGTGCGATCACCGTTTATTGTGATCACTGTCATATCAACGGCAGGCGTGAGTTGCTACGGCCAGTCACCGTTGTTGCCAAGGGCCAAAATGACCATCACGCCACCTTTGCCCTTCCTTTGACATTGGCACTGACAGGCCCCGATCCAGCGAGGCAGCAGCGCGTATAAAAGGAGCTGTCGACCGACAGCGCGGGACAGTAGGAATCGGAGTGATCACGCGAAAACTGAAATACGGCCGGTACGAGCATTAATAAACGCGTCGAAGACAAGTGCGGAAGGATACAGCGTGCCCCAGTGAAAGTGGAAGCAAGGACTACAAGGACATTTCAAGGACTTTATGCTCAACACGAGGAGCCAAAAGTAGTCGTAAGTGTTTGTGAACTATTATAAGTACACTAAGTTACCAAGTTGTAAATAGACTAAGTGCGGTTTCGTGACTGACTGAGGTCATACGCTACGAAAGACTTGCTCTGTGGATACAACTTGCTAAGCGAGTCCTGACCATCCGCGTGTCGAGTTAGTGTGCCTGGCGTAAGACAAGGTGAAGCGCACGTACACCAGCGAGTAGGAGTGCTAATTGTAGCTTCTTGCGGAGACAAGAAAGCGAATAGCGAAACCTGGCGTAGATGGCGTAGTACGCAACAAACCTAGTCCCGTAGGCGAGACTAAGTTCGATCGTTGACTGGCAGGAGAGCACATTGTAAGGTGTGCCAAAGGCAAGGGTAATAGTACCGTGAGGATAGTCCAGCACGCAACCAAACTAGTTTTAAGAAAATACAAGTGTATCAAAACAGATAAACAGTACGCAAAAGACAAATACATTTTATATAAATCAAATCCACCGTGTTCTAATTATCGCAGCGCCACAAATACAAATTTGTTGGCACGTACCCTCAGCACTGCAAAAGTTAGCCCAGCTTATATTCGGGACAAACCGAAGGTTCGTTACAACTGGCGCCCAACTGTGGATTTTGCGATACTAGTGTACAAGGTGTTTTAAAGTTACATAAAATATAAACAAAATGGTGCGTTCGTGGGAGTACAATTCAAAAAAGGAACAATTAATAAAATATGGCACGGAATTTGGTCTGGAAATGGCTGGGACAACCGACATGATGCGGAAACAGTTTGGAGATTGTGTGAGTAAAAATGAAAGCTCCCTAATGCACGGACTCCGTATCAGCGAATTGGCAAAGCGATTCGGTCGTCTGTCGCCAAACAAAGAACTCGAGTCGGCGATCGAAGAGGAGGAGGAAGAGAAGGAGCTTGGCGCTATCAACGTAGCGCGGCTGAGCATACCTTCGACCAGCGCAGCGGCTCGAGCAAGAGACTCCCAGGAAACTCACCGATCACCGTGGGATTCGGTCCAGCAACCGCAACATGAACCTAGTTTCGAGTGAAGACACGAACGCATAAGCACTGGCATATAATACCCAAGGGTGGCAAAGCAGGTTCGCGAATGGAACAGGTGGAATGGTCAGCAGATACGTATGGGCTGAATTTGAACCTGATCCCAAGAGCCATGCCAGAGTTGCTCAAAGGGATGGCCCTAAAATGGTACATTGCCAAAAACCAACACTGGACGAGTTGGGTGGGATTTGTACAGAGCTTCCAGGAGTATTTCCTACCAAGGGATTATTTTGAGAATTTGGAAGACGAGGTCCGCAGAGGAAGGCAAAAGTTGGACGAACCTTTTAAAATTTATATGGTCGAAATGCAGACACTTATGCGACCGCTGCGGTTAGCAGCGGATAAATAGCTGCATACAATTTACACCAGCAGTCTCCCCGATCTGCGCGCGTACGCACGACCATACCAATTCTCAGACCTTGGGGAACTGATGCATTTGGCAGAGGCATTTGAGGAGTTGGAGAAGGATAGAGCACGATTGCGGCTAGAACAGCAGCAACTCCAACCCCAACAGGAACATTACCACCAACCACAACAGGGTCGCGGAGAACAACAAAATAATCACGACCAGCAGGCCAATCGCAACAACCGAACGCGGTTTATGGCGATGGAGGAGCACAACACCAGGGAACGGGGGCCGGAGCCAGAAAGGCCGAGACCGGCACCGAGACTGCAGCAAAACAATAGTCAGACACATAAACAGAATCCAGGAAGGGCGTGTCGCGTGTGTGGGCAGAGCGGACATTGGGCGGTAGATTGCCGAAACCCAATGCTTGATAATTGTTGGATTTGCGGCCGAATCGGGCAACGAACTTCGACATGTTGCAAGTCGGGAAACGACCAGAGGCGTCCGCCAGCGAGGGGCGAGCGGGAGCCGCCGAGGAACACCCCTCGCCATTAATCGGAAGTCTGCAGAACGAGGGAGCGCAACTGACAGCTACTGTCCGGATCGGCGACTGTCAGTATAAGGCAACCATCGACACGGGGCTACAAGTAGTTTTATCAGCGAAAAACTGGCTTGTAGACTCAATGGGATATGCCATAGAAGCGCCACGAACAGACAGGTCCGATTGGCGGACGGTCGGAACAGCAGCGCCTCGGAAGAACTGGAAACAGGCATCAGCTTGGGGAATCGCAAGCTCAAAGTCAAATTGCTTATCTTGCCTGGCGTTATCGACGATCTCGTGTTAGGATGGGATTTCCTGACAGGTATGGTCATTGTGCTCAAATGTGCGGGTATGGTGATCACCATCCCGGCACGACGCTACGAGCGTGAGGAGAGACTGTCGGTGGCAGTTGTCCAGACCACAGCCGAAACACACACAAAGGCCACCAGTCAGGATACCGAGATAAAAGACAAGATCCAACACGAAGACACAGAGATAGCCGAATTCCTACGTCGCAAAATTGCAGCGTTCGGGCAACTAAAAGGGCCATCACAAATTACAGAACATTGAATTGTGATGACCGACGATAGGCCTATTAAGCAACAGTACTTCCCCAAAAATCCGAAAATGCAGGCCGAAATCAATCAACAAGTTGACGAACTGCTGGCAAAAGGCTGTATCGAACCATCGAATAGTCCACACAGCGCGCCCATAGTTATGGTGAAGAAGAAAACGGGCCAATGGCGGCTGTGTAGGGATTTTCGACAGCTCAACAGCAAGTCAAAAAAAGATGCGTATCCACTGCCAAGAGTGAACCACATTTTAGATCAGCTCAGAGATGCCCACTTTATAACAAGCTTGGACCCAAAGAATGGATATTGGCAAATACCAATGGAAAAAGAAAGCCGGCCGTTGACAGCGTTTACCGTCCCAGGGAAGGGATTATATCACTGGAAGATAATGCCGTTCGGATTACATTCGGCCCCTGCAACTTTCCAGAGGGCTTTGGATCGCGTCATCGGCCCAAACATGATGCCACATGCGATTGCATATTTGGATGACATCATAGTCATCGGACGGAACAGAGAGGAGCACATGGAAAATCTGCGGGAAGTGTTCAGGCGATTGCGATCAGCAAATCTGTGCATAAACGTGGATAAGTGCGACTTCTTCAAGAAGGAATTTAAATACTTAGGCCACCGGGTGACCGACAAGGGCATCTACACAGACACAGAAAAGGTTGAGGCAATCGCAGAATTAAAGCCACCCGGAAGCGTGAAGGAGCTTAGGCAGTATTTGGGAGTCGCATCTTGGTACCGGCGTTTTGTACCAGACTTCGCGACAACGGTACACCCGCTAAACGACCTGCTTAAAAAGGGAGCCAAATGGGAATGGTCAGAAGAACGACAACAGGCATTTGAAATTATCAAAAACCGACTGACACAGTTACCTGTTTTGGCATGCCCCGATTTTTCGAAAACCTTTTGCTTGCAGACGGATGCAAGCAACTATGGCCTGGGTGCGATATTGACTCAACCTTCGGACGAAGGTGAACGAGTAATATCGTATGCCAGCAGAACACTCAATGGAGCCGAAAGGAATTATTCGGCTACCGAAAAAGAGTGCTTGGCCATAGTATGGGGTATTCGAAAACTGCGGCCGTACCTAGAGGGATACCATGTCGTCGTTATAACCGATCACATGGCTCTGAAGTGGCTCAACTCCATCGAGAGTCCATCGGGTAGGATAGCGCGGTGGGCGCTAGAACTACAACAATACGATTTTGAGATACGATACCGAAAGGGTAATCTCAATGTCGTAGCCGATGCATTGTCCTGACAGCCACATGTGGTCGAGTGGTCACAACGATCGAAGGCATGGAGGAATCCAACGCAGGATGCAAATGGATCCAAAAGATGAGAGAAGATATTAGGAAAAACCCCAGAAAATACCCGGACTACGTAGAGGAGAAAGGAAACCTTTACCGGCACATACCACATCGCGCAGGCAACGAGGAAGTGTCATCGTGGAAACTCTGCGTACCGAGCAGCAAGAGGAACCAGGTGTTGCTAGAAAATCACTACGCCGCAACAGCCGGACACCTCGGTAGCAGGAAGACGATAGCCCGATTGGCAACTCGCTATTACTGGCCCGGCTTGTACAGAGACACACGCGCGTACGTACATCGCTGCGAAATCTGCCAATTGTACAAGCCAAGTCAGATTTTATTGGGCCCTTACTCCGGTCCAAACATGGGAATACTATGCTCTTGGTGTTTGTGGACAGGTTCTCAAAGTAGACAGAGGTGGTCCCTTTGAGAAGCGCTACAACCGCTTCGTTACAAAAATTATTCCGCGAACGGATATTGGCCAGGTTTGGAGTGCCGAAAGTGCTTATAACTAACAACGGAGCGCAGTTTACGAGTAAGGCTTTTAAGAGTTTTCTGGAAGAATGTGGGGTGCGGCACCAGTTTACAGCACCATACACCCCACAAGAAAACCCAACGGAAAGGACAAACCGGACCGTAAAAACAATGGTGGCACAATATGCCAAGGACAATCAGCGGTGCTGGGACGAGTTGCTACCAGAGCTGTCTTTGGCCGTCAATTCGAGCGTGGCAGCGTCTACCGGATACAGTGCGGCGTTTATTACACAGGGACGCGAGCCGCGATTGCCAAACGCACTGTTCGACGGGGTCACAGTCGGAACCGGCAGGAACACGCAAACGCCCACCGAAAATGCCTCTAAGTTAAAGGAGGTATTCGAGGTGGTAAGACGTAGTCTTGAAAAGGCGGCCCAAGACCAGGCACGGCATTACAATCTGAGGAGACGGGCATGGAAGCTTGCAGTGGGCGACAAGGTGTGGGCGAAGCAACACAATTTGTCAAATGCAGCTGAGGGTTTCGCTGCAAAGCTGGCCCCGAAATTCTCTGGCCCATATACGATAACAAATTTCGTATCACCAGTTATAGCGAAACTAAGAAGCAAAACTGAGAAAAGCTAACGGACAGCTCAAATTTGCGACTTAAAACCACATAGTGAGGAATCGGACAAGGGGGAACGCAAATCACAGTAATCAGTCGTGGGGAAATTTAAAAAAAAAAAATTTTGTTAAAATTTTTGTTTTTAAAGGGGGACATGTAAATTTAAAAAAAAATAAAAAAAAAAAAAAAGTAATGGGGGGACCCTACAATTTCCCTGCCTAATCAAAAAAAAAAACATCACGTAGATTTCTGAAAGCAAAAGATTAGGTTATTAAAGTCGTTAAGGTGATACTTCATTTACTTCATTTACTCACCTGAGTTCATAACTATGGAAAAATTAGGAAATCTGTATTAGTTTAAAATCAAAGAAAGTGGTTTTTGTTTAAAAAAAAAAAAGGGAGGGTAATACATGTGCCATTACTGGTACATGTATGCAAAAAAGGGAAAAAAAACAACAAACAACAAACAAGCAAGCGCGGCGAATTTAAAAGAAAAAACAAGTGAAAACGTTGCAGTCGGACGCAACCGACTGCGGAATACTTTGATACCAGTAAAAGAACGGATGGTAAGGAGTCTTCTTGCAAGGGAGTGGGCCGGGTGGTAATCATCGCCAGATACCATGTTACCATATTTGGTGAATTTAGCTCAAAAACTGTGGAAGATAACTGTAGTGTATTTATATTAATAAATCTGCACGCTGTTTCATGCTTGCGTCTTGTCTACTTTATTCCCCATTTTAGTCCGTGTGACCATCTTACATGTTCAAATAATACCAAATACCAAAACAAAAATACTAATATCCAACACGCCCCTCCTTAGGTTTGTGTTGTTTACAATATAAACTTTACAAAGTATTATAAACATGTACATATGTTCTTCGATTACAATTGATTTATTCTTAAGATTATTAACCTTTTAAACGTATGTATTGTTCGTGTTGCATAAAATTATACATAATTCTGGTTACATACTTGTTTCTTGTACAACTTACACATATTTGATTTTCATTAATTCTTTACATAATGTTCAATTTTCATTATTTGTTAACATTCTTTATAACTCTCTTAACAACTCTCCCTCCTTCACGTGGTCTCAAATCCCTTCTGATTGGAGATGCTGTTTGCTGTGGTTGTACATTGATGTCGTCTTGATTAGAGATCTGGTTTTTATTTTCAGTAACATTTTTTTCAATCTCAATATTTTCATTTGCATCTTTGGATAAACTGACTTCATCATTGTTTTCCATATTTTCATTTCTTATTTGATCTAAATGTCTTTTAATTTCACGATTATTATGAGCTAAAACACAACAATATGCACGAGGGCCTAATTGCTTACTTATAGTCCAACTTTGCTTATTAGGATTTTTGTAATCTCTAACCATTACTTTCTGACCCTTTGAAAAAGTTATGTTTCTTTTACCCTTATAATCTGATATACTTCTGTCTTGCTTATTTAATATTTGTTCAGACATCATTGGTGGTTTTAAAATTGTAAACCTAGTTTTTAATGATCTACCAAAAAATAATTTCGCTGGTGATTCTCCTGTCGTGCAATGTATAGTGTTCCTATAATCAATTACAAATCTGTTTAAAATAGTGTCAAATTCACATTTTTCGTCTTGTTTTAAACTTGCATAAATAGATTTTTTATTGTTTTAACAAAGCTTTCTGCCTGCCCATTCGTTGATGGTTGTCCTGGTGCAGTTAATGTGTGTTGAATATGATTGTTCTTTAGAAATATTTTGAATTCTGCAGACGTAAATTGTCTTCCGTTATCGCTTACTAACGTATTTATTAAACCATATCGACAAAATACTTCTCTTAATTTGTTTATAGTAAACGCTGTCAGTAGTAGGGAACTGTATGTTCTGGATCAGGAAATGACGTCATTTCCTGATCCAGAACATACAGTGCGATAAGGTGATAGTGAACGTGGGAAAGGGGTAAAACGGAAATGACGTCATATCCTGATCCAGAACATACAGTGCGATAAGGTGATAGTGAACGTGGGAAAGGGGTAAAACGGAAATGACGTCATTTCCTGATTCAGAACATACAGTTCCCAAGTCAAGATTGCGTAAAGTCAAGGTCAAGGTCGCGTACAAGTGAAAAGTGTGTGTGCGTGTGTGCGTAAGCGCTTGACTTATCAGAATTGAGGCTGGTCATGGTTTGTTTATATTTCGGAATGCTAGTAAACAAATGATCTGCAGGCTGCTCATGATTTGTTTATGTTTCTGGGCGCATGTGCTGGCTTAAGAGCTGATAAAGTCTTGAGAATAAAAAAAAAAAAATCGGATGGAGTATAGTGATGTAATAGTTGGCGAGCGAGAATATATAAAACGGTAAAGTGTATGCGATCTTGACCTCGAACAATGACTCTGGAGGGTGATAAGCCGGGTGGTGCTTAAAGCAGCTATTTAAGCAAATTAAATTTGTTTTCGAGAATTTTTCGCGGTCTTGTTCTCGGTCAAGGTCATAAGAATGTGATAAAGCAGCGCTTTGAGCTGACGAGACTTTTGTTTTGTGTTCTTGAACTTGATCGATGCCTTGGGGATGTTATAAAGAGTGATTTTAGTTTTTATTTTATCAGTTTAAAACATATGTTTTATTTTTCTTAAGCTGCTTAAAATACATTTTTTTAAACTCCTCAGCCGCCCTCATAGCACACAAAATGCCTGGGTGTGAAAGCGCTCCACAGCTTTCCCCCTCAGAGTCGAAATTCGCAGGATGGACATCTTTAATTTTTGTGAAGTCACAAAAGTCGTAGACGTGAAGTCCGATGTTATGCATCTTTAGGAATCGCATAGAGGATTCCCCAGTAGTCAGCACAATAAGCCCCTGACATTTTTCCACTAACCATCGTTTTGTTGATAGGAATCCATCGACGCCAGAATTCCAATCCGTCGATGCGAATGAGGACAGCACCCTCTTAAGCTGCCCCTCATTAATCAGCTACTTGGAGTAAGGGGGCTTAACATTGAATACATATGGTCCTCCAGAGAGCCAATCGGAGAACGTTATACCAACTTCTTTGACAACGTATTCATTATTTTTCCCAAAATGTCCATTTGTTTGGATGAAGGCCAGCTCAGTATTGTTCGATTCCATTTTTTTATTTTATTTTTTTATATATTAATGCACGCGCACAACTGAAGATTTTAGTGGGTTGTACTCAACTAATCGGTCGTGTATTAGAAGGCAATCGGCTTCAGTAATAGGATAGTTTGAAACTGCTGTCGATAAATCCATGGAGAGGCGTACGTCTATGGGACCATTCTTGACGCTCTCTTGCTGCTGCGATAAGTCTATTACGATAATGGGTGCCTTTTCCTTGTATTCTTTAGGAGTTAGAAGCGGTTGAGACTCTCTCATGTAGTAGCTCTCTTGAAATTTTGCATACATCTCATACAGCATAGCGAAGCGAGCACGCTCAAAATTAAGGTTTAGGTCATCATATGGATAAGACTCAGAGTTTAAATGGACTTTTAAATTTGTTAGATTGTTCGTTATTAGAGCACCATTTGAAATAAAGGCGATTAATGCAAAACGTGGTCGCTCCCTATTGGCTGCCAGCTTCACATTCCATGTGTGTTGTGCACCATCAATGATTGACGGATTCATATAGCAGTCCCAGCTGCGAAATGCAATTGGTAGTGAGACCCCGCTCTTAATAATGTTAAATATTTTAAGCTTCGCCTGATCACATAATGTTATATGTGGAATTTTCCATGTTATCTTGAAAATATTAATTTTAAAATCGGCGGTTCCGACCTTATGCTCAAAAACACCTCCCATATTTTTAGCCATAAGCAGAATTAACTCATGCTTACAATTAAGTATGACCTTGTTAAAGTCCTCAGCAAAGCCCAACAGCAATTTAAGTGGTATAGCGAAATTAAAAAGCCCCTTATCACCGAGATTTGATAGTTGGTAATTATTCTCAAGCCATCCGGCATTTTTAAGTATATTGCTCTCATCCTTATTTAAGGAGACATAGTTTTTCAATGTTGAAGACACGCCAACGAAACGTGTGCGGTCAATTTCAATTCCATTGAGCTCATATCGTACTTCATCAAATAGATATGCCATACAGTTATTTTTCAGTACACCCGCAGCTGACACATGATTATCGAGCAGGCTAATTGAGCCTTCAATATTAAGGAAGCTATCATGTGGCAATACATATAGGTCTTGGTTTTGTATGGTAATTCGAACGTCATCATTAGAATTAAAGGAGCTGTGATAAGGTGCATAAGTATGATATTGTTTGTTAATTATGCTATCATCAGTGTGAGGTCTCTCACGAACATTTAAGATATTGCTTTCCATAATCACTTCAGAAGTCTTAGTCCTAAAGATTTTAAAAACACTTTATTCGCAGATGTAAGCGCTCTCCTAGCTGAGGATAATGATGTTCTGCTCACTGCAGCACTTCTTATAGATCTGCTTGCTATTATTGGTCTCCAAGCGTTTTTGTTGTAAATTATCATCGTTGCAGTCTCAGATGCATACGAAGTGTAACGTTCTCTCCACGCAAGTTAATCAGATTGCCGTCCTGATCAACTATTTCTACTCTTAATGTGTGTATCTCTTGAGTGTTGACGGGTAAATTAATTAGGTTATGTGGTATTTCATCCATTTTATAACCAGGTGGAACGTTGAGCGCAAACTCATGAAGTGTATGCGAAGTGTTACTGTTTACATATGATCCTGTAATAATGTTACACTCAAAACGGATGGCATTTACCTTTAAAATGTTAATTGGTAGAATTGAGGTATGATAAATACCCGGCACAAGAACTTGATTACTGCTGTAGCCAAGCATTTGACCAATCGAGCGCTCTTTATTAAAGTATATGGTTAGATCGCTACTGAAAATCTCCACTTGTAGTGTATTGTTATTGCTTTCAATTTGTAGTTCTGATTTGTCTCTCAAAACCCCTCTCTCCAGAAGTTCATCTAATATATAATCACTAATATCGCTGAGTTCATATGACCCCACTGGTATTTCAATCGTATGCTTGTCAATATGAAATAAATTATTTTTTTCATCAATGTTCGCTATCGAGTTATACATATGAAAATCGACTAAAGAACACTCATATTCACCATCTAATTCTATAGGAGGGAAAAAATCAGCGTTTAAGACTGAAGATTGCCCGGTTAAAGTAATTGTTGTCAACATTTCGAGAGGCTATTGAATAGTAAAGAAAACATCCACTAAAAGTATTGGTTTTATAGTTTATTTCATTAAATAACAATAAATGTATTGAAGCCTAGTCTATATCGTCCATTGTCTAGATCATCATCCTTGCTTATGGTGAGAAAGCCGTATTTATTCCTCCAACACAATCGACATATTTTCATGAAAACATCAAAGCTCATATCAACACCCACATGATCCTGATAAATATGCTTCATATTCAATTCATCTTGTTTAAACACTATTATTAGGTTTGCGTTATCACGTACAAGATGTTTGGGGATACGGGTATAGGTTTGACACAAATAAAATGAATCAATGTTATTGTGTCGACCCATACAAAAGTACGAGCGTATATTATTCTGTTTTTCACATGCAACATCATCGAATATCATTATGGAGTCATCTTTCGCTTGATTGGGTGGTATAACGGTTTCATTTTCTGAAAACGTGAAATACCCCATACCCTTTATTGGAGCAATCAGACTTTTTAAATATTCATATTTCGGCTGGTATAACGATTTTGAATATAGATATATATTCTTAAATTTTTAATCCATGGGGACTTTCAATCAAACCAAGCATTAAATTCGTTTTACCACAGTTAGACGGTCCCACAATTAACCCCCTAATTGAGTTAGGCAGCAGAATGCTATGTCTAATAAAACTATCAATATTTGATAATGAATCAATATTTCTAACATCAATATTGATTTTTTGTTTTTCAAGATGCATATTTAATGCGTTCAATCTCTCCACTGCCTCCGCATTTATCGATGAAAGGTCATAGACTGAGTTTCAAATAAAAATGCCTCTACAGTTTTATAATAATATCAGTCGTAAACTGAAAGCCTATCGTTGTAGAGGTGGTGGGCTAGTGGATGGCCTTATTAATAGTTTACCCATCGAGCTACATTTACCTGGCTATCAATTCTGTGGCCCAGGCACCAAACTAAAGAAGCGTTTAGAACGTGGTGACAAGGGTATAAACCCCTTGGATGCTGCTTGCAGAGAGCACGATATTGCTTATTCACAAAACAAAGAGCTTGATAAGCGGCATATAGCAGACGCACAATTATCAGAGAGAGCGTGGGAGCGAGTATCGGCTGGAGATAGTAGTGTGGGGGAGAAGGCTGCTGCCTGGTTCGTTACAAACGCAATGAAGACGAAAAGATCTTTTGGCATGGGTTTCAAGCCTCACAACAACAACAACAACCACGGAGTCAGCAGAAAGGAAAAGAAGAGGTTTAAGAGGAAAGCTAATACTTCACCTTGAGCAAAAAGGAGAATCAGGGGGCGTGGCACCCAAGTTTTGATGGGGAAAGCCAGTACCTATCTTGACACAAAATTTGGTGGCTCTTGCCCAAAAAATGTGAAAACTATAGGCGTTTCCAATTTCACGGTGAAGGGGAATGGGGGCGGAATCAGGGGGCGTGGCATCCAAAATTTTGAAGCATTTTTTTGGGGAACGTTAATATCTATCTTGACACAAAATTTGGTTGCTCTAGCCCAAAAAATGTGAAAACTATGGGCGTTTCCAATTTCAAGGAGCAGGGATGATGGGGGCGGAAGGAGTGGAAAGTTTGCAAAGTTTCAAGTCTCTAGCTTTACGGGTGTCGAAAAAAGTTGCGTTCATACGGACAGACGGACAGACGGACAGACACCATGACGGACATTGCACAAAACCAATATACTATGAGACCTTCGGTATCAAAGTATAAAAAGAACGGGAAAAAAAGCCAGAGAGAGCGCTGAGAAACATGGCGACCATAACGGTAAGGACACCGTTGATCACGCACTAACACAAACACACTTGAGTACTCACCAGAGGGTATAAAAAGCGCTGGCTGCCATGCGTTCAGCCTTTTTGAAAAGAAACAACTGGAACGCAAACAGCATGGAACATTTTAAGCAGGACAGCAGCGTGGGAGAGACTACACGCGATCTTCGCATCCGCGCGGTTTTACAAGCACGCCGGGTAGCTCCAGCGCCCCGACGCATAATACGGCGCAGGCGCGCTCCATTGCAGCCAGTGCGACTGCCGCTGCACCCACGTCGGCGAGTGGCACGCCGTCAGCGAGAACCGTCGCCTGACGTGCTCGTGCTGATGTCGTCGCCGATGCGGGACTCGAGTGACGAAGAACGGGTTCGCTAGGAGCGGGCAGCGGAGGAGGGCTGGTTTAACCGGAGGCGGTCGAAGGACGAGTCCTCCACGAAACCCCAAGGCACACGCAGGCACAGAGTCCGAGCCGGAGGATTGGGGGCACCAGCAGCCCCACCGACGTGTCGTCGGTGGACGACGACGCAACCTCGGCCGAGGAGGAGGACGTCGGCGTGTTTGGCGCGGACGGCGACGCGGAGGACCAGGAGATGGCCAATGTCGGCGTAGTGGACGCGGACGACGACGCGCCGGGGGAGAGAGCGGAGACAGCGCGGGAGCCCGAGACCACAACCCCGCACGGCGAAGGGATGACGGCAACGGCGACGAGGCGGTCGCGCTACGATGGAGCGGGCTGGTGCCACGAGGTGACGGTGGTTTACCGGTGGCGCGAGCAGGCGACACCACCCGCGCAAGTGTTCGTGCTGCGCGAAGCAACACCACCGCCGCGGGCCCAGTCACCGCCACCACCGCCCAGGAGGCCGACAATAGCTCCGCGGGAACCATCGCCGGACAACCTGGAGAAGGCACCGTGGGTGTGGCCCCAGCCGGCCAGTGAGGCTGCAGCGGCAGCAGAGCAGCGCGTGCCGGGCTCGCCTTCGCGTGGTGAGACGCCGCCTCCGCCCCCACGCTGGTCACCCATCCGGTTGAGACCAACGTTGGAACGGCAGGCGTCTTGCCCTGGTCCCACGCGGACGGTCCGCCCGTCACTGCAACGCCAACACTCGGCACCGAGCGGACACCCCACCTGGCGGGAACTTAAGCCGGAACAGTGGCCACCAGAGGTGGCCGCGGCAACCTGCGAGGGGTCGGCGAGGCGATCGTGCCGTTTGGTGTGGGTGCACGGGCACCGATATCGAATAAGGGTATGGTCACTGGGGACTCGCGAATTCGTATGCGACCCGTGAGCGCACGGGCCGCGAACCGGTCAAAACGCGCACACACACTTATAAAAAATATATATATTAAGCAAAAATAAATAAAATATAGAAAAAAAAAAGCGTTGTTTGGCACCTGAAAAGAAAAAAAAAGAAGAAGAGATGTAGCACCGGCAGACGCTGGTAAGTATTGGAGAAACGGCACTTACCTGGGGCCACAGGGGGAAAATAAAGCCAGCGGGCATCGCGGGGCCAACTCTGAGTAAAAGAGAAAAGGTATTAACAACGGCAAAACGAAGATGGCAATCGTGGTGGGTTTTTTATGCCCCGAACCCATGAAATGGGTAAAAGGGGTATAATGGTTTTGTGCAAAAGTATGTAACAGGCAGAAGGAAGCATCTCCGACCCTATAAAGTATATATATTCTTGATCAGCATCAACAGCCGAGTCGATATAGCCATGTCCGTCTGTCCGTCTGTCTGTATGTATGAACGCGTCGATCACAGAGACTATAAGACCTAGAGACTTCAGATTTTGCACATAAGCTCATCTAAGTCCTAGGCAGTACAAGTTTGTTTCCGATTTTCGATAACTATTTCCGTTTCCGATATACTCATGCAATCGATTACAAAAATTTCTCGAATTTGGAAAATGTAAAAATGGGGATTGAAATAGTGGGTAACGATATAACTTTTCTGAAAACTTCATCAAAATCGGTTAAGAAACACCAGAGATATCGAAGATTGAAGTTTAGTCACAGATGCATACAGACAATGACTGTACGCGTTATGTACAGGGTTCGGGGTATCTCCTAGTCGGAAAATCTCGACTAGAGCCTTCTTACTTGTTTATACTTACTTTTGAGTTATATTTTGCAGCATCAATTTGACTCATCTTGTTCGTCAGTGGGGAGCGTTTGTCGATAGCCGGCGTAGATCGCCGCTATCGATGAAATATCGCCGATCACGCACGACGCTAGGCTCCCTGGCATGGCATACGATGTCAACAACACAGCGCAACACAAAGCTGACTGCTACGAGGACGATCAACACAACCCTAAGCTGGTGGTTATAAGGTCGGTGAACGGCCGTTGAGTTCAAACGACGCTGCGGATGGCGCGCTTATTCAAGGTTTGAATTTGAAGTGGAAGACTCCACTTCCGAGGAAGGAGGGGAGTGTGAGGACCTGTGAATGCTTCTCACAAAAGTAGTATAATTCGGCTGTCTTGCTATATATTTGTATATAACAAATATATATATGCTGGGTATTTGTATACATACATATATATATATATTTGTAACTATATGCAAATGTAAACAAAGCCGGCGGCCGAAACACGTATAAAGAGACATGCCGCGGCCGGACCTGAGTCGCGGCGAATTCGCATGCTGTCTAGCTCTGACGCCCGGTGTCAGCGCTTAGGTACGTGTCCCGCAGCTAGGATGGCTGGACACGTACCGTTAATGTGGAGGACAGAGTGCCGTTGTGTGTGAGCAGTGCGATCACCGTTTATTGTGATCACTGTCATACCAACGGCAGGCATGAGTCGCTACGGCCAGTCACCGTTGTTGCCAAGGGCCAAAATGACCATCACGCCACCTTTGCCCTTCCCTTAACATTGGCACTGACAGGCCCCGATCCAGCGAGGCAGCAGCGCGTATAAAAGGAGCTGTCGACCGACAGCGCGGGACAGTAGGAATCGGAGTGATCACGCGAAAACTGAAATACGGCCGGTACGAGCATTAATAAACGCATCGAAGACAAGTGCGGAAGGATACAGCGTGCCCCAGTGAAAGTGGAAAAAAGGACTACAAGGACATTTCAAGGACTTTATGCTCAACACGAGGAGCCAAAAGTAGTCGTAAGTGTTTGTGAACTATTATAAGTACACTAAGTTACCAAGTTGTAAATAGACTAAGTGCGGTTTCGTGACTGACTGAGGTCATACGCTACGAAAGACTTGCTCTGTGGATACAACTTGCTAAGCGAGTCCTGACTATCCGCGTGTCGAGTTAGTGTGCCTGGCGTAAGACAAGGTGAAGCGCACGTACACCAGCGAGTAGGAGTGCTAATTGTAGCTTCTTGCGGAGACAATAGCGAAACCTGGCGTAGCTGGCGTAGTACGCAACAAACCTAGTCCCGTAGGCGAGACTAAGTTCGATCGTTGACTGGCAGAAGAGCACATTGTAAGGTGTGCCAAAGGCAAGGGTAATAGTACCGTGAGGATAGTCCAGCACGCAACCAAACTAGTTTTAAGAAAATACAAGTGTATCAAAACAGATAAACAGTACGCAAAAGACAAATACATTTTATTTAAATCAAATCCACCCAGTGTTCTAATTATCGCAGCGCCACAAATACAAATTTGTTGGCACGTACCCTCAGCATCGCAAGAGTTAGCCCAGCTTATATTCGGGAAAAATCGAAGGTTCGTTACAGTATTTAGGGTTCACAGTCTTATAACTTTCGAAATGACTCATGTATGACTTTCATTATGAATATATTAAACCAAACTATCAAGAAAAAAACTCATTAAATTATATGGATACAGACTCCTTCATATATTCAATACAGACTCGAGATTTTTACGCAGATATTGCTGAAGATGTAGATAAGAAATTTGAAACGTCCGAATATCCCGAAGAGTAAGCAAAGTTATATGGAATTAAAAGATGTAATAAAAAAGTATTGGGAATGATGAAAGATGAAAACTCTGTTAAACAAATGTTAGAATTTGTCAGTTTAAGAGCAAAAATTTATTTATTGTCACTCGAGGGGGGTGGCTGCATTAAAAAATCCAAAGGTGTGAAAAAGTCTGCATTAGATAAGCTAAGTATAAATAGTTATAAGGAATGCCTTTTAGAAAATAGGATTTTTAGCGATGAAATGATGATGTTTAGATCTAAGATACACAACATGTATACACATAAAGTAAGGAAAACCACATTAAGTTGTACAGACGATAAGTGAAAAATAAGGTCAGATGGTATACATACTTATGAGTGGGGTCACCATAAAATTAATCCTTAGATTTAAAAATCCAAAAAAAACGAAAAAACAAGTGAAAACGTTGCAGTCACATTCCATGTGTGTTGTGCACCATCAATGATTGACGGATTCATATAGCAGTCCCAGCTGCGAAATGCAATTGGTAGTGAGACCCCGCTCTTAATAATGTTAAATATTTTAAGCTTCGCCTGATCACATAATGTTATATGTGGAATTTTCCATGTTATCTTGAAAATATTAATTTTAAAATCGGCGGTTCCGACCTTATGCTCAAAAACACCTCCCATATTTTTAGCCATAAGCAGAATTAACTCATGCTTACAATTAAGTATGACCTTGTTAAAGTCCTCAGCAAAGCCCAACAGCAATTTAAGTGGTATAGCGAAATGAAAAAGCCCCTTATCACCGAGATTTGATAGTTGGTAATTATTCTCAAACCATCCGGCATTTTTAAGTATATTGCTCTCATCCTTATTTAAGGAGACATAGTTTTTCAATGTTGAAGACACGCCAACGAAACGTGTGCGGTCAATTTCAATTCCATTGAGCTCATATCGTACTTCATCAAATAGATATGCCATACAGTTATTTTTCAGTACACCCGCAGCTGACACATGATTATCGAGCAGGCTAATTGAGCCTTCAATATTAAGGAAGCTATCATGTGGCAATACATATAGGTCTTGGTTTTGTATGGTAATTCGAACGTCATCATTAGAATTAAAGGAGCTGTGATAAGGTGCATAAGTATGATATTGTTTGTTAATTATGCTATCATCAGTGTGAGGTCTCTCACGAACATTTAAGATATTGCTTTCCATAATCACTTCAGAAGTCTTAGTCCTAAAGATTTTAAAAACACTTTATTCGCAGATGTAAGCGCTCTCCTAGCTGAGGATAATAATGTTCTGCTCACTGCAGCACTTCTTATAGATCTGCTTGCTATTATTGGTCTCCAAGCGTTTTTGTTGTAAATTATCATCGTTGCAGTCTCAGATGCATACGAAGTGTAACGTTCTCTCCACGCAAGTTAATCAGATTGCCGTCCTGATCAACTATTTCTACTCTTAATGTGTGTATCTCTTGAGTGTTGACGGGTAAATTAATTAGGTTATGTGGTATTTCATCCATTTTATAACCAGGTGGAACGTTGAGCGCAAACTCATGAAGTGTATGCGAAGTGTTACTGTTTACATATGATCCTGTAATAATGTTACACTCAAAACGGATGGAATTTACCTTTAAAATGTTAATTGGTAGAATTGAGGTATGATAAATACCCGGCACAAGAACTTGATTACTGCTGTAGCCAAGCATTTGACCAATCGAGTGCTCTTTATTAATGTATATGGTTAGATCGCTACTGAAAATCTCCACTTGTAGTGTTTTGTTATTGCTTTCAATTTGTAGTTCTGATTTGTCTCTCAAAACCCCTCTCTCCAGAAGTTCATCTAATATATAATCACTAATATCGCTGAGTTCATATGACCCCACTGGTATTTCAATCGTATGCTTGTCAATATGAAATAAATTATTTTTTCATCAATGTTCGCTATCGAGTTATACATATGAAAATCGACTAAAGAACACTCATATTCACCATCTAATTCTATAGGAGGGAAAAAATCAGCGTTTAAGACTGAAGATTGCCCGGTTAAAGTAATTGTTGTCGACATTTCGAGAGGCTATTGAATAGTAAAGAAAACATCCACTAAAAGTATTGGTTTTATAGTTTATTTCATTAAATAACAATAAATGTATTGAAGCCTAGTCTATATCGTCCATTGTCTAGATCATCATCCTTGCTTATGGTGAGAAAGCCGTATTTATTCCTCCAACACAATCGACATATTTTCATGAAAACATCAAAGCTCATATCAACACCCACATGATCCTGATAAATATGCTTCATATTCAATTCATCTTGTTTAAACACTATTATTAGGTTTGCGTTATCACGTACAAGATGTTTGGGGATACGGGTATAGGTTTGACACAAATAAAATGAATCAATGTTATTGTGTCGACCCATACAAAAGTACGAGCGTATATTATTCTGTTTTTCACATGCAACATCATCGAATATCATTATGGAGTCATCTTTCGCTTGATTGGGTGGTATAACGGTTTCATTTTCTGAAAACGTGAAATACCCCATACCCTTTATTGGAGCAATCAGACTTTTTAAATATTCATATTTCGGCTGGTATAACGATTTTGAATATAGATATATATTCTTAAATTTTTAATCCATGGGGACTTTCGATCAAACCAAGCATTAAATTCGTTTTACCACAGTTAGACGGTCCCACAATTAACCCCCTAATTGAGTTAGGCAGCAGAATGCTATGTCTAATAAAACTATCAATATTTGATAATGAATCAATATTTCTAACATCAATATTGATTTTTTGTTTTTTAAGATGCATATTTAATGCGTTCAATCTCTCCACTGCCTCCGCATTTATCGATGAATGGTCATAGACTGAGTTTCAAATAAAAATGCCTCTACAGTTTTATAATAATATCAGTCGTAAACTGAAAGCCTATCGTTGTAGAGGTGGTGGGCTAGTGGATGGCCTTATAAATAGTTTACCCATCGAGCTACATTTACCTGGTTATCAATTCTGTGGCCCAGGCACCAAACTAAAGAAGCGTTTAGAACGTGGTGACAAGGGTATAAACCCCTTGGATGCTGCTTGCAGAGAGCACGATATTGCTTATTCACAAAACAAAGAGCTTGATAAGCGGCATATAGCAGACGCACAATTATCAGAGAGAGCGTGGGAGCGAGTATCGGCTGGAGATAGTAGTGTGGGGAGAAGGCTGCTGCCTGGTTCGTTACAAACGCAATGAAGACGAAAAGATCTTTTGGCATGGGTTTCAATCCTCACAACAACAACAACAACCACGGAGTCAGCAGAAAGAAAAAGAAGAGGTTTAAGAGGAAAGCTAATACTTCACCTTGCGCAAAAAGGAGAATCAGGTGGCACCCAAGTTTTGATGGGGAAAGCCAGTACCTATCTTGACACAAAATTTGGTGGCTCTTGCCCAAAAAATGTGAAAACTATAGGCGTTTCAAATTTCAGGGAGAAGGGGGGATGGGGGCGGAATCAGGGGGCGTGGCATCCAAAATTTTGATTCATTTTTTTGGGGAACGTTAATATCTATCTTGACACAAAATTTGGTGGCTCTAGCCCAAAAAATGTGAAAACTATGGGCGTTTCCAATTTCAAGGAGCAGGGATGATGGGGGCGGAAGGAGTGGAAAGTTTGCAAAGTTTCAAGTCTCTAGCTTTACGGGTGTCGAAAAAAGTTGCGTTCATACGGACAGACGGACAGACGGACAGACACCATGACGGACATTGCACAAAACCAATATACTATGAGACCTTCGGTATCAAAGTATAAAAAGAACGGAAAAAAAAGCCAGAGAGAGCGCTGACAAACATGGCGACCATAACGGTAAGGACACCGTTGATCACGCACTAACACAAACACACTTGAGTACTCACCAGAGGGTATAAAAAGCGCTGGCTGCCATGCGTTCAGCCTTTTTGAAAAGAAACAACTGGAACGCAAACAGCATGGAACATTTTAAGCAGGACAGCAGCGTGGGAGAGACTACACGCGATCTTCGCATCCGCGCGGTTTTACAAGCACGCCGGGTAGCTCCAGCGCCCCGACGCATAATACGGCGCAGGCGCGCTCCATTGCAGCCAGTGCGACTGCCGCTGCACCCACGTCGGCGAGTGGCACGCCGTCAGCGAGAACCGTCGCCTGACGTGCTCGTGCTGATGTCGTCGCCGATGCGGGACTCGAGTGACGAAGAACGGGTTCGCTAGGAGCGGGCAGCGGAGGAGGGCTGGTTTAACCGGAGGCGGTCGAAGGACGAGTCCTCCACGAAACCCCAAGGCACACGCAGGCACAGAGTCCGAGCCGGAGGATTGGGGGCACCCAGCAGCCCCACCGACGTGTCGTCGGTGGACGACGACGCAACCTCGGCCGAGGAGGAGGACGTCGGCGTGTTTGGCGCGGACGGCGACGCGGAGGACCAGGAGATGGCCAATGTCGGCGTAGTGGACGCGGACGACGACGCGCCGGGGGAGAGCGGAGACAGCGCGGGAGCCCGAGACCACAACCCCCGCACGGCGAAGGGATGACGGCAACGGCGACGAGGCGGTCGCGCTGCGATGGAGCGGGCTGGTGCCACGAGGTGACGGTGGTTTACCGGTGGCGCGAGCAGGCGACACCACCCGCGCAAGGGTTCGTGCTGCGCGAAGCCACACCACCGCCGCGGGCCCAGTCACCGCCACCACCGCCCAGGAGGCCGACAATAGCGCCGCGGGAACCATCGCCGGACAACCTGGAGAAGGCACCGTGGGTGTGGCCCCAGCCGGCCAGTGAGGCTGCAGCGGCAGTAGAGCAGCGCGTGCCGGGCTCGCCTTCGCGTGGTGAGACGCTGCCTCCGCCCCCACGCTGGTCACCCATCCGGTTGAGACCAACGTTGGAACGGCAGGCGTCTTGCCCTTGTCCCACGCGGACGGTCCGCCCGTCACTGCATCGCCAACACTCGGCACCGAGCGGACACCCCACCTGGCGGGAACTTAAGCCGAAACAGTGGCCACCAGAGGTGGCCGCGGCAACCTGCGAGGGGTCGGCGAGGCGATCGTGCCGTTTGGTGTGGGTGCACGGGCACCGATACCGAATAGGGGTCAAAACGCGCACACACACTTATAAAAAAATATAGAAAAATAAGCGTTGTTTGGCACCTGAAAAGAGAAAAAAAAGAAGAAGAGATGTAGCACCGGCAGACGCTGGTAAGTATTGGAGAAACAGCACTTACCTGGGGCCACAGGGGGAAAATAAAGCTAGCGGGCATCGCGGGGCCAACTCTGAGTAAAAGAGAAAAGGTATTAACAACGGCAAAACGAAGATGGCAATCGTGGTGGGTTTTTTATGCCCCGAACCCATGAAATGGGTAAAAGGGGTATAATGGTTTTGTGCAAAAGTATGTAACAGGCAGAAGGAAGCATCTCCGACCCTATAAAGTATATATATTCTTGATCAGCATCAACAGCCGAGTCGATATAGCCATGTCCGTCTGTCCGTCTGTCTGTATGTATGAACGCGTCGATCACAGAGACTATAAGACCTAGAGACTTCAGATTTTGCACATAAGCTCATCTAAGTCCTAGGCAGTACAAGTTTGTTTCCGATTTTCGATAACTATTTCCGTTTCCGATATACTCATGCAATCGATTACAAAAATTTCTCGAATTTGGAAAATGTAAAAATGGGGATTGAAATAGTGGGTAACGATATAACTTTTCTGAAAATTTCATCAAAATCGGTTAAGAAACACCAGAGATATCGAAGATTGAAGTTTAGTCACAGATGCATACAGACAATGACTGTACGCGTTATGTACAGGGTTCGGGGTATCTCCTAGTCGGAAAATCTCGACTAGAGCCTTCTTACTTGTTTATACTTACTTTTGACTTATATTTTTGCAGCATCAATTTGACTCATCTTGTTCATCAGTGGGGAGCGTTTGTCGATAGCCGGCGTAGATCGCCGCTATCGATTAAATATCGCCGATCACGCACGACGCAAGGCTCCCTGGTATGGCATGCGATGTCAACAAAACAGCGCAACACAAAGCTGACTGCTACGAGGACGATCAACACAACCCTAAGCTGGTGGTTACAAGGTCGGTGAACGGCCGTTGAGTTCAATTGACGCTGCGGATGGCGCGCTATTCAAAGTTTGAATTTGAAGTGGAAGACTCCACTTCCGAGGAAAGAGGGGAGTGTGAGGAGCTGTGAATGCTTCTCACAAAAGTAGTATAACTCGGCTGGCTTGCTATATATTTGTATATAACAAATATATATATGCTGGGTATTTGTATACATACATATATATATATATATTTGTAACTATATGCAAATGTAAACAAAGCCGGCGGCCGAAACACGTATAAAGAGACATGCCGCGGCCGGACCTGAGTCGCGGCGAATTCGCATGCTGTCTCGCTCTGACGCCCGGTGTCAGCGCTTAGGTACGTGTCTCGCAGCTAGGATGGCTGGACACGTACCGTTAATGTGGAGGACAGAGTGCCGTTGTGTGTGAGCAGTGCGATCACCGTTTATTGTGATCACTGTCATACCAACGGCAGGCGTGAGTTGCTACGGCCAGTCACCGTTGTTGCCAAGGGCCAAAATGACCATCACGCCACCTTTGCCCTTCCTTTGACATTGGCACTGACAGGCCCCGATCCAGCGAGGCAGCAGCGCGTATAAAAGGAGCTGTCGACCGACAGCGCGGGACAGTAGGAATCGGAGTGATCACGCGAAAACTGAAATACGGCCGGTACGAGCATTAATAAACGCGTCGAAGACAAGTGCGGAAGGATACAGCGTGCCCCAGTGAAATTGGAAGCAAGGACTACAAGGACATTTCAAGGACTTTATGCTCAACACGAGGAGCCAAAAGTAGTCGAAAGTGTTTGTGAACTATTATAAGTACACTAAGTTACCAAGTTGTAAATAGACTAAGTGCGGTTTCGTGACTGACTGAGGTCATACGCTACGAAAGACTTGCTCTGTGGATACAACTTGCTAAGCGAGTCCTGACCATCCGCGTGTCTAGTTAGTGTGCCTGGCGTAAGACAAGTGAAGCGCACGTACACCAGCGAGTAGGATTGCTAATTGTAGCTTCTTGCGGAGACAAGAAAGCGAATAGCGAAACCTGGCGTAGCTGGCGTAGTACGCAACAAACCTAGTCCCGTAGGCGAGACTAAGTTCGATCGTTGACTGGCAGAAGAGCACATTGTAAGGTGTGCCAAAGGCAAGGGTAATAGTACCGTGAGGCTAGTCCAGCACGCAACCAAACTAGTTTTAAGAAAATACAAGTGTATCAAAACAGATAAACAGTACGCAAAAGACAAATACATTTTATTTAAATCAAATCCACCCAGTGTTCTAATTATCGCAGCGCCACAAATACAAATTTGTTGGCACGTACCCTCAGCATCGCAAGAGTTAGCCCAGCTTATATTCGGGAAAAATCGAAGGTTCGTTACAGTATTTAGGGTTCACAGTCTTTTAACTTTCGAAATGACTCATGTATGACTTTCATTATGAATATATTAAACCAAACTATCAAGCAAAAAACTCATTAAATTATATGGATACAGACTCCTTCATATATTCAATACAGACTCGAGAATTTTACGCAGATATTGCTGAAGATGTAGATAAGAAATTTGAAACGTCCGAATATCCCGAAGAGTAAGCAAAGTTATATGGGATTAAAAGATGTAATAAAAAAGTATTGGGAATGATGAAAGATGAAAACTCTGGTAAACAAATGTTAGAATTTGTCAGTTCAAGAGCAAAAGTTTAAGGCTGCATTAAAAAATCCAAAGGTGTGAAAAAGTCTGCATTAGATAAGCTAAGTATAAATAGTTATAAGGAATGCCTTTTTGAAAATAGGATTTTTAACGATAAAATGATGATGTTTAGATCTAAGATACACAACATGTATACACATAAAGTAAGGAAAACCACATTAAGTTGTACAGACGATAAGCGAAAAATAAGGTCAGATGGTATACATACTTATGAGTGGGGTCACCATAAAATTAATCCTTAGATTTAAAAATCCAAAAAAAAAGAAAAAACAAGTGAAAACGTTGCAGTTGGACGCAACCGACTGCGGAATACTTTGATACCAGTAAAAGAACGGATGGTAAGAAGTCTGCTTGCAAAGGAGTGGGCCGGTGGTAAACATCGCCAGCAATCATGTTACCAAATTTGGTGACTTTAGCTCAAAAACTGTGGAAGATAACTGTAGTGTATTTATATTAATAAATCTGCACGCTGTTTCATGCTTGCGTCTTGTCTACTTTATTCCCCATTTTAGTCCGTGTGACCATCTTACATGTTCAAATAATACCAAATACCAAAACTAAAATACTAATATCCAACACGCCCTTCCTTAGGTTTGTGTTGTTTACAATATAAACTTTACAAAGTATTATAAATATGTACATATGTTCTTCGATTACAATTGATTTATTCTTAAGATTATTAACCTTTTAAACGTATGTATTGTTCGTGTTGCATAAAATTATACATAATTCTGGTTACATACTTGTTTCTTGTACAACTTACACATATTTGATTTTCATTAATTCTTTACATAATGTTCAATTTTCATTATTTGTTAACATTCTTTACAACTCTCCCTCCTTCACGTGGTCTCAAATCCCTTCTGATTGGAGATGCTGTTTGCTGTGGTTGTACATTGATGTCGTCTTGATTAGAGATCTGGTTTTCATTTTCAGTTAAATTTTTTTCAATCTCAATATTTTCATTTGCATCTTTGGATAAACTGACTTCATCATTGTTTTCCATATTTTCATTTCTTATTTGATCTAAATGTCTTTTAATTTCACGATTATTATGAGCTAAAACACAACAATATGCACGAGGGCCTAATTGCTTACTTATAGTCCAACTTTGCTTATTAGGATTTTTGTAATCTCTAACCATTACTTACTGACCCTTTGAAAAAGTTATGTTTCTTTTACCCTTATAATCTGATATACTTCTGTCTTGCTTATTTAATATTTGTTCAGACATCATTGGTGGTTTTAAAATTGTTAACCTAGTTTTTAATGATCTACCAAAAAATAATTTCGCTGGTGATTCTCCTGTCGTGCAATGTATAGTGTTCCTATAATCAATTACAAATCTGTTTAAAATAGTGTCAAATTCACATTTTTCGTCTTGTTTTAAACTTGCATAAATAGATTTTTTATTGTTTTAACAAAGCTTTCTGCCTGCCCATTCGTTGATGGTTGTCCTGGTGCAGTTAATGTGTGTTGAATATGATTGTTCTTTAGAAATATTTTGAATTCTGCAGACGTAAATTGTCTTCCGTTATCGCTTACTAACGTATTTATTAAACCATATCGACAAAATACTTCTCTTAATTTGTTTATAGTAAACGCTGTCAGTAGTAGGGAACTGTATGTTCTGGATCAGGAAATGACGTCATTTCCTGATCCAGAACATACAGTGCGATAAGGTGATAGTGAACGTGGGAAAGGGGTAAAACGGAAATGACGTCATATCCTGATCCAGAACATACAGTGCGATAAGGTGATAGTGAACTTGGGAAAGGGGTAAAACGGAAATGACGTCATTTCCTGATTCAGAACATACAGTTCCCAAGTCAAGATTGCGTAAAGTCAAGGTCAAGGTCGCGTACAAGTGAAAAGTGTGTGTGCGTGTGTGCGTAAGCGCTTGACTTATCAGAATTGAGGCTGGTCATGGTTTGTTTATATTTCGGAATGCTAGTAAACAAATGGTCTGCAGGCTGCTCATGATTTGTTTATGTTTCTGGGCGCATGTGCTGGCTTAAGAGCTGATAAAGTCTTGAGAATAAAAAAAAAAAAAAATCGGATGGAGTATAGTGATGTAATAGTTGGCGAGCGAGAATATATAAAATGGTAAAGTGTATGCGATCTTGACCTCGAACAATGACTCTGGAGGGTGATAAGCCGGGTGGTGCTTAAAGCAGCTATTTAAGCAAATTAAATTTGTTTTCGAGAATTTTTCGCGGTCTTGTTCTCGGTCAAGGTCATAAGAATGTGATAAAGCAGCGCTTTGAGCTGACGAGACTTTTGTTTTGTGTTCTTGAACTTGATCGATGCCATGGGGATGTTATAAAGAGTGTTTTGAGCAAATAAAGAAAGATATTTTTTTATTTTTTAGTATATTTATTTTGTCAGCATTCTCAATTCAAGTAATATGTATTTGAGCATAATGTCATGAACCATCTGAATTTGATTGAGTGTAAAGTAACATGCGCATGTATTGGGGTTCCACGCAATATCTTTGTAGATGCATTCGCAGTAGCTCAAATGTCTTTCGTTTTGCCGTGTTATAATTTCATTAAATTTACGCTGTACAAAATAATGTCGGGCTGTGATTAAGGCAGCACCATCCGCAGGGGAAACGATGTCTTCAAATCTTCCTAAAAAGTCATCGATTTGTTTGATGGTAATAGCAATCATTTTTTTTGCGATGTCTCGGGGGGAGAGAACTGCCACCTGCTAGAAGTTGTATGCTGAAACTGAATTTGCTACTCAAAATATAAATTCCTATTTTACTTTTTAAATAGTTTTTATTTTATCAGTTTAAAACATATGTTTTGTTTTTCTTAAGCTGCTTAAAATACATTTTTTTAAACTCCTCAGCCGCCCTCATAGCACACAAAATGCCTGGGTGTGAAAGCGCTCCACAGCTTTCCCCCTCAGAGTCGAAATTCGCAGGATGGACATCTTTAATTTTTGTGAAGTCACAAAAGTCGTAGACGTGAAGTCCGATGTTATGCATCTTTAGGAATCGCATAGAGGATTCCCCAGTAGTCATAACAATAAGCCCCTGACATTTTTCCACTAACCATCGTTTTGTTGATAGGAATCCATCGACGCCAGAATTCCAATCCGTCGATGCGAATGAGGACAGCACCCTCTTAAGCTGCCCCTCATTAAGCAGCTGCTTGGAGTAAGGGGAATAACATTGAATACATATGGTCCTCCAGAGAGCCAATCGGAGAACGTTATACCAACTTCTTTGACAACGTATTCATTATTTTTCCCAAAATGTCCATTTGTTTGGATGAAGGCCAGCTCAGTATTGTTCGATTCCATTTTTTTATTTTATTTTTTTTATATACGCGCACAACTGAAGAGTTTAGTGGGTTGTACTCAACTAATCGATCGTGTATTAGAAGGCAATAGGCTTCAGTATTAGGATGGTTTGAAACTGCTGTCGATAAATCCATGGAGAGGCGTACGTCTATGGGACCATTCTTGACGCTCTCTTGCTGCTGCGATAAGTCTATTACGATAATGGGTGCCTTTTCCTTGTATTCTTTAGGAGTTAGAAGCGGTTGAGACTCTCTCATGTAGTAGCTCTCTTGAAATTTTGCATACATCTCATACAGCATAGCGAAGCCAGCACGCTCAAAATAAAGGTTTAGGTCATCATATGGATAAGACTCAGAGTTTAAATGGACTTTTAAATTTGTTAGATTGATCGTTATTAAAGCACCATTTGAAATAAAGGCGATTAATGCAAAACGTGGTCGCTCCCTATTGGCTGCCAGCTTCACATTCCATGTGTGTTGTGCACCATCAATGATTGACGGATTCATATAGCAGTCCCAGCTGCGAAATGCAATTGGTAGTGAGACCCCGCTCTTAATAATGTTAAATATTTTAAGCTTCACCTGATCACATAATGTTATATGTGGAATTTTCCATGTTATCTTGAAAATATTAATTTTAAAATCGGCGGTTCCGACCTTATGCTCAAAAACACCCCATATTTTTAGCCATAAGCAGAATTAACTCATGCTTACAATTAAGTATGACCTTGTTAAAGTCCTCAGCAAAGCCCAACAGCAATTTAAGTGGTATAGCGAAATTAAAAAGCCCCTTATCACCGAGATTTGATAGTTGGTAATTATTCTCAAACCATCCGGCATTTTTAAGTATATTGCTCTCATCCTTATTTAAGGAGACATAGTTTTTCAATGTTGAAGACACGCCAACGAAACGTGTGCGGTCAATTTCAATTCCATTGAGCTCATATCGTACTTCATCAAATAGATATGCCATACAGTTATTTTTCAGTACACCCGCAGCTGACACATGATTATCGAGCAGGCTAATTGAGCCTTCAATATTAAGGAAGCTATCATGTGGCAATACATATAGGTCTTGGTTTTGTATGGTAATTCGAACGTCATCATTAGAATTAAAGGAGCTGTGATAAGGTGCATAAGTATGATATTGTTTGTTAATTAT
The DNA here is from genome assembly GCA_018152825.1 of Scaptomyza hsui. Lineage (NCBI taxonomy): Eukaryota > Metazoa > Arthropoda > Insecta > Diptera > Drosophilidae > Scaptomyza > Scaptomyza hsui. Next base: position 46,875 of record JAECXO010000050.1, on the reverse strand, counting down.
GCTATCATCAGTGTGAGGTCTCTCACGAACATTTAAGATATTGCTTTCCATAATCACTTCAGAAGTCTTAGTCCTAAAGATTTTAAAAACACTTTATTCGCAGATGTAAGCGCTCTCCTAGCTGAGGATAATAATGTTCTGCTCACTGCAGCACTTCTTATAGATCTGCTTGCTATTATTGGTCTCCAAGCGTTTTTGTTGTAAATTATCATCGTTGCAGTCTCAGATGCATACGAAGTGTAACGTTCTCTCCACGCAAGTTAATCAGATTGCCGTCCTGATCAACTATTTCTACTCTTAATGTGTGTATCTCTTGAGTGTTGACGGGTAAATTAATTAGGTTATGTGGTATTTCATCCATTTTATAACCAGGTGGAACGTTGAGCGCAAACTCATGAAGTGTATGCGAAGTGTTACTGTTTACATATGATCCTGTAATAATGTTACACTCAAAACGGATGGAATTTACCTTTAAAATGTTAATTGGTAGAATTGAGGTATGATAAATACCCGGCACAAGAACTTGATTACTGCTGTAGCCAAGCATTTGACCAATCGAGTGCTCTTTATTAATGTATATGGTTAGATCGCTACTGAAAATCTCCACTTGTAGTGTTTTGTTATTGCTTTCAATTTGTAGTTCTGATTTGTCTCTCAAAACCCCTCTCTCCAGAAGTTCATCTAATATATAATCACTAATATCGCTGAGTTCATATGACCCCACTGGTATTTCAATCGTATGCTTGTCAATATGAAATAAATTATTTTTTTCATCAATGTTCGCTATCGAGTTATACATATGAAAATCGACTAAAGAACACTCATATTCACCATCTAATTCTATAGGAGGGAAAAAATCAGCGTTTAAGACTGAAGATTGCCCGGTTAAAGTAATTGTTGTCGACATTTCGAGAGGCTATTGAATAGTAAAGAAAACATCCACTAAAAGTATTGGTTTTATAGTTTATTTCATTAAATAACAATAAATGTATTGAAGCCTAGTCTATATCGTCCATTGTCTAGATCATCATCCTTGCTTATGGTGAGAAAGCCGTATTTATTCCTCCAACACAATCGACATATTTTCATGAAAACATCAAAGCTCATATCAACACCCACATGATCCTGATAAATATGCTTCATATTCAATTCATCTTGTTTAAACACTATTATTAGGTTTGCGTTATCACGTACAAGATGTTTGGGGATACGGGTATAGGTTTGACACAAATAAAATGAATCAATGTTATTGTGTCGACCCATACAAAAGTACGAGCGTATATTATTCTGTTTTTCACATGCAACATCATCGAATATCATTATGGAGTCATCTTTTGCTTGATTGGGTGGTATAACGGTTTTATTTTCTGAAAACGTGAAATACCCCATACCCTTTATTGGAGCAATCAGACTTTTTAAATATTCATATTTCGGCTGGTATAACGATTTTGAATATAGATATATATTCTTAAATTTTTAATCCATGGGGACTTTCAATCAAACCAAGCATTAAATTCGTTTTACCACAGTTAGACGGTCCCACAATTAACCCCCTAAGTGAGTTAGGCAGCAGAATGCTATGTCTAATAAAACTATCAATATTTGATAATAAATCAATATTTCTAACATCAATATTGATTTTTTGTTTTTTAAGATGCATATTTAATGCGTTCAATCTCTCCACTGCCTCCGCATTTATCGATGAAAGGTCATAGACTGAGTTTCAAATAAAAATGCCTCTACAGTTTTATAATAATATCAGTCGTAAACTGAAAGCCTATCGTTGTAGAGGTGGTGGGCTAGTGGATGGCCTTATTAATAGTTTACCCATCGAGCTACATTTACCTGGTTATCAATTCTGTGGCCCAGGAACCAAACTAAAGAAGCGTTTAGAACGTGGTGACAAGGGTATAAACCCCTTGGATGCTGCTTGCAGAGAGCACGATATTGCTTATTCACAAAACAAAGAGCTTGATAAGCGGCATATTGCAGACGCACAATTATCAGAGAGAGCGTGGGAGCGAGTATCGGCTGGAGATAGTAGTGTGGGGGAGAAGGCTGCTGCCTGGTTCGTTACAAACGACGAAAAGATCTTTGGCATGGGTTTCAAGCCTCACAACAACAACAACAACCACGAATAATAAGCGTACCCAAGATTGGAGGTTTCTTACCGCTGGTTGGCATTTTATCAGCATTAGGAGCGCTTGGTGGACTTGCCTCTGGCGGCTCGAGCATTGCAAAAACAATATAAAGCGCCAAACAAACGACACAATCGAAAGATGGAGGCAATTGCATTAGGAAAGGGGCTTTATCTTCGACCATATCGCAAGGGTTATGGCATTACTACTGCAGCATCACAGTCAAAAAACTTTTAAAAAAGCTACCCAATAGACCTCTCTCAAATATTGATATTTTAAAATTCGCTCGTAAGCACATACCGAATTTTAGGGGTGTATGAATGTGGGATTATAAATCTAGATTCATCAAGGGGAGGCGGTACACACTGGGTAGCTTATATAAAAAATTCTAATGATATAAATTATTTTGATAGTTTTGGGAATTTGCAACCGCCTATAGAAGTCATACGCTATTTGGGTAGCAATGTACAATACAATTATCATCGCACTCAAAAGTTTCAGAACTATAATTGCGGTCACTTGTGTTTAAAGTTTTTAATGCTTCATTGATTTTCAATCAGTTTGCATGTGAGCACGCTCTCTTTTTACATAGTAAGATAATTGCAGACGTGTAGTACATTTACACACACACGCACACACACACACACACACACACACACACACACACACACTTACACACACACACACACACACACACACACACACACACACACACACACACACACACACACACACACACACACACACACACCCACAAACACACACACACACACACACTTTGATCGATGCGATCGGTAAGGTGGTTGAGATAGCCTCAGAAGCGATTGTAGGCAGTAGGTGGAGAGGTGGTGCCAAAAAATACTGCCTGATTGCAACGCTGGATGTCAAGAACGCTTTTAACTCGGCAAAGTGGAGGTGCATCTTGGAGGCGCTTGAAGCATTCAGAGTGCCAGAGTACCTATTGAGGATGATCAGGAGCTACTTCCAGAAAAGAGTCCTACTTTACAACACCTGCGAGGCAACAGAGGAGTACAGAGTATCCGGAGGAGTGCCACAGGGGTCAGTACTTGGCCCTTTCCTGTGGAACGCTATGTACGATGGCGTTTTTCGACTTCCGATGCCCGACGATGTTCGTATTGTGGGCTTCGCAGACGACGTGGCGTTAGTGGTGGTGGCAAAAGAGCTCAAGACAGCAACCAAGCTATCGATGTTGTCATTCAGTGGCTCTCTTCGGTCGGACTTCAGATTGCCCCACAGAAAACCGAGGCCGTGCTTATAAGCAGTCGAAAAGCGGTTGAGACAGCCACTATTCAAGTAGCAAACTCGACAATCGCTTCAAAGAGAGCAATAAAGTACCTGGGAGTGATGCTGGACACCAGGCTGTGCTTCAAGGAGCATCTGGCATATGCCAGCTCGAAGGCAGCTTCGTCAATCAGGGCATTATCGCGCATTATGCCTAACACGAGGGGCCCTAAGCAGAGCAGACGTCAACTTCTATCCAGTGTGTCTAGGGCGGTGATGTTGTACGCGGCGCCGATATGGCAATCTATCCTCCGCTACGACAGTTACACTCGTGGCTTGACGGCTACCCACCGCCTTGGGGCGATCAGAGTGTGTTGCGGTTTCCGAACCATTTCGGACGATGCGTGCCTGGTGCTAGCCGGAGTTGCCCCCATCTCGGAGCTCGCAAGGGAAATCGCCGAGGTGCGCCAGGAGACACATGGCAAGGACCTCTCAGTGGCCCTCAAGAAGGCAGCGCGAAACACGGCAAAATCGCGCACGCTGATCAACTGGCAGAGGCGCTGGGATTCATCCACTAAAGGGCGTTGGACACACCGCTTAATCCCGAAGATATCGGTGTGGTTGAACAGGAGGCATGGGCAGGTGAACTTTTATATCACCCAGATCCTTAGCGGGCATGGCTGCTTCCGTGGATATCTCCACCGTTTCGGCCATGAGTCTGCTCCTTTCTGCACCCATTGCGGAAGCGGGGTCGTCGAGGATGCGGAGCATGTGCTGCTACACTGCACACGCTTCACCGAGCTTCGCGCGGACTTGGAGAGGACTTTTGGCTGCGCCATTGAGGTGGATAACCTAATAACCCAGCTGCTAGCCAGCAGGGACAACTGGGAAGCCTTCGGCGTTTTCGCGGCGGCGGTTACGACCGAACTGCGGAAGGCCGAGAGAGAGCGAAATGGACAACGGGATTAGGAGGAACCTAAGCGTTTGCGACGCATTACCTAACGGCCGTTCCGCAAATGCTATGTTCTGGTTTTTTCTCAATGTAGTCATACCAAATAGTAGTACTTAGACAAGGTTAGCTAATAAATGAATTAAAAAAAAAAACAAAAAAAAAACACACACACACACACACACACATGTATGCATATTAAGCGAGCCTCATCGGGTGCCGATCGCACCATCCGGTATCTGGGCGTCGGACACCAGCAAGAAGGCTGCGTTGTGGGTATGCGGTGCAACCCAGCAGCTGACGGAAGTGCAGGAGTTTGATGGCTTTGTGAGAGCAGGACTGGGTAGCTTTTGCATCTACAGCTGTTACTTCGCGCCAAGCTTATCACTCGCCGCTTTCTCAGCAATCTTGGAGCAACTTGTTGACGATGCCAGGGGTCGCAGCAGAGTTATTCTCGCGGGCGATTTTAATGCATGGGCACTGGAATGGGGCAGCGTTCTAACGAACTCCAGAGGCAGGGTGCTCTTGGAAGCACTGGCTCCACTGGATCTCGCACTACTCAACGATGGAAGCGGGCACACCTTCTCCAGAGCTGGGGCTGGCTCAGTAATAGACCTTACCTTCGTTAGCCCCTCCCTATTCAACGCAGCACAGTGGGCAATTAGTGACGTCTATACAGCAAGCGACCATAACGCCATTATATGCTCACTTGGTGGTCAGCGAGAGCGTACTGTGCATAGCGCACCAATCGATAAGCAATACCGGCAGGGCACCTTCGACGCTCTGGTGCTTTCTCGAGCAATTGCGCAGCTCTCTACGTCAGGACCTGCAGAGGATCGCGCAGCTCAAATGGCAGAGCAAATTTCCTCGGCCTGTGACACCAGTATGGCACTGCGACGTCCATACATGCGCTCCCATGCCCCCACATATTGGTGGAACGCTGAAATTGAGATGGCACGCCACGCCTGTATCAGGGCCAGAAGGCTAAGTCAACGTGCAGCTAACAGGCCGGAATGTGCAAGAAGACGGGAGGAATACAGACGGGCGAGAGGTGCACTTAAAAAGGCCATCAAGTCGAGCAAGAGAGAGTGCTACCTGCAATTGTGCGACTCTTCTGAGCAAGATCCGTGGGGGTAGAGCGTACAAAACTGTGGTCAAGCGCATCCATGCAGGGAATCAACACCACCCTTCGATGAGACCCGACAAAATGAAGGAAGTCGTGGAATGCTTGTTTCCGCTTGGCAGTCCGCTGACCCGGCCCGCAGCACAAACGGAGCACCAACATCACACCTTACCGGATATTATCACGCCGGAGGAGGTACTCGAAGTGGCCAGAAACATCGTGGCGTCCAAATCACCAGGTCCAGACGGTATACCGAACCGTGCGCTAAAGCTGGCTTTGACGCTGAAAGCCGAACAATTTGCCGCTCTTTTTACTGCCTGCCTGCACGAAAGGACTTTTCCGCAGGTCTGGAAGGTGCAAAATCTGTTGCTGTTGCCGAAACCAGATAAACCACCAGGGGAGCCATCTTCGTACCGACCAATCTGCCTGCTTAACAACATTGGGAAAGCTTTTGAAAAGCTGCTGGCAGCAAGGCTAAGCCATGCGATAGACAGAGCCAGCGGGCTGTCACCGCACCAGTATGGGTTTCGTAAGGCGAGGTCAACCATTGACGCCCTAAGCAGAGTGGTCGAACTAGCAGCGTGCTATTCAGGGCACCAGGTGGGCAGGAGGCGACAAGAAGTATTGCCTTATTACCACACTGGACATCAAGAATGCGTTCAATACTGCTAATTGGGGCATCCTCAACGCACTGGATACTCTGCAGGTCCCCTTATACCTACAGGACACGGTGAGGAGCTACTTTGAAGGCCGGGTGCTTCGCTATCAGACCAGCGAAGGTATCAAAGAGCACAATGTTTCTGCAGGAGTGCCCCAGGGATCTGTACTTGGGCCACTGCTGTGGAACATTATGTACGACGGTGTTCTAAGGCTTCAACTTCCGGAGGAGGCGCACATTGTTGGTTTTGCCGATGATGTTGCTATCGTCGTCGTGCGTAAAGAATTGGATAACGCTGAGAGCACATGCAATACATGCATTGCTTGCGTGCAGGACTGGCTTACCCAGGCGGGACTGGAGCTGGCTGCGCACAAGACGGAGGCGGTCCTTGTGAGTAGTCGCAAGACGGTAGAAGTAGCTAAAATTGTGGTGGGCAGCACTACTGTTATGTCCAAGCGGGCCATCAAATATCTCGGTGTGATGCTGGACACGAGATTGTCATTCAAGGAGCACATGCAATACAATGCATCCAAGGCAGCTGGAGCTTGTCGAGCACTGTCGCGCATAATGCTCAACACGCGCGGGCCAAAGCAGGAGCGCCGCCGCCTTCTAATGAGCGTAGTCCGTGCCACCATTTTGTACGCAGCGCCGATCTGGTGGAGAGCCGTGCAGGTCCAGACCTATTGCCGTGACATAGGCGCAACTTACCGCCTATGCGCTATCAGGGTATGCTGTGCGTTCAGGACAGTTTCCGACGAGGCTGCT